>CALYLW010000907.1:80000-244814 GCA_944989445.1 Ampullaceana balthica
CTCTTTTGTGTCACCCCTTTTGATGGTGTCACCCGGTGCGGTACTCACCCCCGCACACCCCAAGTGACGGCGCTGCGTGGAGTTTAAGGTTTGTTTATAATTTAATATTCTTATATCTTTAGAGTTAAAATTTTATAATAAATTGAAAGTTATTTGTTGATTACGTTCAGATGTAAGGGAGAAGCAGTTTACAGAGTACAAATTTAATCAAACGCTAAACAGGAAAATGTGCGTACATTTTGATACACATGCTCTATATCCTACTAGTACAACTTTCTCACTTTGCAATCATCGTAGAACTACTAGCTCACAGTCACATCAACCTGCGTCCTACAAGTACTACTAGCTTACATACAGCGTATCCACTACTTTAACTACTAGCTCACACTCACATTGCGGCTCTCTTTCCCCGACTCTGTAAAACTCTCCGTAACATTATCCTCCTCAAATGCTTCAACCAAGTCTTTCTCGTTTGATTGGCACCTGACTATGATGGATCTCTAGCCCTAAAATTGTTCATCTCATTTAGTCCATCTTAATTTTATTATTTTCCTTACAAGCTACATATAAACACAACTCACCTCCTATTCGTCTTCAAACGATACAGCCCCGAAATTTCTTCTAACTTTTATTTTCAGTAGTTACTTTATTTGTCTTTTTATAGCAACACTTCTTAATTCAACACTTTTAAATATCTCACTTCATGTCGGACTTCTGAAAATAAATGAGCATCTTCATAACTTTATACTTTATTGCCACAGTCTTTCACCACGGTGATTTCCCCTGATGCTTAAATTAGTTGATCGATTAAGTATTACTAAATAAATTTATATTAAATAGCTGACACTGTATCTGCCCTCGGACAACCCAATAGTTAAGTGCCCAAGTCTATCAGGTTTGTTACACTTTAAACACCCTAAGTCCTGGGGCTTCTTTTCTCTGAGACAATCTGCCACATTGGAATTCAAGTCGGTAACCATTACAGTGGAACCCGGTTATGTCGACGGCCTTGGGGTATGAAAAATGTCGCCGAGAGAACCGATCCTCGAGTTAAACGAAAACCAATATGGTGGTAAAATATTAACATGCGCTTGAAATTTCTTTATGTACATGATGTGCGTTAATTAGTGATGGGACGATTAATCGGAATCGTATCGGAATATCGGGACCCTATTTCTTCACTCGTTCCTAAGGTTGTTAAGACCGTTCATTTTAAAGGACCGTTTAAGTTTGAATATAACCCGTTTTTGCGTTAGCGCAGTTTTTTTACCCTAGTACATAACTATAAGGAATTCATCTACTCCTTCCCGCTACGCTGCGTGCGCGCGTCGGTCTGCTAGTGACATGGTATTTTTCTGTCTTGCGGTGATTCCCAGATTGAGCGATACTGTGCCTTGGAAGGCACTTGCGTGACTTTCCTTACAAGCTACACAAATAAATGACCCGCCCCGTGTAACCGACACATCCCCTCATTGTCCACGAACCATTCTCTTCCAAACCATCTTCCATGGGTCCGTCCACTCAGTTTACAATGGACTCATAATTCCTTCGGTAACTTGATGCTAATCGGACTAACCAACAACAATGGTGTGGGAGACTGAGAGTGGGGCTGGGTAAACTGTCTGTAGTCTGTTATATTACATATTTTAAAATCTGGGGAGTCTTTTCTACAGTAAGCACCCTATGATTTCGGTATCGTCCCATCAGTAGGGTTAATAAATGAGAATGTACATGCACGTGTTTTTGGAGGTTTTTTTTACACAAAGGCGTTGCCGTTAATTATTTGTTTGTCTATCACGGCCTATATATGACTCACGACAAAGCGAACTATTCTCTATAATAAGAAAAACCCGTAAAAAAACAAGTTTTTGACTATAAATCCTTTATGTACGAGAAGTAATTAAAAGAATGTTCATTATAATACGCAGCGCCAGACCATCCAGAAATACAAAATTGCAGTTGTGTCGTAAAACATGTTTAATATAATGCGCACCGATCAGGAATATGTTTATAAAAAGAGCTGTCAATAAAATACGCACCTTATTGCGCGACAGAAAGGTTGTTCAATATAATACGCACCGCGACGCTCTATCTCAAAAAATAGCATGATACATAGGAATAAATAAAATAATCTAAAAAATCAATAATTTAATTACGGTACATGCGATCGATCTGAAATTTTGATACATTGTTTTTATCATCGGTACGAAACTGCCTGCAAAATTTCAGCTCGATATCTTGCGAGCAAGTGGGTTAAAAATCGATCAAAAGTTTTGGCGACAAGCAAGCAAGGTCGGTCGGCCGCAGACACCACGAGTTAATATAAAGGATTTAAAAATGAAACAAAAATAAATTAGGAACTCCTTTTGAGCATTTGAACCTTTAACTTTGACACATTTTAATTAAATCTAACCAATAGTTAAATGGCTTTTACACACGGCCACGTCTTATGAATGAAACAATGAGAACAAAGCAGTATTAATAGAGTCAAAATGAGGTTTAAGGATGAATGGTTGCCAATGACAACAAGTCTGCACACGGTACATTTTGTTATTCCATGCAAAACGAAATGTTTTAGACAGGCGATTATGCATGCATCTTTGCTATTGGAACAATTACGTAATACTCGGCATCGGCATCACTTACGCGGC
This sequence comes from Ampullaceana balthica, assembly GCA_944989445.1. NCBI lineage: Eukaryota > Metazoa > Mollusca > Gastropoda > Lymnaeidae > Ampullaceana > Ampullaceana balthica. Next base: position 82,652 of record CALYLW010000907.1, read on the forward strand.
CCATTGCCGAGTATCTCCGAGTATACGAAAATCGGCCGATGCCGAGTAGCCGAACCTATCGGTTCAGCCCTTTCTATAAGTAACATTTTCAAAAGCTTGCGATTTAAATTAGTAACACAGCACTGAGAGCTGAACGCAAACGGGCTGTGACGTCACCAGCAGACCTCGCGAGGCCGAAATTTGATGTTGGTTATAAAAAATCGATAACTAAAATTTTCAAAAGCTGGCGATTGGTATACATGTAGTACCAGAAGCAACACAACGCTGAGAGCTGAACGCAAGTGGGCTGTGACGTCACCAACAGACCTGGCGAGGCAGAAATTCAATGCCTTCCTTTGGTTATAAAAAATCACATCTAACATTTTCAAAAGTTTGCGATTGGTCATGTGGATCGGATAACCAAGTCTAAGAGGCAAATTTGGCCATCTTTTGTGTTCTAGGTATTAGGGTTCGGCGACTTAAAATAATCGAATTAACCTATGAGAAAATGCAAAGACAAAGAGAGGATTTGGCTGTTCCAATAAAAAAACGTCGACTTAATAGAGCTGACGAGTTAACTGGACTCGAGTTAAGTGGGTTCTACTGTGTATCTATATGAAATTTTCTCAAATTCTAATAACTAAGCGTTTAGTCAAAGCTAAGGAGAGTTATACAAGAATAATGGTAAACGTGACAAAGACAACAACGACAATTCATGCAAGCAGTCTTTATCAGTGACACACGGAAATACAAAAAAGGAAATATAATTTTAAAAAATGAAAACATACATCAATTGTAAAATACATATAGACATCAACAAGTAAGTAACACAATCAAGTTGATAGAATTGTTCTAGGAAGTTTACTTAAATATCAGTCGTTTTAGAGAAAAAAATATGTTATTCAGGACATGATTGAATTTTTTATGGTATTTTTCAAAAAAAATTGTCTTATATTAAATCAACGGCCTATTTTTGTTTTGGCTACGTGTAGCTAAGTCATTGATATTTACGGGGAACGTAACTACAGGTAATTGCTACTTTACCTAATGACATATTAGACATATTCATATTATTTTACGTTTATTACTGTTTATCATTTATTGTTACGTAAGTATTATATAACACTATAATATGTTAGTTAGAATGTGTCTGAAACCATCACCAATCCAACGCATTCGTCGATGACATTAAACTAATTAGACAATACAATATTATATAATTTAGTGCTAGACATATGAGTGTCATGAATGACTAATTTCCCCCTATAACTTCTGAGTTGCGCACGGTGGTGTGTTTGGTGGTTGTGATAGTGTTATTATTTAGTCAGTGCGAAAGCGTGCAAAAGGCATGTTGTTTTTGTTGACGTCATGGGAATGTGTGTATAAGGTTAGACTGTTGTGTAGTGTAAATTGGGTTGTTGAAAAGGGGCTTGGCCATTAAAGTTTCTTTCCGTTAGCAGTGTTTAGTCATTTTCTTGTGTAAAGGAGTTTATGAATCTGGGAGCAAGTGGTCTAGATATAAATTATTAAGACGCTTGTGACATTTCTGGGGCTCAAGCTGGGATTTACACAGAATTTACAGACACAAAACGAGAATACCAGTCACAATTCTGGAGGAGATAGTAGCACTGGTGGATGCCCTTCAACTCAGATGTGAGTAAAGGAGAGAGTACATACAGATAGAGGTACAAAGCGAGAGAGGCGGCCGAGAGAGATAGGGCGACCGAGAGAGAGGTGGCGGATAGGGTGGCTGAGAGAGAGGCAAGGCTAGAATCCATGAGAATATAAGCTGCCAATGTAGGAAAAACAAATTTGACCGATAGACCCAGGCAGCCTAAGCTTCCACCATTTATAGATGGCGTCGACCAACTGGATGGATACATAACAAGGTTTGAAACTTTCGCTAGGACCAGCAAATGGCCAGAATGTGACTGGGCGTTGCCACTAAGTGCGCTTCTGTCTGGTTAAGCCTTGGACATATATTCTAGATTGCCTTACGAAGACACATTGATATATGAAAAGGTGAAAGAAGTGCTCTTAAAAAGGTACAATCTCACAGAGAATGGGTAGAGAAACCTATTCAGGAAGAGCAAGCCTCAAGCAGATGAATCGCCATATATTTTTATAGGAAGAATCAAGGGATACATTTTTTAATGGATTAGCTTGTCGGACATCGACGAAAACGTTTTACGGTCTTAGAGATCTCATAGTGAAAGAACAATTCATGGAAGTGTGTCCTGAAGATTTGGCGATTCATATAAGGGAGCGTAGTATTGACAGCCTGGAATAAGTTGCCAGAGTTTCAGAATTATTCCTAGTGGCAAGGAATAGAAGCTTCAATCACTGCCCTGGTGCAACACAAAATGCCAGTTGTACTGGAAATGGCCTGAATGGGATAAAATTTGAGAAGCAACAGACCAGATCGGGTCAGAGAAAATGGCAAAATAGGGCCGAGGAATAAAAAGGGTCGGATGTAAACTGATTTGTGCGTCATAGAGTTGGCAACATAACCCGCTATTGCCCAAGTTCAAAGGAGATGGAAATACGAGTGTAAAGAGAGTTGCAGTGACACATGCTGTTTTAATGCGTAAATGGTCAAAGGACAAGCGCCAGTGGGATAAGAGCCAAAACACATCTGGTGGAGGAAAATATAGTGGCAAATCCGTGGATATCATTGATGAATAATTAGCAAGGGGTGTTGATGATAAAGAAACTGGAGAAGGGAAGTTGCAGATTGTGGAAGGTTTTGTAGGATGAAAGAGAGTTGAGGTATAGAGAGATACGGGAAGTGAAGTGGTGGTGGTGAAAAGACAATACGTGAGAGATGACCAATTAACTGGTGAAATTGGGTTGATGAGAATGTTAGACACACGAATTCTAAGAGGAGAAAAAGTGATAATAGACATAAGGACACCATACTTGAGGTGCAGAGTGGAGGCGGTGTGTATGGAGCAATCAATAGTGCACCTGATTGTGGGTAACGTGTATGGAGCAAGAACCGATGAAAACATAGACAAAGTGGTCAAGGCGGCGATGGTGACAACGCGGGCTCAAATTAAAAAGGAGGGGGATAGGTTGCCATTGGAAGTCACCACGGTTGAGAAGCAGCCGGAAGTGAATCATGGTGTAATTATTAGAATGCAACAAGAGGATGAAGACATTCGTTCATTACCTCAGGGTGATAACTCAAGGAGAGTGGGGAAATCAAAGTTTGAGCAAAATCAAGGCATCATTTTCAGAGTTTTTTTATGATGAGAAACGCATAGTGAATTACACACAGCAAAAGGTGGTACTACAGCAAAGAAGTTTGAAGTTCGAAGTATTAACAAATATTGCTGAGGAGTCAGCCGGACGTTAAATTGCGGCATTGAATAGTGCGCACCAATTATGAGTGCACCAATAATACAGCAAAGAGCGTTAAAAATAAATTATGTGACTGTATTGTGATCCACATCAAGCACATCTGTGATTTGAAGTAGTTTAAGCTTCATTGATGATTATCACTTGTCAGTTTATTCGCCCATTTGTCCATACATTATAAACACAACATTACCAAAACATGTAAAAAATAAAATGTACTTTTTACACATGTTTATAACAAAGAACTATTCATTTTGCATGAAACGTTGTAAGAGAAGTATGTTTCAGGTTAACAGAAAAGATTAAATTATCAACTGTTAATCATACTTATAATTTAATATAAACGTGTTAGTAATTCACATACACGTTTTTTATGATTGTCAAGTCCGCGCCTTTTCAAGATCTATTACGACTTGTTAGTTTATCTGCAAATTGGTACATACATTATTACCTTTACATTATCAAAAATATGTAAATAAAAAATTGTAACTATTTAAAAATATGAATAACAACGAACTATTTATTTTGCATGAAACCGTTGAAGTAAAGTTAATAACTGGATAAAAGAAAATATTAAAGTATCAACAGGTAATCGTATATAAAATTTAATATACACGTTTTAGGAATTCTAATAAACGTATTCATTATTGCCAAGTCAGCACCCCTTCCAGTTCTATATTAAAAGCAAATATTTTTTATTCCAAATTAGTCAAGACGCATTAAAATATTACATGTAAATAACAATACAAAAAACTATTGTGGGGAGGAGTCCAATTTTTAAATATGTTATTTTTTAAACATACAAATATGCAATCTCAAAATGTATTTTGAAAAAAAACGCTAAACTGAAGCATACGTTGGAAAATTTCATTTGCAGTAATAAATAATTAATTTGTAGTTCAAAACGCATGGAAACTTGACAACCAAACGACAACCAATTGTAAATTTCATAAACAGAAAAACTAATGTTATATATAAATATAGAAATTTAAATTTATAATTACGTACGTAATTATGACATGGACACATACACAAAAACGGACATTTAATACAAAAAAATAATAATAATATTAATCACATCAAATAAAACGTGGCTCTTTTTAAATACATTATATTAACTTCACCGCCGTCTCTCTCTCTCTCTCTCTGTCTGTCGTGATCTCTGTCTCTCTGTCTCTCTGTCTTGGGCGGGCTGAAAAACAAAAGTAAAAAATGACCCACTTCCCGTCAAGCCGTCGAGCTGAAATTTGGCCCACGGAGCCGTCTTACATAACAATGCATCGTATCGAAATTTCAGATCGATCGAACGTACCGTAATTAAATTAATGCATTTTTAGATTATCCTTATATAACGTATGTAATTCAAATTCACTGTTTGTTATTGTTTTTTTTCACGTGATTGTTCAGTCACGCGTTGACGCGACCCATCGAAGTACCGGCGTGCTTTTGTTTACATTTTACGTGTCACGCTGAGCTTGGTCCAGCGATAGGTGACCAAATCTTTCCCCTCTCCCACCAAGGGGTTATAAAGCAAAGGAAAGATAAGACAGATTCAGAATGTAAATGTTTGTCGCGTTGGAACATAATCAATACTTTCAGTTCTGTCTCATATATAAGGGATTTATAGTCAAAAACTTTGTTTTACGGGTTTGTTTTATTACTTCGTTCCCTTCACACATTAATAAAAGCTCAAGTAATAACGTCACGTCACAATATTTTATGGCGAGAAACACATTTTGTTAATCTCGAAAGCAACATTTGTACTTCTATATATATATATTTTTTATCGGGAGTTACCTCGGACATACATGACAGACGTGAAATAGATTGCAAATTATGTATATTGATATATACATATACAAATATATATATATATATATATATATATATATATATCACCAGGAACAACCCCCAAGAAGTGATAATTTAATTATTTTCACCCGTTACCATCGCGGGTTTGTACTCAACAACTTGGATAATTAGTGATGAATGTGTGAGTGAGTCAGTGAGTGAGGGCTTTGCCTTTTATTAGTATAGATTTTCAATGTCTGTGAGACAGGGGAAATAACTCAATAAAATAAAAAAAGTCAATTACCTGTTTGTGTTACTTCCCTTGAAATAATCAGTTTAATGACGTCATAAATTTCTATTTTTGGCTTTAATTGAAGTTAACGATTAATTAATCGTTATTTTTTCAAAAGTTAACTATTAAATTTAAATTAATCGATAACAGCCCTAATGGAAACATCTATATATATATGTTAGAGACAATGTATGAAATCAGGCATTTTATAAAATGCCTAGGCAATGTATAGAATTCATCATGGTTACATGCAAAGTATGGAATTGGTAACACTTTTGCATACTTTGCCGAGGCATTCTACAGAATGCCAGATTTCGTTTCGGCAAAGTGTAAATAGAGCACACAAAAAAAAACATTATTGTTAATTTACGTATTTTAAAGTGGAAGTAATACACAATAAAGCATATGATGTTCAAACAACGACAGCAGAGCTGAGATTGAAGTATTTGCTGCAGTAGATAAGCCTGGAATGACACTTATAATTTTACTGTTATGAACATTCTTCGTTCAAACACACACACACACACACAAAGAAAAAAAACACTTAATATTTTAGCACTTTAGTCTTGAATATTAATTAGTTAGTTAGTTAGTTAGTTCCTCTCGGGCCGAAGACGGCAAATAGGGCAGAAGTCATTGATTTCCATTTACGACGATCCGTCGCCAATTGTATTAGGTCTTGATTATTTCTTAGACCCATGGTTGAGTTTTCTCTTTTGATGGTTCTACGTAGGGTTTCTTTTGGTCTTCCTTGTTCTCTTTTGCCTTTTGGTGTCCATATGAAGGCCTGCCGTGGTAGTCTTCTCTCGTCCATTCGAAGAACATGACCGATGTAATTCCAACGCCTTCTCCTTATAAAGGTTGACACATATTCTTGGTTGGTTTCTTCTCTTATTGTTTCATTTGATTTAAAATCACTCCATTTTATATTCAAACTTTTTCGGAGGCATTTGTTCTCGATGGCAACTAATTTCTTTGTTATAGCTTTAGTGGATTTCCAGCTTTCACATCCATATGTTAGTACAGGGATTACGCAAGAGTTGAATAGCCTAAGTTTTATATGTTTGCTAAGTGTCTTTGATCTCCAAATATTTGTAAGTTTGTTAAAAGCACATGACGCCAACGCAATTCGAGTCGTTATCTCTGTTGTTGCATCTCCATCATATGACATTTTGCTTCCTAATTAAGTGAAGTTGGTTACTTTCTCTATGGTTTGGTCATTAAATATAATATCATTGGGTTGGAATATTTCACAAATCAGTGATGAATTGATAAATAATATGTACATGATGTTGTTTCCGTTGAAAACAATAGACCCCATCGGGAATGAGCTACTGCTTGCAGCAGGGAATACTAGAATGGCACTTTGAAATGCAATACATTTTCTTTTTTACACAGAGACATCTCATAGTTTGGCATTTCATCTTGCACATACACCTGACTAATACTTGTCCGCTTCCAGTGGACTTAGAAGTAGCAGCAGATCGGGGACTTATATTATGGTCAGGAACGTCTAACTGTTTCATTAAATCTTTTAGACATATGGTGAATTCTGATATGGCATATAATTGCTTCAATATTCTGTGAGCAGTTACAAGGCGGTAAAAGCCGTCTTCTTTCATGCTAATTACAACTGCCAACAGATTTCGCGAGTCTTACAGCCCTTTGTTAACATCGAGAATCGGAACTCAAACTGAGGCTACCAAATTCGCAGGAGGAAATTTTTTTGTCAGAGCCCCTTTTTATTCTTGCATTATGAGGTTCAATCTTGATTCCATTTTATTTTTGATAACTTTCTCAATATTAAAGAAAAAATTGCACAAAATGCCCAAATATGGCATAAACGTTTCGGCTACACTATCGACATGCATGAGCACCATTGGTTACTTTTAATCAGAGGCAGCAGGAAGTGGAAGAAGAAGAGTCTTCGGTAACAATGGAAATGGAAGGCTCTTCGATATCCATGATTTCACCACTGCTTTGGTTCCCATCATCATGGATTGCATTCTCATGCATGTCTCCTGCAGAAATCTATGTCTCTTGTATTCCTTCATCTTTCTCTTCCTGCTCTTGTGTTGTTTGTACGCTTTGAATTTTTTTCGAGGTCTTCCTCTGTTTCCGCAAATTGTACAACATGCTCAGGTAGGAACGACGTTGTGAGGCCTACTTTAGCTCTGCAGCCAAAGATAGCTTTTTCGGTGATCTTTTATTACCAGAATGAAAAGCGGTAATCCCTTATTTCAGCGCATTTTAGATTTCGGGTCATTTTGGGTCATCAAACAAAAAATTTTTCAACTTACCGTCTTAGGAAATCTATTTTAAAATTAAAATATTATATTTTTGTTCAAATAAAAGTATTATTTAACAATTTGTACGAAATTAAAAATTTGTATATTTAAAGCATCTTCTGTGATTTACGGAGCCATTATTGCATGTGAATGGAGAGCTCTTTTTTCTTCAAAGTTATTTTTTTTTGTATTGCCCATTTGGAAATTTTGGTTCATGCAACCGAGTTGCAAAGGCGGCACTTGCCTGAGTGCTTAATTTTAAAATAATAATTTATTTATTTTTTTAAGAAAAAAAAAGAAACATTACAAATCAAAAAAATAATTTTATCAACGTTTTTTTTAACTAAGCTTTTAAAAGTGTGCGGGTATGTCATGTATTTTAATTTTCCAAAGCATGATATGTATTACATTGACATAATGGAACAAGGTGATGTCCAAATACTGAACACTTGAAGAAAATGCTACACTGATTCGTACTTTAAACTTTAAGCAACAGGTAAATCAAAGAAAAACTGTTACCGAAAGGAAAGCTTTAAAAGATCTTACCTTTAAATTTTAAATACTCTTACACAGGATATCTCCCTTTCAACACTATCAAAATTTCGTTGAAGACTTGAGTCTTTTGGGAAATTACAACGATATTGAAATTCTTTTAAATATGAGGGGAACAAGTCAGCACTTGTACCAAACTGTCTTTTTAGTTTTCGCTTGGCTCTCATCAAGAGATTTTCAATATTTTGTGTGTGGATGGTTGGGTTGTCGGGGTCAACGAAGTTTCGTTCATGTACCACAACAGAATGAAGAAATATACCGTTAGCCCATTGATCCAAATTTCTGTACCCTGCCCATCCCTCTGTTATTATGTGAGTCCCTGGCAAAACATGTTGAATTATAATATTTTCCAGGGTTGCTGCAGTTCTGTCTGGGACTTCCACTAGAAAGCACTTGCCTGATTCTCGTTCAATTCCCCCAACGACCCAGTGTCCTTGACGCAAAGCGCCTCTGTGGTACTTGCGGTGAAAGTACTTAGACTCGTCCACTTCAACAATCGTGGGCTCTCCGTTAGCGTCAAATCCACCGATCATTGTTGCTCGCTGAGTGAGGTGGATGTCGATTTCCTCTCTATTGAAATTAAACCAGTCAATGACTGTATTTTGATTTTGAATTTCCGCTTCGTATTTCACCTGATCTTGCGGAAAATCATTAGCAAAACAGTAAATTAGAATGACGATTTTTGATAACGGTAGATGGCTCCCAGTGAAAAAGGAGCCATCACGTATACTTTTGCGTAAGCCGCAAGTCGGACATTTCCACATTTTTTTGTCGATTCCTTGTGTGTACGCAGCTAGCATACAATGAACATTGCAGTTATTGCATAATTGTGAGTTTTTTAATAGTGAACGTTTGGCTAAGAATTCCATCGTTGTAAATACATCATTTGTTGCCTGGCAGAGTGTTCGCATTATCCAAGTCTCGGCACGCATGGCTGCATCGTTAATTACTTCAATGGAATCAACAATATGCGTTCTAATTAATCTAGGTCGTCCTGTCATTTCAAAAACTTTCAAGTAATAATACAGCAGCTGAGACAGTTCATCTGTATATAACCACTAGCCCTCTCTTTATTCAGCGATTAGGAATTAAATCATGTTAACTTGGTGTACTGGCGGACAAAAGGGGCGGGGATGCCCTTATGCAAATTAGTGCTGACCATGTAACAAATGACCAAGCGTGAACGGGGAAACGATGACGTAGTTACTGGACGAAAGAACCATTGGCTGAGGGAAGTCAGCATTGACGTATAGTTGTTTGTGATTGACGGATCCAAATATCTGTTGCAGACCAATAGTACAGTAATGATAATTAATAATTCTTAAGACATGAGTCTAAGAAAAATTATCCATACTCGTGAGTCAGAGTACAAGGTCATTCTATTTTATGTTTGGCTCTTTTTAAAATAATCCTCTAGTGACTAGTAGTAGTAGTGGTGGTCCTTAAATACGCCCACTCATATTTTTTTTCTTTTTTATTTCAAATTGTTTCTTTTTTTAAAAAACTTGTTTAAAAGATACATTTAGAGTTAGAGACTCAAACAATACAGTTAAACAGTAAATAATGCAAACATGAACGGTGATGTGATTAGAGTGAGTAATATGTTCCGTGAAGGGAAATGTGAGAATGAAAGGGTCGATAAATAAGAGACATTGTGTGAAATGGGGAAAATCGGGTGATGGCTGTTCCTCCATTTTATACTCATGCACCCGATTTAAAAAAAGAAGAAATAAGATAATTAATGATTTTTATATGTGGCAGTGTGCCCCACATATTAGTTATATAATTATAGATTGATAATTGTATTTGTAATGTTAGAGCTTTAAGAAATGTACAAGTAGTATGATGTGTTATGACTATGTACTTTTGAAAAGTTTTGGGATACAGGGTATTCTCATTATGGTTTTAGAATCTTAGTACCGTTGGGGTGGGTGAGTGGTCAGTAGCAGACTTAATACGAGACGCCATGACCCAGATTCATACTAGCCTTGAAATTTGCTGTGAGTAAAGGTCATCTGTTGGTCACGGTACACCCCTCCCGACTCCGATTACACAATTGAGTCACACACGGTCCTAAAACTGATCAGAGGGAAAGGGCATAGAGTCCCTTCAAATATACGAGTTTTAGAATCGTATTAATTTTAGAACCGTTGGGATCAGTGGTCAGTTATAGACAAAGCGTGAGACCATGACCTTGGAACAGAGTAACATTGTGAAATCTTTGATCTACTGGGTCATACAAGGAGGACGCTACATGAGTCTGTACTCTGCGATCATCCACGGCATGGCTGATAGAAATCTTTAAAGTAGGGTTTGACCAGTCATGTGCACGTGGACAACACATGGGACAAAGACTAGCCAATAGAAACTAATAGAAATTTATGGCATGGTGACACCACCCACGTGTGAGCAGTCCTTATAACCTGAGGCCAAACCATCAAGCAAAGAGAAACTCTCTGCGCTAGATCACATTGTGGTAGTAGTAGTGGCGTGTAGCTTAGAGCTTTCAACTGTTTTACTGTACGCTTTGTTTACTGTTAGCCTAGAAATAATTCTACTAAAATATTATATGCAACTATATTTCTCACGACCTGAGTTTATTCCATTTTACTACGTGTTGTCACTAATTGTGCATAAGTTAAACTTCACCACCATGTGTAAAATAATGTTTTTTTTAAAATATTTAAGGTCGTTATATTTGCTCCTCTAATTGTCCTTTCATTGCCCCATTAAAGTTCGGGGGTGGGTTGGGGGAGGCGATGTGAAACAAAGTTCAGTGTTACATCATGATCACGTGTGCGAGCCCTGGTTCCCTGGTCCGTGGTCAGGCTTTGATGTTGGTGTAATCTTACGCCTATGCCATGACACCACAACGCGACTCTTGCCTCAGCTCCTGGCTTCATTGGTCCTCTCTCTCCCCACCCCAGCCAATTCTTCAAAGAAATTATTATTCGTATCCAAACAAGGAGAAAATTAAATCGCGGGAAGTACAAGTGTCATTTTTATAACAACCATTAAATTTAATTTAAGTTTGTCAGAACAATAGTTTAGAAGAAATGCAATACAAAAGAAATAGAAGATTGTTCATTTTTAGACATTTTAAAAACGTATTTCATCAGTAATTAAAAATTTATCGTAAATGTCTTTACTGTGAGCTGACGCCTCTGAATCTCATTTGCAATTAGTATTAGCTTACAGATAGAGTAAACATGAAAACAAAATTGGTCTGAGGCGGTAAAAGATATACAATTATCTGGCCAATGGTGGTTAAAAAATAAACAAAAACGATTTTTGTTGCAAGTCCGATTTCAAAAACGCATTTTTTTAAAGCTTAAAACCCCTTTAAATTCAACAAAACACACGAAAAACTGGTTTTAAATCATTAAATACTTGTTTTATTTGTCTTTTAAGTTTAAAAGTAAGTTATTATAATTTGTTTGCTATATTAAATCTAAAATGCGCTGAAATAAGGGATTACCTGAAAAGCTCTGTTCTTCATGAGTTGGACGAACAGAACTCCCACCATTCCATTGGCCAGTTTGTTCATCTTGCATCCAATCACACAGCATATTTTTGATGTCCTGGTTACCTCTTTCGACGCTCCTCTAGCTTTGCGGGTGGTGCGGCTTACCATGAACGATCTTCAAGGTGGGCCAGTACTCCTTAAAGCTGATTACCACATTTTTTGCAATTTCCCTTCCGATATCAGACTATAGAATCATTGGAGCACCAAGCAACGGAAATATGACTACGAGCTGGTATTATACCTTATATGTCCTCTTTGTCTTCATGGTCCTGAGCAACACGAACTTGGTGAGATAATCTTGATACACAATTATAAACTTGTATTCCCCTTCAGAATGTGATTGAAAGTCGATGAGATCAACCTGACAACGAGAGTTGAATTCAGAAAAAAAAACATTGCCATGAACACAATGCCTTTTTTACGCTTTTTTGTTTTTTTCTGACAAAGTTCACAAAGGATAATATACAGTTCAATATCATGATGGGTAGCGTTCTTGTATTTGGGTGAAAGTTCTTTCAACATTCTGCCTCGTCCACCGTGACTAATGGCCAAATGTGCCTTATGGTGTGCGTCAAATATTTCGGAGTCCGCGACGTAAATCTAAATAGCACTCACACCTGATTTAACAGGGTAGAACAATTTACTCTTATTTTCCACCATCATGACATCATAGTGTTTCACCAGACAATAGTCCCGTGGTTCTTGCTTAATGGTTGTCTTAGCCTTTTTCACATCGCCCACAAATTTTTGGTAACTTGTTTCGTTTTTTTTAATTTAAAAAAACGCTCTTTTTAGCAGAATTGGCTCTTACTTTAGATAACTCATCTTAGAACCGCCGTTGCATGTTAACATTACGTTATTCCTGTCCTAGCATTACATTCTCTTTCGGCATGGTCACACAGCTGTCAAATGAGAAACGTTTTTGGAGAACGTCAGTGGAATCTCAGCAGCATGATAAACACTGACGCAGTAAGAAGAATTTTTGCAATATTGTCGGTGATGTGGTAGTGGAAACTCGAACCGGCTAAACGCTTCCTTACAATAACTGTCAAGACTCACAGGCTTCGATCGCCATCATCAAACAACGACCAAAGCTCGACTGCCAACATCAGTGTCGGGAGTAATGGCCGAGGAAGGCCACTTAAATACTTTGTTGGACGACAACTCGGCATTTTATAGAATGCCTAGGCCTGTATGAAATAGCAATCATTTCATACTTAGCCTAAAACCAGCAGGCGTTCTATACATTGCCTAGGCATTCTATATAATGCCTGAATTTCACACATTGCCTGTAACATATTGTTAATGCACCAGAACAAGAACAATACAAGTGAAATAATCATGACGAGTGACAATCGCTAGGGTCGGCCAATCATAGTTTATTGTTGGCAAGCGAGGGTGGTGCAAGGTGGGGGATGGGTAGCTAACCGCAGTGCGCATGTCTTGAGACAAACAATACGTCAGTGGTTACCCGCCCCATCCCCGCTCCCCCCGACGTTCACTCACGTTATTTTGATTTATTCGTGGTGTAGTTCGAGTCCTTTCTTCTCCCCCTTCTTTGTACAATCTATGAGTAACTCTTCGGCGTATGCTCCGCCGCGGGTCAGTTCCTTTAATTTATTTATTGAATTCAACAAATTAATAACATACGATATGTACATAATTCATTACGTGCCTTACATACGGCAAGCAATAACATTGAAACAAGTTTACTTATATGTTAATAATATTTTTCTTGTTTTATATCAACATTATTAAAACATAAAAATATAAGCTGTCTTGTAACTAAAGTGCTGTAATTTTTTTAAAATAAAATGTTTTAGTTGTGTAAATCTAACACAGTTCATGAAACAGGATCCCAGTTAAGAACTAGCGACGAAATTAAACTACCCGTAAAAACAAGTTTATGGCTGTAAATCCCTTTTCGTTGTACTGTTAAGTTTTCTGTAGTCGACGCACGTGCGTACTGAGCCATCTTTCTTTTTAATTAATACTAAGGGTGAAGAATATGGTGATTTGGATTCTTCAATGATACCCAATTGTAACATCAATTTGATTTCTTCCTTTAATTTTTATGTCATATGCGATGGAATGATGTAAGGTTTTAATGTTATCGGTTTATTATCCGAGATTTCAATTTTATGTTCACCTACTGTTGTTTTTCCCGAAATCTTGGAAAACTTTTCTTTAAATGCCTCCACTATCTTCTGTATTTCGTCTTTTTGTCTTCTATTTAAATCAATATTAATATCTAGCTCTATGGCTTTTTCTTTTAAATGTATTTTTGGCACCGACAAGTGTTCCACCTCTCCACTGTCCTCAGTTATTATTGCTGCTGCTCCGCCAGGCATAATTGTATTGGTATTACCATCAACGACATTTTGTCCATTTCTCTCAAGGAATTTGTCAATTCTATTGATGTTGTAAATCTTTTTTTCTATTTCCCCTTTTTATCTCAACATTGAATTTTGACAATACATTGGTCACTTCATAAGGTCCATCTGAATACAAAGCCAATTTCTTACCTTTTTTGGCTTTAGAAGTAATACTTTGTCTCCAGTTTAAATGTCTTTCTTAACTGAACGTCGATCATAGTACATTTTATTCTTAATTGTATGCGCTAATGTGTTCGATCGTGCTTTTTCTAACCCTGTTTTTGTTTATTTATCAATTCAATATCGTGGTCATAAGTTGGTTTTATTCCATCTGTTGTTCTTTCACATGTGAATAGTGTTTTCAATATTGCCATCGGCCCTCTCACCTTCCTGCCGAAAATTAACTCATAAGGTAAGATTAATGTGGTTTCATTTGGGAGCTCCCTATAAGCAAAGATGACCGACTGTAATACATTGTCCCAGTTGTCTACCCCTTCCGTAGCTAATTACCTTAACATCGACTTTAGTGTGCCATTTAACCTTTCCACCATTCCATTAGAATGAGAATGATAAATTAACGAGTGGCTGATATTGATGTTGAGTAGTTTGCACACTTTCATGTACAGGTCAGACGAGAATTGAGGTCAGTTATCTGACAAGAATTGTTCAGGGAAACCCATTCTCGTGAAAATAGAGTATAACGCCTCAGATATGTCTTCTGCTGTTACCCTCTTTAATGGCACTGCCTCAGGCCACCCGGTAGCCATATCAATTAATGTTAGGATATACATATTTTTGTTCTTCGTTATTTGAAGGGGTCCGACGATGTCTATGGCTACTTTTTTAATGGCACCCCAATGATCTGCATGCATCCAAGTTGTATAGGTTTAAATTTGCCCGGAGGCCGAGCCTTCTGACATATCAAGCTTGTCTTTAAATATTCCTTGATCTCCTTGTTTATCTTGGGCCAAAAAACTCTGACGAGATGAGATGTTTTGTTTTTCTGACCGACATATGTCTAGCCAGGAATGACTCATGAGCGTTATTGAGAACAATACCTTGGCATTCTGATGGAAGGATTAGTTTTTCCTCAACCTTATTATTGAATTTGTTAGAAAATACTCTATATAAGTAACCGTTTATAACTTGAAATGTAATCTGCCCCTGTTTTGTATGATTTACGTCATTATTCTTAGCTTTCTTTTAAAAGTTGCGTAGTTCTGGGTTAATTGCTTTTTCCTATTTCATGTTTATATTCTCCGGTACTGCTGGTATTTTGTACTGAATCCTTCTGTTGTTACGACATTACCTATGTCTCTCTTACTTTGCGCCCTTGTTTCTACATTTCCATAGTGAAGCACCGATTGTTTATTTTCCCCAACATTTCCAATAATGACATCCGCCACTGAATCGTCGAATAATGCATCTAAGACTACGCCTTTTTCATACTTAGTATCAATTTCTATGTATGCTGTTGGATAGTCCAGTGCCGTTCCATCTATAAGTTTTAGTTTGTAGCGTCTATCTGTTATCGGATGTCTCTTTACCAATTTCTTCTTACACCCGATAATGGTACACCCCGTCTCCCTGAGTATGGAAACTTCCTCTCCAAATAACTTCCCTTTCTCTAAATATAATATTCCCTTAGATTTTCTATGTATGTCTTCTGATATCTTAATATATTGCATTTCCCTTACTAATGGTGTAACTTTCTTTCTATTACTTTGTTATGCACTCCATCCTCCATTGCCCCATTTTGAGTTTGTAGTCATATTAAATCGTTTCTCTGCTGTTTGGAGAGTCTCTCGGGTACTCTCTCTGGTTGTAGCGTGTACCCGTCAGCCTTCCCCGGAATACTTCTGTTCTAGCCTGTGTCAAAGCCTTATTTCCCTGTTGTCTGGGACAGTTATTTCTACAGTGTCCCTGTCGTCCAAAAATAAAACAAAACCCTTGTCCCCTTGTTAAATCTACCTTTTGCTGACCTCCATCTAGTTATGTTTTGACCTCCCCATAGATCTGGACTCCCGGCCTGAAAAAATGTTTTGCTATTTTCGTCCACTGTATCTTACCCTGATGGTGTGATAGTGTCAATTTGGTTAAGCACACTTTCGCAACTCATAGGCTTATTTAATAATACTGTTTTCACAATCTCTGGATTCATGTTATTAGTAGCTTATTACGGCACATAAGTTCACGTAACCCCTGTACGACCTGTCTGTTCCTGTACTAGCCACCAAATTGTCTAAGCTCCTTACTAATTGTGAATGAAATTCCCTAAAAATTATCACTGTGCGGCTTAAGGTTATTCCATGTTCTTCTATATCTCTCTGCAATATATGCTGCGTGGCTCAACAACAATGTCATATTCATGATATTTTTTCTATCATCCTCTGTTAATAAGAATGTCTATAGATCTCCGTTACTCGTAGCTGTAATTCGACCAACCACTCTTCTTTGGGCACTCCATTTTGCTGGGCCACATCTTCAAAATTGTCAATGTACTCGTCCAGATCAGTACATCTGTCGTACTTTTGTAGGCTTTTCAGCAAGTGGTAATTTTTATTTTTGTGCTTTTCGTCTCCTATTCCTTCTTCGTTTTTGTTGCTTTTCATTACTTCTAATCACATTCCCTCGATTTCAATTTCATGACTTCTAAGTTATGCCGCTCCTTTCTTCTCTTTTCTTCTCGTTCCTCTTCTGCCCTTATTCTCTTTTCTTCTCGTTTGTCTTCTGCCTTTCTTATTTGTTCTGCTTCCATTGCTCTATTACCTAATATTATCTAATTCCTGCCCCTCTAACTGTAAGTGTTGTTCTCGCATCGCCCTCAGATCCGCCATTATTTTATTTACCTCTTTTATTTTACTTCTAGTTTCCATATTTTTTTAAAAATAGCATTTATATTTTTTTATTCTATATAATTTTTTTTACTGCAAGCTGAAAAGATTAATATTTCAACACTTTCTACAATTATCTTTTTTCAATATCCAATATAACTACTTACGTAACTTGCCTGATCCAATGAATATCACCATCCAAGAGTCCATAAGATTAAAAAATACACAATCACAATGTCAAGCAGAAAAGATTATTATTTCAACAACACTTTATACAATTTTTTTTTCAATATCCAATATAACTACTTACTTAACTTGCCTGATATTATGAATATCAGCATCCAAGTGTCCATAAGATTAAAACAATACACAATCACAATGTCACTTTTCTCAAGAATTGTTAATATCAAACAAAGCTAATAATCCACAATGTCTGATCTTCGTTGTCTGGTCAGCAACCCATTAAGTACGTTCACACTCCTGCACAATTAATTCTTCTCTGCGTGGTACGATGATCTGGTTGTCGTTTTCGATCTATTAGCAGATAACAAATCTGGAAGTGAGTAAACAGTTAAACAGTTTAATGACTCACTGTATGATGGATAGTCCAGTTGATGGGCAAGAATGGGCCCCGACAGCACAGGCCTACGCTGTGATGATCACCAGGAACAGCAAATCGACAGCACACTGGACGTGAACAGCACAGGCCTACGTAACGATGACCAACGGGAACAGCAACCCGAAAGCACACGGGATGTGACAGCACAGGTCTACGCTATGATGACCAACAGGAAAAGCAAACCGACAGCACACTGGATGTGAACAGCACAGACCTACGCTGTGATGACCAACAGGAAAAGCAAACCGACAGCGCACTGGATGTGAACAGCAAAGGACCACGTCGTGATGATCAACGGGAACAGCAACCCGAAAGCACACTGGTCACCAAGCAAGTTATAGCGAATTATAACACCAGCATTGTTTGAAATAAGAGACTATCATACACATCTCACTCATCAAAACTTGTTGTCTCTTAATACACTGACATGCCTTAGAATCGATTCCCTCTGTTCTGGATGTCTTATGTTGACTCTGAACTTGAGTTTCTTGCTGCCTCGGTCAACAAATTATCCCGGAACATGCCCCAATGTCAAGTTCTAGGGAATTGTATGACTTACAAGGCTTAAACTCAATAAGTCACAACACCATCACAAAGAATATATATTTTAATTGAAACATAAATCCTTCAATACATAATAATAACAACACTGTCTTTGCCATCCGCTAAAAAACCGCCTCTCTCTATTTACGTCATCCCCTCACACTACGTCACACAAAGAATGTGTCAACAATAGTGCGCACCGGCGCAACACCCTAACATTAACATTACCAAAGCGGAACAACCCGATTAAACTATAATATTTCCCTGACACCATGGATATTTTTCCCCTGCTTATGGGTAAATTGACTGAAACCTTAAGCTCGTTGAAAACATCCATAAAGGAGATTCGTTTCAGTCGCGAGCGTTTGACCCACCTGCCTTGCATCTGAAAACAGGATTTGTTACGATCCATTCTACAGTATCTTTCAACCGTAGTTAGTATTGCCTTCTCTCGTCGTACTTTGAGCAGTTTTACCTTTTCCAAGATTTGTACCGTGGCGTTGGGTGTTGTGTGTAGCGCCTCATAAACCAATCTTTAAAGCTTGTTTTTGGACTCTGTCAAGGTCTTCGAGCGCAGTTCTGCTCGGAAAGACCTGGACGGGAAGACTGTAGTCAATGACACCTCTGACTTTGCGAGGTAAAGAGCTCTCAGCGTTCTTGCGTGAGCACCCCAATAAGTGTTGCCATTTTTTTAAAACAGGGACGATTCAGCAGTGTTTTTCGCGTGCAATTCACATATGTGGTCGTGCAGCTGAAGGTTTTGGGGCAGTTGCACGTCCAAATACACTGGCTTCTTAATCATGACATCGTGTTTGAGTGCATTTCTACCATTTGTGAAGATGGAATGGACCGTTTTTTATAGTGTTCACTATTCATTTCCACTTTTTATAATATGCTTCTATCTTATCAAAGTCGCGCTTTAGTCTATTATGCCAATTCGCTACGTCGTAACTGACGTCCAGACGACCAAGACATCTGCGAACATCGCGCATAGATAGACGTTTGAATGTCGCAAACGTATACTAGGCACATCATCTTTGAAACGAGCTTCACAGGATAGAGACTCCCCCATGCGGGTTCTGATCACTCTATTCTCCAAGAAAGATTTTATCCAGGCTTGCATTTTCGCTGTTATTCCAAATTGCTAGAGCTTATAAATAAGTCCAGTACGGCAGAATTTATAGTAAGTCTGTTTCAGATAAAAAGGACACAGCCAATGTGTGGTTTCGCAATAGCAGCTCATTTGTGATAGTTAGCATGCGTTTAACTACCTGGTCCATCGGCTGGCGTCCTTTTTCCTTGCGGAAGTTGCCTTGAGTCACAGGAATGCACTTATTCTTCTCTAGAAACCAATAGAGCCGTGTTTTTACCATCCGTTCAGCTCTCTTTCCCAGACACGATGTCAAAAATATTGGACAATAGCTTTTGGGGTATTCGGCTTGTTTCCCTACCTTTTGAATTTGGATAATTGTGATTTTCTACCACTGCTTTGGCGAAATGCCTGTAGTCCAGGTCCTGGTCATAAACTTCAGTAGTTTGTTTTTCCCTTCAATATTCAGCTGCTTGAACATTTCATTGTGGAACTTGTCCGGGCTTGGTGGTTTCCCTGTCTTACACTTATCGATCGCTTTTTGCAACTCGTTCTGAGTGAAATTTTCCGTGAAGACCTCAAAGTAGGGGACGTTACTTTGCCTACTGACCACTCCTTTCTCATCCAGTTTATGGTCCAGGCTTATTCAGTCTATCTGGTCTTCCGATTCACCTGGGAGAATTGTTTATTCAACGCAAGTTAGCGCTTTTCATAACTTGCCTTCTTTCCCCCATCTGTCACCAGTGGGTTCGTGTTTTTCGCTTTTCCCATACAAGAGAGTGCGTTAACCAACAGCAAGACCTTTCTGCCTTCGATACGCACGTTTTCACATATACTAACCCATAGTCTCTTTAAATCCTTTATATTAACTTCACCGTCTTTTCGTGATCTCTCTCTGTCTGTCGTCATCTCTGTCGTTCACGGGCGAGCGGCAAAACAAAAGTAAAAAATGACACTTCCCGTGATCCTATTGAGCTGAAATTTTGCACAAAGACTTTTGTCACCTAATAATAAATTGTGTCAAAATTTCAGATCGATCAAATGTATCGTAATTAAATTAATGTATTTTTAGTCTATCTCTTTATATATAGAATGTTTAGTCGTCTGCTATAGTTGACATTCACGGCTTGCTGGTTTCACTCCAGCATTCGATGTCCACCCCCCCCTAATTTTACAGCAATGAGAGTTTATTTAGTTTCAGTCTGTAACTGTTTGTCTCGCGTTGCGTATTATATTGAAACATATTAATACTTTTATTTATGCCTCGTATATAAGGGATTTATAGTCAACAACTTTGTTTTACGGGGTTGTTTTATTAAATCCCTTATATTAACTTCACCACCGTCTAGTGCGTTCGCGGTCAGTCGGGCAGAAGAACAAAAGTAAAGAAATGACCCACTTCCCGTGATGCTATCGAGCTGGAATTTCGTACATATACTCGTGTCACGTAAGAATGCATTGCGTCAAAATTTCAGATCGATCGAATGTACAGTATGCATTTTTAGTTAATCTCTATATAAATCAATGAAGTATCGTGCTTTGTTCACCTCTACGTCATGGAGTTCAGTCCAGCCATCGATGACAACACCTCAACCCCCCAACCCCGTTTTTAAAGCAAGGCGATATCAGTTGGTTTCAGTCTGTAAATGTTCGTCGCGCGTTGCGTATTAAATTTTCTTTCTGGACCACGTCTCGTACTTCGGCTGTTAATTTATTGTATGCCCTACGAGCTTCGGGCATCTTCAATTTTGCAGTCTTTTTCCGAGCCTTCGCTCTGAGCTTCATTAACTCCTTCAGGATCTTATTCCCGTAGGGCCTGAAGTTCTGTTTTACATTCATTTCGGTATTGTTTTCTGTGCCGCTCCGAGGATCGCGCTGCAGTGTGTCGTAAGCAAAATACTTGTCTTCCAACTCGACGTTTAGTGGTTAAAAAAGCGTGGGTCTCGCTTACATATCGGTCCCAGTTTGGCATCCGGAACTACCTGTGTTGGTGCTCGCACACTGCCTTTATAGTATTGAGCTCAAAACTCATCAACATTTGTAGATAGTCACTCCCTATTTCTGCAAAGACTTCCAGATTATGTTGGAACACTAGGTCCGCTGATATTAGAGACAAGTCTGGTCGGGTCTCGGTGATGTTTCCCGTAATTAGTAAAGTAAAGGGGCTATCTGCGTGGTCATAATCGCTTTGTCTCGCCTTATCGCCAGGGGTTATACGTTCTACATTATTTCTACGTTGGCTTTGGTTGTAATACGAAACGCCCCGCATACAAAACGTAGAGCTTGGTTTTGTATTTGGTCCAGTCCCTCTAGAACCGTACGGCTCGAATAGGTCTGGACCGTGAGGCTGTAGTCAATGGTGACCCTCACAATAACGAGATAGAGGGCCGTCAGTAGGCTTGCATCCGCGCACCAACTAGTGCTCGCTAGTATCTGCACCAAAGACAGTTTAGCTGTTGATTGGAACACAATTCACACATATCGTTATTTAATTGGACTTTCTGGTCCAACATGATGCACAAGTTCTAAGGAGTCCGATTCAACCTTTTCTCGCATATCTGAAGCACCACTTCATGCTTCAGAGCATTAGTAAAAATGGAATAGACCGTTTTCTCCATATTGACCACTAGGCACCATCGGTTGGCGTACAATTGTGATATGGTTGCAAACTTAAAAATTAAAATTTTGCTTGACTCATGTGTTATATCTTATTTCGTCTTATAATTTTTAAACTCTAGTCTATTGTGAATATTACAAATATACAAAATAAGTTAAGTAACAAATTAGGCTATACATTAAATTATTAATATTTAACAACATAAACAAATTAACAAGCGTTGAGGATTAAATTATTCAAATCCATGAGAAATATAGTAAAACACTCACTTTCAATACGAGAAAAAATATTAAGTTTAGAATTAACAAGTAGAGATATTTTTTTACTGCATAATATAAAAAACTAAGTTAACTAACATCATATTAAGTTAAATCGTCTGAATAAAAAGAAAATTTTTAATTATGGCTCTAGATCAGTGGTTGTCAACCTTTTGATATTCAAACACCTAGTGAAAAAATTGTGTCTTAGCCGCGTTGTTTATCTTCAACTTTAAGTCGGGAATGATGTTTTGTTTTGATTGTAAACAATGCAGAAAATTCACATTCTCAAATATATGATTTTTCAAAGGGTAAAAAAATTTAAAAGCCTTCTGAGACAGTTGTGGGTTCTCTAAAATTTCAACAAGCTCCCTTTCTGATGCAACGTATTCAAAGTAGAATCGCTGGTCAGCTCCATGAATTCGTTTAAATTCGAACTAGGTAAATTTAATGAATAAAAGTATGAAAAAAGAACGGACTGGAAACCAACGAAAAATGTTAAAATCACCCAAGTAGAAGTTAAATTGCTACTGCGGTGATTGAATTTGGTCAGAAATCAAATGTATCAACAGTTGTTTATTGATTTCAGTATTTTGTGGTTTCTCGATGAATTTGTAAAATTAATCAAACATGTCAAAGTTGTGCTTAACCAATCTTGTTTTCCAAAGATCAAGCTTTTTCTTAAAAGCAGACACGTTGTCACGGAGAGTAATTAAATTGGTCTGTTTTCATTGCAGAGATGAAATAAATTTCATCAGCTCATCAAAAAAGCCAAGTAAGCCAGAACAGTAACTCAAAAGCTACCATTTAAATGATCAATAAGCTTTGATTTTTTTTCTCCTAGAAACTCTATCATAACATCACGTAATTCAAATAGTATGTTAAACACTTTCCCCCATAGATAGCCAGGCTTTTTGGCCTGTGCAACTGGTATAGCCACTAAAAATGATGCGTTTTCATTGACTTTGGTTGCTTGTCGTATGCAGGATTTCTAACAAGTGAATATTTTTTTGCGCAAAAAATATTCCAATGTTTTCTCCGAGCAGACATTAACTTTAAGATTAGTTTTAAGATGTCTTTGGACTTTTGCAGGTTCATCGCGTCATTTGTAAGAATTTGCGGACATATAACTGATATGTGTTGATCATTTACTATGACCTATATAAAGCCAAAGTGCGAATATTATTCATAATACCGTCGTCTATTTTTCTCCGGAACTGCATTGATTCACACATAGATTGTGATGTTGAGTCTGAGGAATCATCATTGTTGTCCTTATGTTAGGTTGTTTTCTTTATTAGAAATGTATCCATTTGTTCAACCAATTTAATCAATCCATTAATTTTATAATTGTAATATTAATTTAAGTCTAATTTACACAACGGCTTCAACAAATTATTTCTGAATGTCAATTTAACAATTATAGTATTATTATATTCTAAATTCTAGTGTGATATCATGTGATTTACGGTATAACGAGACAACATTTATATATTTTCGTTTTTTTTATTATAGAATTAAAATTCCATCCTTTGCTCACGGACCACCAAGGACATCTTCACAGGTTAAGAATCTCTGCTCCAGATCACGACGTCTTGTGCACCACACTAAATTCTCAATACAACACTGTTTGCTTGGTACAAAGTTTGTTGAACTTCGTTCCAGTTCACTAATTCAATTGATTGTAAAATGTTAATCGTTGACGTTGAAATATTGTCATTTTAGATAGAATAAACGCTCCTCTGCATATGATGGATAAAACATATTTCAATAAATAGTATTAAATACTATATAGAAAGTAATGAAGTACACACCCTTAAATTAAAAACTTAAAAGTGTAGATATCCTCCGGAAAATATTATGGCCAAACAATCCGCATCTGGAAAAAACGTTTAAAAAACATATCCGGCTACCCCGTTATATATACATATTTACACTTATGTGTATGTGTGTGTGTGTGCGTAATTGACATTCTAAGATAAATAAAACTGATTACTTACCATAGAACAAGAGATTTCATGTAAAGAAAACAGCGGTTCTATGAAGGATAATGTTTCATTTTGTGGCATATTTGCTTTAATAAATTAGTGGTCAAACAGATGTAACGTTAATTAATATTTACAGACATTCGATTTTCAACTTTTTACAATTAATGGTGTCCATATCCAGTGATTGAATACTATTAATATACATAATTTTAAGTAAACATTAAGTTTATATAAAATATTTAAAATACTTAATATAATATATTTTAGTTGTTTTATTAGTTCAAATGATTCATTCATATCATTTTCGTAATTTTCAGCAAATAAAATTAAAATAACCCATTGACCTATAAATTAGGCAAACCAAAGTTATAAACGTAGGGTAACTAAGATAAATTGCTTTTTATAAAAAGTATTACAAATATTACTCATCTGAACATTTTTATTTGTAGTCATACTTCATGTTATGACTACCGTATTTACAAATTGTAAATGCATTCGTTCATAAGCCGACCCCTCCCCCAAACACTTTTGGAAGAGAAAAGTATTAAAAGTGTATAACCCGCTCGCATGCCGACCCACCAAAAATAATGGGACAGCTTAAACAAAATGGTACACATTTTTTTTTCTTGAAACTACAAGCTAAATCGGTCATTAAGATTGTTTACTTTGTACTGCCTATCTAACATTGTTTACTTTGTACTGCCTATCTTTGTCTTTGTGCTCCTTGTTAGGCGAAAGTTACCGGTATTTTAAAAAAATTCTTCGTTTAACAGTGGCTAAAGTGCGTACACTAAAATGTGTTGTT
Organism: Ampullaceana balthica; assembly: GCA_944989445.1. Taxonomy (NCBI): domain Eukaryota; kingdom Metazoa; phylum Mollusca; class Gastropoda; family Lymnaeidae; genus Ampullaceana; species Ampullaceana balthica. Next base: position 107,568 of record CALYLW010000907.1, read on the forward strand.
GATTACACAATTTGTAAAACAATTTATTGAAACATTAACAAAAATAAATAAAATGATTAAATAAGGTAAGTGCAGATGTTTAATAATATATTATAGCTTTTGGTAGAGCATTCAAATCTTGTAGAATGTAGAAAAGGACATTGATGATCGACAATAGCAATACCGATATTCAATATCCATGCAGAAATCACCTATGACCCGCTCGTAAGCCGACCCCCCAACCTTTCCCTTAGATTTTGTCAAAAAAGTTCGACTTTAAAACTAGTATACCCGGTATATATTAATCTCAGGTGGCTGGATAGCGAAGTCAATAGTGCGCTCGCCTCACTAGCTGAAGTGCGTTTGATTTAGCCCACGTTAATTCACAATAAAACATGCTGATAAATGACCATTGCTAAAAAGTCCTCTGCTCACTCATAGATGAGATGGGCGCCTCCAAGTTGATGAAGCCGCGATAATTTCTAATAGAAATTTTAGAACCCACTACAACCACAAGGTTATGGAACACACACAAAAAAAAATAATTAAATAATCTCCATTGTCCTTAATTCTACATTTATTGATATAAAATACAATGATTTTTTTCAAATGTATATTCCTTCCACAAATCTAATATATAAAGATTAAAGTTTATTTGTTTGTTTGTTTGTTTGTTACCCATAGAATTCCAACCGTTGGACCTAGGGTATCTGAAATTTAGCATGGGACCCTCATTTGACCCGGGACAGGTCATAGGCTATTTTTCAACCTCAGATGACCACCCACCCCTAGGGTAAGGGCGCCCATTAATATTTTTTGTGCTAATATGAGCTATACTATATAAAGATCGGTTTCCATATTGAACAGCATCACATACTGGGGGCCGGGGGCCCAAATGTAGTTTTTTTCTTTATATAAGCTTTATAAAAACGTAAAATCAATAATTCTCCTATTTCCCGTGTAGATAGAAGCATGAAACTTTGGGTAGTTGTTAAGTAACATTTCGCGATGGTAACAGGTAAAAAAAAATATAAAATTGTTCACTTACTGTGAGCCGGGGGCCCGAATGTAGTTTGTTTCTTATATAAAAAAACAACTGATATATCACTAATTCTCCAACTTCCCGTGTAGGTAGAAGCATGAAACTTTGAGAAGTTTTTGAGTACAAACCTGCAATGGTAACAGGCGAAAAAGAATGTTGAAATTCACACTCATGGGAGCCAGGGGCCCAAAAACTGTTTTCCCCTAATATGGGCTATATAGAAAGTAAGAATCAATCATTCTCCTATTTGCCGAGAAGGTAGAAGCATGAAGCAGGAGTAGTTGTTAAACAACATTCCGCGATGGTAAAAGGTAAAAAACATTATATAAATAATCACGTTCTGGGTGCCGGAGACCCAAGAGTAGTTTTTTTTAATATTTTAAACTGACTCATCACTGTTTCTCCAACTTCCCGTGAAGGTATGAAACTTTGGGTACTTCCTGAGTACACTCTTATGACGATAATTGGCAAAAAATAATTTATAATTTCCACTCTTGGGTGGCCAGGGGCCCAAACCCGTTTTGTTTCCTTATATGAGCTATATAAATATGAATCAAAACTAATTCCTCATCTTCCCGTATAGGTAGAAGCATGAAACTTTGGAAAGTTGTTGAGTACCCTCTGGCAATGTTAAGAGGTGTAAAAATTATAAAATTTTCATTAACTGGGAGGCCGGGGGCCCAAATGTAGTTTTTTTAATTATATGAGCTATATAAAACAGTATCATCATTATATATCCAATTTACCATGTGCGTAAGGGCATGAAAATGGGGTAAGTTGTTGAGTACCCTCCCGCAATGGTAACATACGAAAACAAAATTTAAATTATTACCTCGATGGTATTACTTGAAGTGATTCTTTACTTTTTTTTTCTGTGGGACAACGACAGACAGACAGACAAGACTGTGAAGTTAATATATGTAGTGTATCCATCATAATCCAGATTGAAATCAATTGTTGTTTTAAATTTGTGTTACGCGGGTTCTCAACGGTAACTGAAATCCTAATTTCCGCAGCAAAGCGAGGGTATTTTGCTAGTTTTTAATAAAATTGATAATATAGATTTAATATTTCAATATATATATATATATAAATACAATGAAATGTAATACTAATCCAGTGGTTGTATTAAACCGATGTTTCTTTCTTAATGTTAAAATAAATGTTGTATACATCCTCCATATTTATCGTTTAATGTTATTTGATAAATTACATGTTTTCTATACCAATAAATGCCTTATCCCTAAATCACTAATCCAGATTTCTCCAAATTAAATGTTACTTTCTCATTCCTATAAATTTACTTATTAATTTAAAGCATCAATTATCTTGACATGCATATACATGTCTAGGACAAATGTAACCATTTTATGTTTACATAAGCTAAACAAAGTAACAATTTAAACTTTAGGAAGTGTATTAAACTTAATACAAGTGAACCTAAAAACCCGTATTTAATCTTTGGTGTGAATTGCACATGTCAGACATATGATCATTATTTTTTAATGTTTTATGTAATTAAATTAGTTTTTTTTTCCAGAAACAAAATATGGTGTTGGGTTTGGAATACAAAATATGATGCCTTATGGGAAACGGGATCAAAAAACAGATATGCATTCCTTTTTGAAATTATACCAATTGCATAAAAGCGGTAAATTTATATCATATAATATAGAGACAAATATATAAAATGTAAACATCGTTTTCATTCTGAAACACTTACAAAGACGTTCAAAATCATCTAAAGAGTAGCACTACTTTATTACAAGATCTCTTAATGTCTAAATACGGTGCGCATATTTTCTTGAAGCCTTTTTAATACAACTGATTTTGTTTCTTTGAAGTCTTTTCGAAAGTACATATCATTTATAACATTTGTATTTTAGTTTATTGGCCCTATCGAATAAGTAGCTATTTCTCTTATGAAGGGTAACTGCCATAAGCTGCCAAATGCGGCATATAATTACTTTATTATCTAGAAACAATTACTAAGTGGTTGGATGGAGTAGAATTATCCAAATTTAATGTATTATGGGGAAACGATTAAAAAGTATCCTTTTTGCCTGATATTCGTAAAATTAAATATCGTTAAACAAATATAAAAAAGCAAATGTAATTTCCAAATTAAACTACCCAGATGGACATTCAAAATAAGTGATTTTGGGGGCACTATTTTATTACTATACTTTAAATTGAAAATCTTTTATTTTCTAAAAACGTTGCGCAGATTTTATTGTACGATATTTAAATAGGACTGTGTTAGTTTCTTTGAATTATTTTGGAAATTACATTACATTTACATCATTTATCATTTAGTTTATTGGCACTTTGGGATAAGTAGATTTTGCCTTCTTTGAGAAGGGGAGCCTAGGTTCCTGATCTTATAGCTGGTTTAATAAATATTCCATTTCTTTAAATAGTTTAAGGATGTGGGGTCGTAAATGTATAAGTCTTTTACCTGACTGTGGTTGTCGGCAAATTTGTAAAAAAAAATTAAGTTAAATTGTTTTAGCACCCTTAATATAGTGAGTGAAATTATGAGGAAAGCACTTCTCTAATTGAAAAAAAGTCAAGGGTAAATAAAATTAGACGTTAAATATATTTTAAAATAAATGTATGTTTTTTTAAAATTTTCTCATATATATATATATATATATATATATATATATAAATATATATATATATATATATATATATATATATATATATATATATATATATATATATATATATATATATATAACAAATTATAAAAATATATACAATCTAAACAAAGTGTGTTTCAGGTTTGTATATATTTTTATACTTCCTTAATTTATATATATTAGGGAACAGCCGGATAGGGCTTTTTACTATTTTCCGGATCCTGATAGTTTAGCCCTCATATTTGCCGAATCCGGATTCCGGATTTTTATTTTTAAGTTCGCAAATCAAATCAAAAATTGCGACTGTCATTTAAAGTTCAACTGAAAATAAAAACAAAAAAAACAAATAATATAAATTATTATAATGATATAACTTATATCATATAAGTAACATTATAAAATGTAAATACTGAATTGAAAGTATGGAATAATTGACTACTGTAAGCGTACTAGTCATTGATAAAGAAGTTTTTAAAAAGCCAACACACAGCATGTCCCATTTTCCAAGGCTCCTGTTTGACTATAAAGGCTATAGTATAAACCAATAATTACAAATTTAACTTAAAATTATTATTTTTTAACATAAAATTATTATTTTTAAAACATAAAATAAATATATCAGCTATAACAATGAACATAGTTTAATGAAATGAGTAATTAAAATAGTTACTAATTAGTAGTTACTAGTTACTAGTAAGTTGTAACATAGTACAGGATAGTACTTGTTAACTTTAAGTTTGTAGTTTGTTTCTTCAATTTTTAATTTTCAAAAAATTAAGTGTTTGTCATACCCAAATTCTTTTTCATGAACAATAACATCCCAAGTTTGTTCGGCGACAAGCGAGTACGCTAATCATCATTTATCCCCCGCTGTGCTGAATGCTCTCTCACTATCCATTCTTGTTAAATGTACTGATTTCTGGTTGTTTTTTAAATTTCTATATATATGTTTATAAACTTCTAGAAATTAATTTAATTTGAATTCATAAATTCTTTACTACATTAATATCCGGATACTATCCGGATCTGCCATAAGTAATTGCCGAATCCGGATAGTGACCAAAATCGCGATATCCCGTCCGGATATCCGTCATTCCGGATATCCGGCTGTCCCCTAATATCTAATATATAAAGCTCAGTTGGTGTTTGTATCTTTGTATGTTTGTATGTTTGAATGTTTGTATGTTTGTATGTTTGTATGTTTCACTTTTTCGACTTTCTGTTAGACAGCCACGGAAAAACCAATTGAAGGGCGGGGACCAAATTTGGAAGGACGGTTCCTTTTACCCTGAAGGTGGTTTTAAGTTAGTTTTTGTAATTGTCCCTTTTGCCCTAATGCCGTAAATTAAATAATCAGAAAATGCAGAGACAAAGAATAAAAAATTTAACCTCATTTCTGTATTGAACAAATTTACGCGGACGTTCAAATGCCGTTCAAAGCGAGTTACTTTTGGTGACGTTTTTTTTCCCCAATACTTTATTTTCAGCGGTGCGCATAAAAAAAATATTATAATGTCTAATTACGGTGCGCACATTTTCGTGTACGCTTCATAATTTGAGCTGTGTACATGGGCGTAGGGAAGGGGGGGGGAGAAAAAAGTTTTTAATTTATTAAATGCATTAACAAATGTTGTATTTTAGCTATTACAGCACTAATTTGTAAGTCTTATTAATTTCTAAGGCTTTTTTCAACCCTTATTTTATACTGAACTTGAATTTAATTGAAAATTGTACCTGTATGGCATTGTCAGTTAAAATAAAAAAAAAGTGGGATTTTTTTTGCCCCCCCCCCTGAAAAAATTCCTAGCGACGCCCATGGCTGTGTAGTACAAAGAATTGTCATTTTCTTTACTGTTACTTTCTATATATTAGATAGACACGTTAACATATTTAACTACAACTGCCACACGATGCATTAGATTTAATTGTTTATACGTTTAAATTTAACTGTGAATTTGTTTTAATTATTTTCTGTTCCATAACTCAACATTTAATAAAAACCTATTTACGTAATAATTGTGTGAGTGTTTTTTTCAAGGCTTCATTTTTAGCGGTGCGCGTTCTAAAATCTTTTATCGCCTGATTAACGTGCGCACATTTTCGTGTACGCATCTTAAATTTAGCTGTGTCCTATTAATATAACATTTATATTTTGTTTGTCTTTTACATAAGCTATTGTCTTTTACATAACCTAATCACTTATACTATTTAAACTTAGGCTACCGGACCTATTAACATAAGTAGATTAAACTAAATAAAGTGATCCTGAAAACGCTTAATTATTTTGTATTGCGAATTGAGTATGTTATGTTCATTCCTTTGATGATGGATTAACATAGGCCATTTTTAAAATCAATTATTGTCATTGTTTCACATGCGTGTTTTAACATAAAATTGATTTGTTTTGTTTGTTTTTTTAAATTAGGAATATAGCCTAATTTCTTTATTTATCTTTATTATCTTTATCTCATAGACGCTGTTGCAAATATTGTATTAATTACAATTGTGTTACGATGCAGTGTCGTAAATTATATAAGAGCTTTTTTAGTGACGACAGTGGCAGAGATCTTTTGGAAAAATGTCAACAAAGCAGTGGCCTTATTTTAATGGATACAAACAAACAAACATAAAAATATCAACTGAGCTTTATATATTACATATGCGTTTAAATTATTTTATTTCAATTATTTTCACGATGCATTGTATTAATATTTTACATGCAATGAATAAAATTGGGATTTTTTAAAAATTTAATTCATAACTCGACATTTAATTAAAAACCATAGATGTAGCGAGTTTATTTTATGTTGAAAGTGATGGCCTATGTCAAATAAACTTACACTTTAAAACAGTTTACTTAAGCTTTATATACACTATACATTATAAACTTTCGCTACCGAACGTATTAACAAAAGTTGACTAAATTTAATGAAGTGATCCTGAAAACGCTTAATTAATATGAATTGCGAATTGAATATGTTTTTATGTTCATTCCTTTGTATTCAGAATAGCATAGGCCATTTCTAAAATTGCCTTTTAATCATTTTTAAGATGCGCTTATTAAACAGACGGTTGAATCTTTTTTTTTCATTTTTATTTTTTTTTCAGATATAAAATCTGGTGTGTGTGTGTGCATTGAATATAATTTACAAAATATGATGCCTTATCCGAAATAGGGAACAAAAAAAAAGATTCCTTTTTGAAGTTATACACATTGCTTATAAACCGTAAATATAAATCGTAAAATATAGAGACATAAAAAAAATTAAATATTATTTCCCTGTTACAGCAATTATGAATAAGTCAAAAGAAGGAGTTACTTTGTCCAGTACATTTACTTTATAACAAGACTTTATTTTATGCGGCCAGCTTTCTATATTGTCTAAATATGGTGTGCACATTTTTTTATATCATTTTAATACGACCGGTTTTTTTTTAAAAAAGTATTTTAGAAAGTACATTTATAATTTTGTTTATTTGCGCTATGAGTCACTTACCTTTTGCCTTTTAAAGGGATAGTGCCACATGTTCTTTATCTCATAGACTTGGTTACAAATATTATATAACTTACAATTGTGATACGATGCAGTTTCGTAATTATATATTAAATTTTTGAGTGACGAGGGTGGTAGAGCTCTTTCAGAAAACCTATAAGTTATGTTAATTTTGTACAATTGGGAATGAAATTGTAAATTTAGTTATTATGGTCGGCAAGAATCATTATTTAATAAATCATATCTTTTAAATAGCAAGGTCATGTTAAAAGGCACTGCATTCAGTGAAAACAACTCATGCGGTAAAATTGCATATCTCTGTTTCTCATAAGATTTTAACTAAATAGATGAATCTGAAATTTAACTTGGTAAATAAAAATTGTAATAACCAGCAACTAATACTTGAATAACCGGTCAGCACACTCCCGCTACAAAGTGCGGGTATTTTTCTAGTATATATATATTTATCGAGTCAATTAATGTAGTGTCTCTTTTCTGTACTAACAAAAGCATAATGCCTCTCTTTAGTTTTTCATATTCATTCTTTCTACTTTACTTAAAAAAATTAAGCACGACTGAACTAAAAGTAATATTGAGTAAAATCGTTTTCTCTTATATTAGCTAAATTAATAGTAACTAATAGATGGCTACTGGACTGATGGATGTTTCTAGACAAAACATCGTTCATATGAACCTGATAACTCATTTGAATTTTTACATCGATTTAAACTTAATATGTCTACTACTTTCTGTCGACGATACTGTCACGCCTCTTGGCGACGTATAACTTGTTAATGTATTTTGTAGGCATTCTCACAATACACAATCTTTCATGCATTAATCCACTGAAGAATAACAAGATAACTTTAATATACACATAATTTACAGATATGTAACTTCGAGGTTTCACAACGTGGAGTCCAAAGGAATTCAAACACTGCTCCTTGTTTATTGTTCAGCGAATAAAAATACTAATATTAATACAGTCTATAGAACTATCACTTAGGAATTCACAGAGTGGTTTTATTTATTGTCATTCTACTTAATAGGGCTGCAACCACATTGTCCTTTCCTTTAACAGTTTAAATGTCAAATTTCTAGTCGGCTAATAGCATAGCCCAACGATTCACTTTAGCGTTGCTTATTTTCTTCTTGTTGAATGCCAGTAGCTGTTTGTGGTCTGTTAGAAGAGTGAATGTTCTAAATAGAAGGTATTTTTGAAGTTTTGGTAGAGCCCACACTATGGCAAAAGATTATCTCTATGGTGCTGTAGTTACGTTCTGTTTTTGTCAAATTTCTGCTCATATATTGTATTGGATGGAGAATACATCATGTTCTTGCATGAGACACGCCCCCAATGAAATATACGATGCATCTGTAGAAACAATGAAAGGTTTGTCCCATTGATTTGTAACCAAGATGTGTTTCTTCTTAATTGCTTTTTGAATGTTCTCCAATGCATTGAGACAATCTCCTGAAAACTGAAATGTTCGAATATCTGGTTTTTAAAAAAATTATGTCAGTGGGGGAACAATTTCTGCATAATTTGAAATGAAAGGTATGTAAAAGTTACATAGTCCCAGCAGGGCTTGCACTTGTTTCTTAGATTTTGGGACTGACAGGTTAAATATCTTGTTTTCATTATCTGCTGTAGGAGTGACTGCACCACCTCCTATTCGGTATCCCTGAAAAACAATATATTTCTTTCCAGTGTTGATCGTTTCTGGTGAGATTGTCACATTATGTTTCTTAAGTCTAACCAGTAGAGCAGCTTCAAGTGTATGGATATGTGTTTCCCATTCTTTAGTATGAATACATATGTCGTCTACGTAATGTACCACATTTGGAATGCCTTGTAATATCACTTTCATAAATCTGCTTAAAATTGCTGTACTGTTAACCAATCCAAATGGCATCACTAACCATTCATATACTTCATCCACAGCTATAAATGCAGTATATTTGACAGAATCAGGATCCATAAAAAATGTATGTGCCAAAAACCTCTGTTTAAATCAAATGTAGTAAATATTCTGGAATTACCAATTCTGTCTACGATATCTCTTGGGTCTCCAATAGGTTCATGGTCCAATTTTGTAATATTATTCAATTGTCTGTAATCACAGCATAGTCGAATCTTTCCATTCTTCTTTTTACTATGACAGTTGGTGAGGTATAGTTAGCTTCAACTGCTTTTCTTATTTTGTTTTATTTGAGTAGGTAATCAATTTCTTGTTTTACTGTGCCTCTATATGCCATTGGAATAGGGTACACTTTAGTCTTGAAAGGTTCATGTTCTAATAGTTGTATCTTATGAGTCACAGTTTTTGTGCTTCCTGTTTCTTTTGTGATGACACCTTTGTATTTTAGAAACATTTTTATCACTATGTGTTTCATATTATCTGGTATGTCGGATGATATTCTTTCACTTTCAGGGCTTTTCTTTTATTGTACTGTCATTTTCATCAATTACTTTGCTTATGCTAATTACTGTTTGTTTTTCTTTTTTATTGTCACCATATGCTCTTAGTTTATCAATGTGTAATTTTGTCACGTGTCTTTTTAAATTGACACTATATGTGAAATCACTAAGTTTCTCTTCATTGTTATATGTGATTTTATTCTTTGCGTTTGGTAAAAATACTAAGACTTGTTGTTCTGGCTCATATGTTCCTAATTGTCTGTGTTTATTTTTGATTTCTCTATGTCTTGTACTTTGCTTGATTAGCCTTTGTTTTTCTGTTTCAATACTGTAGAGTATATTATCTCTAGTTTCTGACATCAGCTGATATCTGTCATGTATGGCATCTTGTTTGCTTATAAGTCTTTCTTTGAAATTTCTCAAAGGACTTGTAGGGTTTTGACCAAACATTAATTCAAAAGGACTAAAACCGCTGCTTTCCTGCTTGCTGCTGTTGTATTAAATAATACTAAAGGTAAAAATTCATGCCATTTGTCTTCATGGTCTATTGTAACTTTTAATAGCATATTCTTGATGGTTTTGTTCAGTCTTTCAATCACTCTATTTGATTGTGAATGGTAAATTGTGCTTTGGACTTGTGTAATATTTAACGTTTTCATAATAGCTTGTGTCATCTGTCCCTTGAATTGGCTGCCATTGTCTGAAAGAAGGGTTTGAGGAAAACCATATCTGCAGAAAACATTGAGTAAATCAGTGCATATATTTTCTGCATCTATTCGCTTCAGTGGAATAGCTTCACCCTATCTGGTGGCTATGTCCACTATGGTAAGAGCATACATATGTTTTTTCTTAGACATCTTTTTGAATGGTCCTATTAGGTATATGGCAATTTTCTCGAATAAGAAGTTTGCCATTTCAGATGACTGTATTGGCGCTGTGTGCTTTCCATCTATGGGATTATGTCGTAGACACACTGTACATTTCTTGATGTATTCTTTTATCTGCCTAGCCACTTTAGGCCAGTAAAAGTTTTCTGCTATTGTAACAATTGTTTTTGATGAGTTTCATTTTTATTTCCATTATTGTGCTATCTTCTTCTTGTAATTTTTTGAATTCTTGTTTTGACATAAGTTTGCTTCCTATTTCAAGTTTCTCATCAATTCTATTGCCTATGTTTTCTTTTCTTTTTGTGGTGGCTCTGGTTTGTACAGTAGACATAATGGATAGCTGTTGTCACACCAAGCTTTGAATATTTCCTCAGAATTGTCAACAACACTTTCAATATTGCCAATGATGAGATCACAAATGGCATCTTTCCAAACTCTGGTTCAAACTTCACCTTGAAACCAGTGTGAGTTGATGGTAAGAGTAGCATTTGGACACTCTCTCTTTGTGCCATAAGCCTTATTAGTGTGTCTTTTTGCCCATCATATTCTTTTTCTTCCATCATCATATTATGGGCCACAATCGTTGTGCATCCTGAATCACGAGGACACATACATTTTCTATTATTGATGTAAAGTGGGTAGAAATTCTGCTTTCCATTACTGTTAATAGTGGCCACAGTATCAATAGATCTTGATTCTTCTTGTTTCATTTTTCCTTTATCATTTACATCTTGGTAGTCATTCATTCTCCATGGCTGATAACAATCTCTGTATCTGAAGTTATGATTGTATCTGCCTCTCCATGATCTTCTACCTTTGCTTTCAAAATGGCATTGTATTGATCTTTCTTCTGTTTTCTTACTTATAGGGCTGCCATTAGGTGACACCCTATTTGGTTGTCCTTTATTGTGGTAACACTGCATCGCCATATGTCCTGGCTTGTTACCGTGCCAGCAAATAGCTTGTCTGTTGCTTTGGTTTGGCAGACTATGGGTTCTCATTCCTTGTACTTTTTCTTGGATTTTATTTTGTACTGCTGCAAAGATATCTTGTCTTTTATCCATTTCTACATTTGGATGAGAGTCCTTGAATGAGCGTAATGCATTTGAAAACTCTGCTTGAGTACGATCTTTCCTATCAGTTTAATATGTGAATGGAGCTGATGTTGCATTTTTTAAGAACTTGTCAATTAACACCAAGTCTATTATGACCTTTGGATTGCTTGTATCTATTGCTGTCAGTTCCAGCCATTTTGTTAATTTAACTTGTGCTTCATGTACTATGATCCGTGGATCTTTGTCCATCTTGATTCTCATCTCATGAAATTCCTTTCTATAATCATTTTCTGACTTTTCCAAATGACATAGAAGTGCCTTTTTGACTTGTTTATATATGTTTTTGTCTTATTTGGCTCTAGCGTTGTAAGCTTCAAATGCTTCTCCAGGTATATGAGTCATCAGTTGTGCTGGCCAATCTTTTTTTCCATAACTTTTCATAGCCATTATTGATTCTAAATAATCCAGATAAACATCTATTTTTTTCTTTCTCACAATCGTATTTTCTAGCGTTGATTGTATCCTTTGGTATTGAATTTACATTTGAGTCATTACCAGGATTGTAGCCTCTGCTCTATAGTTCAGATTGTAGCTTTAAGTTGTCATTTTTAATTTGTTCAAGTTCTCTTCTTGCAGATCTTTCTTCCCTTTCAATTATTTGTTTTTGTCTCTTTTCTTCTTTGGCTATTTTTCGCATCTCTTCTTCTTTGGCTATTTTTAGCTTCTCTTCTTCTTTGGCTACATTGACTTTCTCTTCAATAAAGTCTGTCATTTCTTTTCCACTTAATCCGATTTCCTTAGCAACCATAGTGAATTCTTTGTAGCAAACCATGTTTAGTTATATGGAATTATATGAGTCAAAAAATTCAGTAAGGAATTAAATATTTATTTACTAAGGTATAAATCCTCCAAAAAAGAATGTCTTGAATACAAAATATGTTAAGTCCAAACAAGTGACTCATCTAAACCATTAAATTTAATTTTGCAGCAAAGCATCCTCATAGGGGATCTTAAGTATACTATATATATACAATCCCTTAGATTGACAAAACACATCCGATGGTCCAAAGTTTTGAATAAAATAAGTCACTTAGTCAAATTTTCCGATTTCTGAACTTTAGAGTAGTTTTTAGACACTTTAGTACAATCCATTAATCCAAAATACAATTCTCACAATTTCCACACAATGAATGAATACAAAGTCACTCCTTCAGTCGCTTTTGAATTCACTATTATTATTAGTTATTGAAAGTTACTAATGAGTTCCTGGATTGATCGATTTAAATAGCTAAACATCTGTTCATATCTTCTATAGTTTAAGGTTAAGTGTACAGTTCTTTCTTGGAATCCATTAGTAATAGCCTGTGTCACGTTGACACTGTGTGCTTAGCATGCCTTGACCCAGATTTCCTGCGTGTAGCTGCTATTGTGGACGTCAAGCCGCCCTTTTAAAACTTCTCGTATTGTATATTTCATTGAATTACAAAACTTTATTGGCTGCTGCTTACGAACTTGAATATTCACATTTTATGGTGGCTCACAATATTTCTTTTTTTAATGAATACTTCCCTGTTTTAAATACACAATACTGGTCACTTCCACAAGTACCTCGCTTTCTGTACTATATGAATAGTACCAACATGAATTTTGTTCTGACACCAATGTCACGCCTCTTGGTGACGTATTACTTGTTAATGTATTTTGTAGGCGTTCTCACATTACACAATCTTGCATGCAATAATCCACTAAAAGAATTATTGTGAACGAGATAACTTTAATATACACATAATGTACAGATATGTAACTTCGATGTTTCACAACGTGGAGACATCAGCCACACATTCGCCATTACTTTCTAGAACCCCCTTTTCGCGCTCTTTTACCCATGTGACCGCTCTGTCACTAATATCGTGATTCTCACATGACAGATACAAACATCTTTTATATCTATGTTTCACATATGTTTTTAATCGAATAGATCAATCTTAAATATACTTCCCAAATAAATTCTCTAATTTCAAGAAACAAAACCTGGCAGAAAAGGGGAGGATAGAAAGAAAAAAAAGCTTAATTATATAATTTACAAAATATAATGTCCGATCGGAAAACTTAAATAATCAAAGAATTACATCCCTGATTAAAACAACAACAAATTAGATATGGGTATCCATCGGTAAATAGGACCGTTATGATGAAGTGGACAAAAGGGAACAAAATATGTATCAACATAGTCTTGATGTATTTTAATTTTTCTTATTGATTTATTCGACTTTCTTCTTGTATGTTTTATCAGCAATTTAAAGACAACATGTGTTTTACTCCGAATGCAATCCTTTGCTACCTTGAAAAATGTTTGTATGCAGGATTTTAAATTAAATTAATACCCTATTACATTGTTTGTTTACTTTCTTAGCATTCTTTATATAACGTAAAGGTGTCTCAGAATTAGATAATTTCATTCTTCATATTTATATTTCTGACCAACTGAAGGTTTCATTTCCGAGAGTAATAACAAAATTTAATTATATTATTGCAGAAGGTCAAACTTAAATCATCGTACATACATACATACTTAACAAATAATTATTTGTATATTTTAACTACGTAATAAAACTTTTGAGGGTAGTACGCTCCAGCTGAGAAAGTGGGTAAATTTCTAGTATAATATAAATTCCTTAAAATATTATGAAAAAGTAATGATTTCTTTATTTCCTGTTTATAGATTTGTTACAGTAAATCGTGTATAGAAACTTAAATATTAAACAAAGAGATGTAAATGGAACATGATTTATTATTCATTTGTGGTAAGACTATTTATATATAAATAAAGTTTCAAAAAATATTTTTATTGCCAAAATAATATTATAAGCCTTTATTAACTACGTAAAATTGGAACAGAATAGTGAGTAAAGCAAATAAAAGATATAATGAAACTGTTGATAATACACATTACATTTTTATGCCAGTTAGATTGAAATAGAAAGAGAGAAATAAAAAAAGAAGAAAAAGACACGTCAATTGAAACGTCTGCAATATTTAATCTCACATATTGCATATTTTGTATCCAAATCAGAAGATCACAAAGAAATCAGCCAAGAAGAAAATCAAATAGATAACTGTCGGGAAGATGAAATAAATAAAGGTCAGGTAGATGGTATAGGTGACAGCCTACGAGATGGAATACATGACCATTCAGAAGATTGGCCAAAAGTCAAGTTTAAAAAAAAAGTTTTTTGTGGTATTTTTTAATTACATTTATTTATGTATAATCATACGATATAAACATTTAATTACAGCCATCTTTATTTGAGAATACAGCATGCGGGTCCCAGTTACTTATATGTTAATGTCAATCTTGAATTTTCGTCATTGTACATTTTATTTCTGACATAAAAATATCTTTAAAAATTATGTGAGAAAGTAATCTTTGTTCATTTTAAATAAAATTAAAGACTTCTTGAAATCTGGTTCAATGGAGATAATAGATGAGACAGGTAATACATGGATTAAAATGTAATTTATTTGATGATCTTGTCAGGTACACTTGAAACCCAGGTGTCAGAAGGAGGAGAAGCAGATCTACACAAACATTTTGTTAGCTGTCAGAAGAATCCAGGTCACAGACAGTATTCACTTGTCAACAATTTCAACATAAATCACCTGCCTGAAGGTTGCAATGACAATCTCCTATTAGAGTACATCAAATCTGCAGCTGACCTCACTGTCAGGGTAGCTGTTACAATGACCAGTAAAGAGAGACCAGAATTTTGGCCAAACACCAAACAACGATATGCATTTTATGACATGAGAGGACTTGACGTCATGAGAATAGGGACTGGGACCATGTGGTATTGTAATATTAATTACTATGAGGAAACTTGCCCATGTCACAAGTGTCAATTCTCGGACTTACCCAGCACAGTGTGGGGGGAAGTAAAAATATACACGGCCACACACGTGATATTTGATGACCTTGAGGCGAGGCACACCTGGTGTAGATTGTTCTATGATAGAGAAGATAGTCCAGCGGTTACTCTTAGTCCCTGGACTATGATGAGGGGAAATATTGAGGAAGACTGGATTGTGTTGAAATGTGTGACATGTGACGTGGATTTACTTAACAAATTGAAAAAGATGTTGATATACTGGGATGATCTACGGTTAAAAGTAATAAAAAAATACGAGAATTCTGGAAATAAGTTTACATGGATAGTGTCTCATCCACATGGATGTCCTAAACAGATCTCTGTAGGACACTGGATAGATAAATTCAAGGGGGTCTTACAAGGTAAGACGAAGTACACGTACACAACATGTACATGTCCAGGCAGTAGTGGGGCTCATGTCCATCCATTGGGGGAGGGTACTGACTCATTTTATGATCTCCATGTCCATAGTGGTGTCAACTCTGAGGGTCGAAATTTTAGTGGCGCTGGTTGGCACTAGAAATAATGTAGATGATATCAACGATTTCATCCCTATATATATTGCGCCTAAGCGCGTCTGAGGCGTCTGAGTGTGGGAAAGTTGGTGCTCGCTATGCGGGGTAACTCCCGAAAATAAAATAAATTATTTAAAAATTAAGACGTAAAATAATAAAAATGTTGGTGTTGAGATTAACAAGACGGCGTTTCTCGCCATAAAATATTGTGACTTTTTTGTCATAGTTTATGCTCATATTAATTTGTAAAAAGGAAACAAAGTAAAAAGAGCCGCGGTTATTTCAATGTGATTTTTTAATGGTACTATCCATTTGTGTGTGTTTATCTTTGGGTGAGCACGTGTGTGAATTAGTGAGTGTGTGTGCGTTTTTGTTGTGAACTAAATGTGATGAAACGGTTTATTTTTATGTCTGGTAATGTTGCGCCTCTAACAAGAATATGTATATATTTTTTAAAAAATCTAAGAATTAATATTTGTTTGCAAATTACATCTTTACACTGTTTCTTTTATATATTTCCGAGATGTATTTTATCCAGCCGTTCTTTGCTGTAATATTTTTATAGATGTCTACATTTATGTTCAACGTTAATCTACCTAACGTTTTGTTTACAAACCATAGTCATTGTTTTTTAGCGTAATATTTTAACAATATTTATATACTATTACTTTCTTTATTATCAAATACACAGTATCATTTTACAACTTTTCTTTATATATGTTATATGTTTAATTTAAATAC
Source organism: Ampullaceana balthica (assembly GCA_944989445.1). Classification (NCBI taxonomy): domain Eukaryota; kingdom Metazoa; phylum Mollusca; class Gastropoda; family Lymnaeidae; genus Ampullaceana; species Ampullaceana balthica. The sequence goes on from CALYLW010000907.1 coordinate 124,274, forward strand.
TTAATGTATTTGACATTTTAAAAGTTAGTTATAAATAATCAAATACTAACAATGTATTCAATGCAATAGAGAAAGAAAGCACATGAGTGAAAACAGATACCAAACACTATAGCTTAGCCACTGTTAATATTCTTTTTGCATATATTAAGTTAAACATGCTAGGTAAGTTATAATTATTAATAAAGAAAATGCATGAAGCAAGGGATTAGTGATGAAAGCAATGTCAATGTTTCTTAGGTGGGAGATTTATTTTCCTTCGGTGCATAAATAGTTTACACGACTTTTTTTTCTGGAACGATTGCTCCATAAACTGCCCCAAAGAAATAGAAGGAATTAAAAAAAAATCGGTACTGTTATAGACGAAAATGGATTATATATAGGAGTTATATGCACGGACCAATGAGTGTGGGTAATAAGTGGAACAGCTATTTTTATATTGAGTACAACTTTATGACCTTTTGAAATGTACCATTTATTGGTGGGGTAAGAGTCAATAATATCGCCCAACCATGGATTACATAAACATTATAGCTTAGCAACTGTTTGTATCCTTTTTTCATAGATTAAACTAAATCAGCAGGTTAAATTGTAAGCCCAGACCTTGCGATTCAAAATGTTTCTTTAAAACAAATAAAACCCATGCACACCTACTTAAGCATCAAAATTCACATAAATAAATATGCTTTTCCCTTAAAAAATCATTACAAAGAAAGGTATTTAAGAGCAAACAAAACTAAAACGTTCATTAAAAAAAATAGTTACATTTCTATAACAATGAGTTGCGTGGCACACACTTCGGGTATAAACTGTACGGTTCTTTAAGGTATACATATATTTAGTGTAAAGACATATCGCGGGTATTACGACTCATAAGTAGGTTCTAGCTTCAGAAAGTGCATGCTCAAGCGAAAAAATACACTAACAGCAATTGATATTTAGACAAAACAGCTTGATTTTATTTGAGCAATATTGTGCAACGAGGATTGGTTTACTAAATGGCAGTTTTCTTTTAAGCTGTATACACTTTCTTGAAAAAATTCTTTTAAAATTATTCTGATTTAATATCAAATGCCTACAAATATATGTTATATATTAAGACCATTACCAAATATGTCATTTTATAAGCTAAAAAAAGCTACAATGAAAAAAGGATTAAATACAAATAAAACAAAAATTAATCCTTTATTTTAGTGGAACAAGTATCTGCCAATTTATTGCTTTGTTAATACTAGAAGAAAAGAGTGGGAAGTCCTTTCAAAATGACATAATTTATTAGAAAATCAATGTCTAGGAATTTTAAAAAAACAAACATTGTTTTTATGTTCATATTCGTGTGAACAGCAGTGTGTATGGGTGACCCATAGACCATATTTCCACCCTCCACTAAGCATACATATTCAAATAAATATCACCTGGCTCAAACAATAACTAATTCGTCTTAAACTAATTTCATGCTTAAACTATACAATGGAATTGGTGTTGTTCAGAGCATTTTCCTAGAACCAAAGGAATCATATGGAAAGATATATTTTTTTTTATTCATGTGAAAAGAAATTGAGACTTGCCGATTATATTTTTATAACTGTTAAGTACCTTTCATATTATGTAGGAGTATATTATATAGAGAAAAGCATGCGTTATTACAGCAGACATACCAAAAATTGATGGTTAATATTTAAATTCATCATACTTTCTATTTTCTACACACACATATCGTGAATCTTATAAGAGGTGGTTTGATTTATCCCTACCCTAATTTCATGATGTATTTACATTCATTTTTAAGACCCAAAACCAAATAAAGTTATTTTTTAATTGTGCCTACCCCTGTTCTGGCAAAAAATACACTAACAGCAATTGATATTGTGACATAACAAATTCATTATATTTGAACAATATTGTACGAGGATAAAGTTTTGTATACATACTGATTTTTTAAAAACTATTCTGTTTTAAAATCAAATGCCTACAAAATATATGTTATATGTTAAGCCTTAACTTATATGTCATTTTATAAGCTAAAAAAGCTACAATAAAAAAAGGTTTGAATATAAATACAAAGAAAAATAATCCGTTATTTAAGTGAAACAAGGATCTGCCAATTTATTGCTTTGTTACTATGCTAAAAAAAATATCATATTCGTCTTGAACTAATTTCATACTTAGCTTATTAAATGGAGTGGGTGATTTTAAGAGCTTTTTCCTAGAACCAAATGAATCAAAGATATTGTTTTCATTTTTAATTCATGGAAAAAGCAATTGAGTCTTGCCCATTAGATTTTTGTAACTGTTAAGGACCTTTGTTATTCTGGTAAAGTATATAGAGAAAAGCGTGCGTTATTAAAGCAGAAATACCAAAATTAATGGGTAATATTAAAATTCATCATACTTTCTATTTTCTAGACACACATATCGTGATTTTTATAAAGAAGGTGTTTGATTTATCACTACACTAATTTCCTGATACGTTTACACTCAATATTAAGGGGAATGTGAAACTCAAATCCAAATAAAGTTATTTTCATTGTGCCTACCCGTAGCATCGCACGTGCATTGCTCTCGTCCCAATATATATATTGCACCTAAGCACTTCTGTATGTGGGTGCTCGCTATGCGGGTAACTCCCGAGAATAAAATGTGTAGTGTATTTAGTATTACGGAACGTGAACACCGTACAAATATCTATGTAAATAACGGGGTCACTTCCGGGAGTAATGTAAATAATAAATATGGCGTTCAATGGGAACTTCAACGACTTCCTAATGATTGTATTCTAAATGTCTTCCATGTTTGACCCTTACTATAATAAACACATAAACACTGAAACCACTCAGTACACCACATTGGCGACGAGGATGAACGTTATGTGATGTCAAACATTTTTCACGTTGATAAGAATAAAGAAAGATAAGTAAATTAGAAAAAGGACGAGAAAAACGCCACATTCACCTTGTTTGACATTGGCATTGGTGAATATTGGCGGACGTCATTAAAATTATATGTCACGTTGATGACAATATATAAATAAGTACAAATAAAAATTATAATGAAGAATTTCTAAACTTAAACAGTATGACTAGATTCTGGAGCCATTCTCTAACTACAAAGAAAGGCTCGACGCTTACTTCATGGCTAACGATACTGCTCCCATGAAGCAGACAGCAGTACTCCTCTCGTCGATAGGTCCTAAAATGTATGATCTATTAAGGTCTTTGACGACACCACAACTGCCATCCACAAAATCTTACAATGAATTGTGTAAAATTCTTCAAGATCACCTGTCCCCTGCTACACTGGAGATTGTAGAACGTTTTAAGTTCCACAAACGAATTCCACAGGGAGGGGAATCAGTGAGCACATTCCTTGCAGAAATCAGACAGTTATCCGAATATTGCAACTTTAAGGATAATCTTGAAGAAGCTTTAAGGGACAAGTTTGTGGTGGGCATTAGAGATGACACAATTCAGAGAAAGTTATTACAAGAAAGAAACTTATCTCTGGATAAAGCAGTTGAATTTGCCTTGGCTATGGAGCAAGCCACCAAATATGTCATTTCTATACATAAAGATTCAAATGAGAAAGAACAACAAGTGTCTTTCGTAAATAAAAGAAAATTATCTAAGAGTGTAGCATACCCTCCTTGCCCTTTCTTGTGGTAAAACCAACCACACAAGGTCTGAATGTTATTTCAAGGACGCCATATGCAGAAGCTGTTCAAAGAAAGGACACATTAAAGCTATCTGCAAAAGTAAACAAGCAAGTACTAAAAGTAAAGGAGGAAAGATTCAACACATTAAATGGAATGAAGAATCAGATGAAGATTCTGACACCATTTTTGAGATTTATAATGTTCACAACGTAGAACATACAAAGAAATTTTGGGTTTACCCCATCATAAATCATAAATAATATTAAAGTAAAGAAGGAACTCGATACAGGCTGCCCTATATTTGTAATGACAAAAGCAGACTATCAATCTATTTTTAAAAAGGCACCAGTGACCAGTCCAGTCAGAATGAAGTTGAAAACCTACATAGAAGAGGTAATTACTCCTGTAGGAACAACAACAGGACAAGTGTCCATAAACAACAACACTAAATATCTTACTTTAGTGATTGTGAAGAATAGCACATATCCACACCTAGGCAGAGAATGGATTCATAAATTAAAAATAAAATTGCCTCAGTCAATCAACTACACCTCTGTCTCAAGTGACAAGGAGAAAGTAGAACTCGACAGTATATCAAAAACAAAATCAAGTGTATTCCAAGGTGGAAAAATTAAGAACAAGAAAGCATCATTTCATCAGGAAAATGGATGCAAACCAAAATTTATAAAGGCAAGACAAACCATGTGGCCTAATATGGACCAAGACATAGAAGGAATCACAAAGAAATGTACAGGTTGTGCAAAACAATTATCAAATCCAGCACAAGCCACACTTCATCCTTGGGAATAGCCTCACAAACCATGGCAAAGAGTGCATGTGGACTATGCAGGACCATTTCTCAAGACTATGTTTTTAGTAGTGATAAATAATAAACATTTCGGTGTCGAGATTAATAAGACGGCGTTTCTCACCATAAAATATTGTGATATTACGTGATTGTTTAATCTCATATTAATTTGTAAAAAGGAAACAAAGTAATAAAAACACTTTAAAAAACAAGTTTTTGACTACAAATCCTTTATGCACGAGACATAACTAAAAGAATCAATATACATACCTAGGTTGTGCTGCAGCGCCGTGGCGCCTGAGGCGCCCACCTTTTTCAAAAGCCCAACTAACCTGTCCTTGTTTGAAAAATCCGAAATATTAAACTTTCTGAAATGTACACAAAGTATGTTATAATAGGGGTTGTTGGGCGCCCACTTTGTTTTTTGTCAAAAGCCCAAGTAACTTATCCTTGTTTGATAAATACGAAATATTAAAATTCCTGGAATGTGCACAAGTATTTTATAATTAACCATCATCAAATACTCTTTTTACATTGTTCCCTTTTCCAAAATTAAAATATGAGCTAAAACAATGACGTCATATAATATTTTTTTTTACAGCGCATCTTTAATTTATAATCATTTTGCGCACCGATGCACACCTTGTATTTTAAAATATAAGATCAAACAATGACGTCATATTAAATATTTTTACAGTGCTAATCACCACACGATTTTTCAACTGCTATAGGCTGTTGTACATCGTTCCTCAGCGTTCCACATCCAATGAGTGAGTGACCTGGACTATTATCTATATATATAATTCTCTTCATGGGACCATGCCAGGCAAGTACGCAGCAAAAATATGTGCGACCGAGCATGACGAATGACCCTAGCTCGGGTCAACTAAACACAGTTAACGTTTGGCAAGCAAAGGTAGTGGTGGAGTGGGGCATGTCTTGAGAGCAGCTGTGTTTTTTACATTCACTTTTGATGTTCCTGCTCAGTGTGTATGTATTTCGTAGTGTATTGGTTATTACATCCGCCTGACATGCTGAAGGTCTTAGGTTCAAGCCCAAGCGGCAACACATGTTTTTTTTTATTTTTAAAAATGCTAATGCCTGTTCTTTTCCCCCCTTTCTTCGCAAACATAAACACCGCTTCGCATGTCACGGAAAAAAGCTTAGTTCAATGTTATATCAATTCCTTCACCAGGTACCTGTCTGTTTCTATTGATCGCATATTTGGTGCATGGACGAAGTTGTTGCTCTCCAACTTGGCTTCATGGCTGTAATATTTGTTTATATATTGTGGCGATTTCCGAAATACTTATCAAAAATTCTTCGGTGGTCCCCCAACGTTCACTCGCGTTGTTCCCAGTTGTTCGTGCTACTGTTTGTGTCCGTTCTCCCCCTCCCCTTTTTTTCTTGCCCGTTCGTTTCCCCCCCCCTTTCTTAGCGAACATAAACACCACCTCTCCAGGCATGCGTAATAGTGTGTACCCTTAGGAGTGTGTACCTCAGTCGCTCAAGCTCAAGCTGTGTCCTCAGCTGCTTTGTTATCTTCTACAGTCGTCTGAGCCACGTTGCCTTTCCATTGTTCTCTTCGTTTGTCCCAGATGCTTTGTTTTAATTTTGCCCCTTCGTATTGCCATTCGTTTCCTAACCATGGCTACCGCTTCACATATATTTCGTGGATTCAACGGGTCTTTCAGTGTAGTTGAAATTCCTGCATCAGGTAACTGTTTATTTCTATCTGTCGCATATTTCTGGAAAAATGTCATCGACGAAATTGTTGCTCTCGAACTTCGCAAGATGGCTGTAAGCTTTGTTTGCGAACATTGGGATAACTATGGCGACGCCCTGTCCGTTGTTCTTACTCACGGAAGCACAGTCATACACTCAGCTCGACAATACGCTGCGTACATGAATACTTCCGGCGTTTATGGTGGCGAGGCTGAAATTGTGGCGATGTCTCAAATACTTCCCGCTACTATCACTATTCACTTCCGAGAACGTCCGCATGACCCTCCTCGAGTTTACAATCCGGGTCAAAGTCTCTCCATATCCCTGCTATTTAGCGGTCCTTTGGATCATGGCCATTATGAAGTTCTCTTGCCTGTCACAAACACACGTGATGACCATCTGGTGCCATCTGTTGACAACGTCGGCAAGTGCACCAACATTAAACACCCATGTGATCTCCACGCTGATCTGACTTCACCTTCCCACTCTCCTGTTACTGATGAACATTTACAAACGCCGGAATTTCCATTGCAACATTTGCTCTAAACAGTTCACACAAAAATATAATCTCAATGCACATTTAAAAAAACACTCCAGTGAACAAAACAAACGCATTCCATAGAGGACTTTAAATGCACCATTTGTTCCAAAACCTTCCGACTCCAGAGATATCGCAACGCACATTTAAAAAGACACTCCAGTGAACAAACGCATCCCATAGAGGACTTTAAATGCACCATTTGTTCCAAAACCTTCCGCCTCCAGAGATATCTCAACGCACATTTAAAAACACACTCCACTGAACGAATGATGCAATGTGACCATTGCCAGCAATGCTTCAAAACAATTCGCACTCTCAAGAAGCACTTACAAACTAAACATGTACATGTAGAAACACATTCAACAACATTTCTTTGCAGCATTTGCGACAAACAGTTTCACGCACACAGAAATCTTACTAACCATTTGAAAACACATGCCCTGACGAAATCCTTCCAGTGTCAATACAGCACTGAATCGTTCACAACATCATCTCTTCTCAACAAACATACAAAAACACACCGCCATGACACATTCTTTGAGTGTGTACATTGCAAACGTTCTTTCAAACAGTGCCATCTCCTCGCAAACCACATGCACATTCATCGCATTCAACTTTCCGCTGCGTTTCAAGAACACACTGCCATTCCCATCGAGGAACACAACATTGGACTACCAACCGCACTATGTACTTCTTGCAATGCTCTTCATTGGCCATCAGAGGTAAACAAATCCGGACATTATACTAAGTGTTGTCGTCACGGCAAAGTGTCTTTGCCACCGCTATCCCAAACTCCTCCTTTATTACAAAACCTCTTGAGTGGCAAGAATCCGCTGTCCCGACATTTCTGTGATCATATCAGGGAATACAACTCTGCTTTAGCTTTCGCATCAATGGGCGCCCACATCGCTCAACCACCTGGTCATGGACCTTATGCTTTCCGAATCCACGGTCAAATTTATCATCAAGTCTCTCCATTGTATACCAATCCTAACACACCCCCTCGATACGGTCAACTATATATCTTCGATTCTGCTGAGGCTACCACTCAACGTTTGCAAAACGATTGTAACAGTGCTTGCAGTGATATGTTGTTGTTGCAACTAGACAAAATGTTACGACAGGTTAACCCCTTCGCTAAATCCTACATGCAAATGCACGAAATTATCACTCATAATAACCCTGTTGCTGCTGTACGAATGGTGTTCATGGAAAATCCAACTCTGGATATGAGAAGGTATAACGCGCCATCCTGTCAAACTGATGTTGCTGCTATCTTTGTAGGGGAAGACGGGGAACCTCCTGCACAACGCGATATTTGCATATACCCAAGAGGAGATGGTTGCAAGCGTATCTCTGTACTCAATATGAACTGTGACCCCATGGTTTATCCACTACTATTCCCTTACGGAGATCCAGGCTGGCACATACAATTGACCCATGTTGAAGAAAAGCAAACAGCGAACAGAACCCGAGTCACACAACTCCAATTTTATGCTTACAGGCTTGCCATGACATCTGCATTCAGCATCTTGCATTCCAGCGGCAAACTCTTCCAGCAATATGTCGTCGACGCATATGTCAGAACAGAAGGCGCACGTTTACATTACCTACGCTCACATCAACAAGATTTGCGCGTAGAACAATACAGGGAGACTGATGGATGCTATCGCTGCGAAAGCACAAGACAATAACCTTCGCCATGGACAGTTGATCATTCTTCCCTCTACGTTTCAAGGCAGTCCACGGTACATGCAACAGAACTACCAAGACGCGATGGCAATTGTCCGCAAATGTGGAAAGCCTGACTTATTCCTAACATTCACCTGCAATCCTGCTTGGCCGGAAATCTCTAACGCCATTTCCCATCATGAGCGCCCAGAACACAGACCTGATGTCGTTGCCCGCGTCTTTCATATCAAACTTCGGGAGTTCCTAACTGACATTCTGGAGAGGAATATTTTTGGCAATGTAGTCGCATACATTTTCGTCATTGAGTTCCAAAAACGAGGCTTGCCTCATTGCCATATGTTACTGACACTTGATTCACAGTGCAAAATAAGGACCAAAGATGACATAGACAAATATGTCTGCGCTGAGCTTCCAAATCCCAAAATACACCCTCGACTTTTCCAAATTGTCACTAAATGCATGGTACATGGTCCATGTGGCACGCTCAATGCCAACTCACCTTGCATGAAAGACGGCAAGTGCACCAACAATTTCCCAAAGGACTTCAACGCCGAGACACAAGAAAACACACAAGGGTACCCCATATACCACCGAAGACAGGGCACAACAGCCATTGTTGGCAAATACGACATCGATTATCGTTGGATAGTACCTTACAATCCCTGGCTTTCTCAGAAATTCAATGCTCACATTAACGTTGAAGTGTGCGCGTCCATTCAATGTATCAAGTATCTATATAAGTATGTCTACAAAGGACACGACGCTGCATCCATTGCACTTCAGAAGGAGCCAGCCGATGGTGTTTTCCAACATGACGAAATACAAAATTTCCTTGATGGTAGGTATGTTAGTGCTCCTGAGGCTATGTGGCGTTTGAACGAGTACAGTCTTTCAGAAAAATCGCACGTTATAACACGATTACCAGTTCATTTGCCAGAACAACAAGTCGTCTTCTTTCATGAGGGTCACGAAGAACGAGCGCTACAAAGACAGGCCAACAAAAGCACCATGCTCTTAGCTTGGTTTGAACTCAACAAGACCGATCCTGAAGCTGTGGAGTTACATTACACTGATGTTCCCCAACATTACACATTCCAACAATCCTCTGGAAAATGGCAAAAGAGAATTAGAGGAGGCACAAAAGTGATCGGTAGAATGCCTGTTGTTGCCATTAACGACACCGAACGTTATTACCTCAGGCTTCTCCTTACCCGTTCCGTAGGCGTCACAAGTTTCAACCTTCTACGAACTGTCAACGGCTTGGAATGTAACACTTTCAAAGAGGCGTGCCAACAATTGGGTCTTCTTAAAGACGACAAGATATGGCATGATACTCTTACAGAGGCATCTCAGATACGAATGCCACCGTTCTTGCGACAACTTTTCGTTTTCGTCTGTGTCTTCGGCGAACCACATAACGTTCCACACCTTTGGGACACGCATAAACTCTCCCTTTCTGAGGACTTTCTCAGAATATATTCCACACGCACCGCTTGCATGTATGCTCTCGCAGAAATAAATGACATGCTCCAACCACATGGCCTCAACCTGCACAAATTACACCTACCCCTCACTGACATTCTTCCAATGTGTCATTCATCTTCCGTCTTCGACGCTCAGGCTGAACACTCCCACGCTATGGAACACTACGACAAACTCAACACAGAACAAAAGCACGCTGTTGACACTGTTTTGGACGCTGCATACAACGACTCCCATCCGCTACAAACCTGCTTCTTCTTAGATGGTCCCGCAGGAACAGGGAAAACATTTGTCTACAAAACCCTGATTCATACAATCAGAGCCAGGGGAGACAATCCTATAACCGTTGTATCAACAGGAATAGCAGCAACATTGTTACCGGATGGACGTACTGCACATTCGGTGTTTAAAATACCGTTGAAGCTCACTACTACTTCAACATGCAATATCAAACCTAACTCGCAACACGCGCAACATATTCTGCAATCCAAATTGATTATATGGGACGAGGCGCCAATGACACATGCATACGCATTCCAGGCAGTTGACAGGTTGTTACGTGATCTCACAGGTGAGACGCACCCATTTGGAGGGAAAACAATACTATTGGGTGGAGATTTCCGACAAATACTCCCCGTCATTCTGCGTCGCTCCCGAGCACTCACTGTCGCCAGTTGCATTAACAAGCAACCTTTGTGGCGTCACATGCATGTACTTACACTGACGAAAAATATGAGAGCTCTTACTGACGAACAACATTTCGCAAAATGGCTTCTCGATGTTGGAGATGGGACAAATGGAACACCTGTAACATTACCTTCACATTGTTTTCCTGTTCATTCTGATCCCGTTCAACAACTATATGGCGACCTCGACTTCTCAACTGTCACTTGGGAACAACTCAGTACGCGAGCTATATTAAGTGTCTCGAACGAAGACTCCCTGCACCTGAATGAACAAGTATTGAAACTTATCCCAACCGACGAAGTAACTTTCACCAGCTTTGACTCCATCGTCACAGATGATCCCGCAGATCAACTTTCATTCCCCGAAGAATTTCTGAACAGTCTTACCCCTACTGGCATGCCTCCACATAAACTGAAAATTAAAATTGGTTCAGTCGTAATGCTTCTTAGAAACCTCATGCCAGGAAAAGGTCTCTGTAATGGCACTAGACTGACTGTTACCAGCATTCACCGCAACGTACTGGAGTGTAAAACTATCGCAGCTGCTATCTCACAAACTGTCCTTATTCCCCGGATATCCCTGACTCCATCAGATTCAAATTTGCCTTTTACCTTTACGCGCAGACAATTCCCTGTGAGATTAGCCTTTGCTATGACAATAAATAAAGCACAGGGCCAAACGTTCAAAAAGATATGCCTGTATCTTCCAAAACCTGTTTTCAGTCATGGACAATTGTATGTTGCTCTCTCAAGAGTTCCTTCTTTTCATTCACTCACAGTCGTTTGCCCAAACCCACCCCATTTGGACAACTGTGTCTTTCAGGAAGTCTTCACCCGTCACTAAATCATTAGTGGCGTAAGATCCTGGCAGAAAGCCAACATTCACGTAATTTATTGATTTAATAGATCAAGGAAGAGATCCAACATTAACGTATTTCATGGAGTATTAGTTGTTTAACTTGAGTATTATATATGTACATTAAACTTAGTGTGATATTTCTTTGTTTAACCTGAGTATTATATATGTACCTTAAACTGAGTGTGAGATTCTTTGTTTAACTGGAGTTTTCTTTTAAGGCTATTGTTTTATTTGAACATTACAATTTTTTTTTCTTTTTCTGGGCATGTCAATAAAATTTGTTGAAATACTTGAAATAAACACGATACACTTCTGTTTTACAAAATAAAAACTCTTGGAAGTTATTTCTGTTTACATAATACAACGTAAAACCTAGCTTTAACAATGATCCAGAAGAACTAACACAATCTCAGACTTAAAAAAAACCCGTAAAATAAAACAACCCGTAAAAAACATGTTTTTTACTATAAATCCTTTATGAACGAGACATTAATAAAAGAATCAATATACATAATTCCCGTCTTCTGTGTGTATGGATGGATGGATGTAACGGGAGTGTTGGGTGGCGCTGCGATCGATTTTGTATAAAAATATTATATGACGTCATTGTTTTATGCTTATATTTGAATTTTTGAAAAGAGAACGATGTACAAATAGGATTTGATGATTTATAATTATTATATAAAAATAGCGTATCTCCCGTCAAAAATGACGGAAGTTTTCAAAATAAATACACATCATATTAAAAATAACGTAATACATTTATTTTATTTATTTTTATTTGATTCATTTATTATCATATAGAACAATTTTATGTGGAATGTTCGAAAAGTGTTATTTTTGGTGCAGTAATTTGGTGCGCTGCTTTCTAAAATTAGTAGCATTACATTACCACAAGAATTATGTATATTGTTTTAGGCTTATATTTTTAATTTTGGAATTATTGGAACGATGTAATCCATTTTGACAACTGTGTCTTTCAGGAAGTCTCCACCCGTCACTAAATCATTAGCGGCGTATGCTACGCCGCGGGTCAGCTAGTTGCTATAAAAAAATTTGTTTTTCTTAAACTGCGACTTAATTTTTTTTAAATGTATCAACTGTTGTTTTTTGTAATTGAAAACAACGTTTACTACCAGAAATGTGCTTTCAAACCTTCAATATTGGTACCACTTATTTAAAATAAGCCATCTTTTGTAAATAACACATTAGATTGATGTTCTGTTTATAATAAGGGGATATTTTTATGAAACTGTCACTATATAAATGTGCATTATTTTTTATTTATATTTGGATTAGACGACTAATTCTACACGTTTCAATTTGCGTCTTCAAATACAACGATAGTTGTAAACCCTCGAAAACAAGTCTCATGTACTCAATCGAGTCCCATAATGGCATCCCAACTCTTAGAATATTATTTAAATTTTTGAAAATATTTAACATTTATAATAAATTATATCCCAACTAAATGCGACCCACCGTGAAGCAAACGCCGAAGACTTGCTCATAGATAGAGCAAAGAACGGGGGGAAAGAACGGACACAAACTACAGCCAGATTAAATTAGAACAACGCGAATGAACGTCGGGGTTCGGGGGGACCATAAAATAGTACAACTGAATCAACCATGAAAATCAAGACACTTAGTCATGGTGTGTTGAACAACTGCCTTTAATTGCCTTTGCTTTACTGTTTTAGCCATTCCAAGTTCCCCTATCAAAACAAGCTGGAAACCGCTGAATTCTGTCACTATTCTAATCACATATTCATAAAATTCAATCAAAACAAGCATGTCTTTACCTGATACAGTCTCATACTTCAATGATATATCTTTTTAAATCCCTTATATTAACTTCACCGCCATCTCTTGGGCGGGCACCGCGGAAAAACTAAAGTTAAAAATGACCCACTTTCCGTCATGCAATCGAGCTGAAATTTGGCACACGGACCCTTTTTATCAAACAATGCATAGTATCAAAAATTCAGATCGATCGAACGTACAGTTATTAAATTAATGAAATTTTAGTTTATCTATATAAACTATATGTAGCGATCGCTATTGTTTACATTTTAAGGGTCACTTGACTTCACCCCAGCCTGCGGTGAACACATCTCGTGTTTTAACCAGGTTTTATCCACTCAGTTTCAGGCTGTAAATGTTTGTCGCGTTGGAACATATTCAATACTTTCAGTTCTGTCTCATATATAAGGGATTTATAGTCAAAAACTTTGTTTTTACGGGGTCTTTTTTATTCCGGTGTTTTTACGTTGCATGATTTTCGGTCGACTCCTTTTCACGCTTATTGTATCACACTTATTTGATATAAAATACACAATAATAAAACGTAATTGTTGCACTGATAGGCTCATGGAAACATCATGTGATTCCTATCCCTGTAAGATCTCATTTTGGTTCCTCTTTTTTTATAATTATATCACATTCAAGCACATTTATGAAATTAAATGTCATTATTATCCCTACTGTGCATCGTAATTTTTGTTTCGGTATAAAGGTTCCTCGGTAAGTATTCGCTTCATTGAAAAATAAAAATTTGTACAATTACAATAAACTCTGCCTTTACACACACCCACTCGTTACAGAAACTTGTATTGACTAGATCTTTGGGGTCCTTTCTTTTCAATTCAAATATAATATATTAGACCTTACCCGCTGTGCAGCGTGCGCTGCTGAATTGCTCATTGATAAAGCAAAGAAAGGGGGAAAAACGGACAACGGCAGCACGAAGAAATCATAACATTGCAAGAGAACATGGTTCAATAAACCACATTGCGCATGTCTCTACACTGACGCTGGGCATGCTTACTTCCACGCGTCTTGCTTGCTATTTTCTGGCGAATTATATATATAGCTACCGACTGGTGGCTTTAATTTCAACAGGTAAAAACTAAACAAACTAAGTGGGGACTATAGCAGAAGATATTTAATTTAATACTAATGAAACACCCTTCTTCTTCTTTCTCAACTTCCTTACATTCTGTATATTCCGTCACTGAAAAATTACACACATAAAAATGTGAATAAATTAATTTTTTTTTAAATACATACACTTACATCCAAGCAGTGCCGGTGTCACGAAATAAAGTCTCCCCCCCCCAAAAAAAAATAAAGTTTCCCCCCCGGAGACTTTGTTGTAAAATGAAGTCTCCGGGTTTAAAATAAATCCTCCCCTTAATTATTGGAAATTACAAATAATTGTTTTATTAAACTTTATGACTTACAAAATAATTTGTATTTATTCCACATGCATTTATGTATGATTTTTGGAAATTCAGAAATCATAAGCTTAGTCAGGGGCGTAGCAATTTGCGGGCTTAGTGGGTGTATGCCCATATTGACACACATTTCGAGTAGGTTAATTGCCCAGAATTATTTAAAAGAATAACAGACAAATGAACTGAAATACAAAGATTATCAAGTAATACCAGAATGTGACAGCGATGACTTACTTTACGTTTGTGAGTAGCACCTTTGGTTAGGATTTAAACGAAATTTGCGATTTCTATGTTGGCATTATAATTATTTAAAAATCTTATGACCGTCTTTAAGAGGCCGTACATAAAGTACGTCACGTTTCAGAGGGGGAGGGGGTGTGACAGTTTGTGACAGGGGTGAGGGGTGTTGTCCGGCCATGAGTTTTATATGAAATTTTAATTATTTTGTTAATAAAATAGCGTGATGTACTTTATAGACGGCCCATTACCGGTAGCGTTTACTAAATTTACAGCAGAAATATAGCAAATCCAAGTAGCCAGGCTTTGTAAATTTATAAACATTTTAAAGTTTACTCTTAAAATATAGTAACAAATTATTTTAAAAGGGATTACTTTATGTGTAGACATCTAAAAAAACACAGCATATGCCAACACTTAGACACACAAATTAGGCCACGCGTTTAAACAATGAGTGTCGTGGCCTGGGTTGGAGTCATCCGATACGTTAAATTTATTGTGTAGCCCAGATCACAGTACTGTGGAGATCTGGGTTTAGCTGAGGCGCACGCTTAGTTAGTTTGAGATCCGCGTGCCGCTCAATTAGTTAGGCATAAAGTCAATTACCTTACGGAATGTTAGAGCCCATGAGACTGAAGGTGTAGCTGAGATGTGTGCTTTTTCATTGATGACATGCATCGTTGTGTGTGTGAAATGATTGTCATATCGTTTACCAAAGATACAACAGCTAAACGTGAACAAAAAGAAAGTGGAACGTTGATAACGTTTTAAAACTTTCCATATTCATTCAATTAGCTTATCACTTACTTCACATTTTTTTACGTATTTCTTCTGTAGGCTATTTTATTTAATTTGTGGAAATTATTTATGTTTAGTGCCTAATAATATTGTAATGTCTTGCAACCAAGTATTTGAAATTATAAATTTAATTATAAAGTTTTTATGTTCACTGTAATAACGTATTATTTTAATATAAAGAAAACACAAGTTCCAGTGACATTTTCACGCACACAAAAACACACACAAACATATATATATAAACTAGGGGTGACCGGATTTATAAAGGGAAATTAGGCCGGAGACGGATTTGTAAACATGGCTGGATTCCGGATTTGCCAGAGCAGGAGCTATTATAAATATATATATTTTATGGCTCTACCGGCCTGCTGGATTGGACCGGAGTTATAAAGTAAAATTCTGTCGAAGCCGGGGCTAAATTTGTAAAGATGGTCGGAATCTGGATTAGCCGGAGCTGAAATCCGGTAAAACCCTAATGAGTACTGTAATAAAAATGCAAGACCATACATAAACCAGGAATAAACCATTGACAAACATAGGACGCAATAATCTCCGGTAAAGATGGAGCGTCTTTAATATATAAACTAATTTTTTATATGCATATACATATATGAATGTAGGTATGTATGATTGAATGTATGTATGTATGTATGTATGTATGTATGTATATATGTATGTATGTATGTATGTATGCATGTATGTATGTGTATGTGTGTATCTATGTGTGTATACATTGAGCGTATATGTGTGTATGTATGTATGTATGTATGTATGTGTGTCTATATTTTAACGTAAATGTGTGTATGAATGTATGTATGTATGTATGTGTGTATGTATGTATGTATGTATGTATGTATGTATGTATGCATGCATGCATGCATGCATGTATGTATGTATGTATGAATGGATGCATGGATGAATGTATGCATGTATGTTTAATATTTCTTTTAATTATTTTTGAAACATAAATTATGCAATACTAGTTATTTGTAATGAAAGTATTGATGATTTTTTTAAAAGAATCTTTTCTTACTAAGCGATTTGAAATTGTAGCTTAATTGTTATCCCCGAAGCATTTTATACCTACTAAAAAGAAAAGATGAACTTGTAGTTGTGATTCTCTTGTGTTAATACTCTTTTTTTTTGTATCTCCTAAAGCTTTCTAATATTTTAGAATAGCTGGCAATATAATATTGTAACATCAAAGTACCATTTAAAGACTTTGAAAAATATGTTAACGAATAGATACAATTTTCTTAGTTATTTTTTCTCGTATGTACAAATCTCTAGATTTGTTTGTCCAGTCCATTATTTCATAATTAATTTAGACACTATAGAAAGGGGTGGTATAAATTATACGCAGAAAATGTAATGTTAGTTTATGATTATTGGAGCAAACGTCTAAATGTTATATAACATCTGTAAAATGCTTTAAAATTTTAATATATTTTTTGTGTCTCAAACTGTAATGGCAGTTAAAAATTCAAATTCATAAAGAAAATTAATACAGTAATAGATAATTTCATAATCGTGATATGAGATAATCTATTCGTGCATGGTTATGTTATGAAAATAAGGTTCAATAATTGCAAAGTATTTCTGAATGTTTTAAAAATAATTTAATTTTAAAAATCTATGTTTGTGTGTGTACGCAAATTTTTGACTAAATAAATGTAACTGAAACTGAAATCACGCTTACTCCGTACAAAGCATTTGTAATATCACACACACACACACACACTCATACACACACACATATATATATAATTCTTTTTATGTATATATATATATATATATATATATATATATATATATATAATATATATATATATATATACATATTTAAAAGCATTTTGTTATGTCTTTAATAACTTGTAGTTAAGGTTGCGTGGTAATTAGCAGTTTTGTTTTTACTTCTAGTCATATAAATAGTCTGACACATTATTACTGTAGCATATATAAATGAGTGTGAGAAAAATTTTAATACAATAAGCCAATTTTTATTAAATTATTTGATTTTAAATTATATATTTTAAAAGTGATAAATTTCTCGATAGAGTTATTAAAGGATTAACTTATTATATATATTATTAGTGTAGCTGTCTCGCCAGAGGCATCACTAAGGTTCGAATCACCCATTGCGGTAAGCTCATTGTGTCACCCTCTTACGACTAAACCCATAGTCCTCCTCCGAGTCTTCCAGATCAGTGCCAAATAACGGGAACATACTTAATTTTAGACTTTGTTTTAGCCCTTGTGATAATGTCAGCCAGTGCAGTCAGCACCACCAGTACCCCCCCCCTCCATTGAAGCATCGCCTCTGCGTCTTACAATAACAATGCATAGCCCATTGAGTTTTTAAAAAAAAAGACTTTATAATCAGGTCATAAGTTAAACAGTTCAGTTTCGTAGCCCGACTTTTGTTCCCTCCGTGCGGTTACTTAATTGGGTCACTCCCACACTTTTCCCCCCGACTCTAGATATTAAGAAACTTTCTCATCGTCTGAACACCCGACGTTATACAACCTAACTATTTATAGTAACAACTCAAACCCATGCCTATAAAAACATAATCCTTGCTTTATGAAACAAAACAACTGCCTTTATACACCCCAATACTGCCTGTGCGTCAATTTGTACGGCGGGAAAAAATTAAGTAATTAAGCAATTTTTCAAATTATATCACGCCCCTGAGAAGTGTCAAATGGTATGGTCCGCTCCTCCCTCTTAGCTCTCAATATCTACGCCACTACCATAAATAGTATTACAGTAAATATGTGTGAATATTATGTCACACCCCTGAGAGGTGTCAAACGGTATGGTCCACACCCCCCTCTTATCTGTCTATTTCTACGCCACTACAATAAATAGTATTACAGTAAGCACGTTTGAATATTATGTCACGCCCATGAGAGGTGTCAAACTGTATGGTCTGCACCCCCCTCTTATCTCTCTATTTCTATGCACCTATAATAAATAGTATTACAGTAAACACGTGTGAATATTATGTCACGCCCCTGAGAGGTGTCAAAAGGTATGGTCCGCACCCCCTCTTATCTCTCTATTTCTACGCCACTACAATAAAAAGTATTACAGTAAACACGTGTGAATATTATGTCACGCCCCTGAGAGGTGTCAAACGGTATGGTCCGCACCCCCTCTTATCTCTCTATATCTACGCCACTACCATAAGTAGTATTACATTTAACATGTGTGAATATTACAGCAATACACAAGTAAGTATTCTTTGTTCTTTAGTTTTTTAACGATCTCTTTGTTTTATATTGAAAGTATGACGGGGGCGGATTTATTTTGGGGGAGACAATATTTTACAGGGTAGGGGCGAATTTATTTTAATCGGGAGTAAAACATTTTCTCTGAGGATTTGTTTTAAAACAGAGTCTCCGGGGAAACTGTATGGGTGAGGATTTATTTTGCAACAATGGCTTTAGAGAATTGGAGGCCCTAGGCGAAGTGAATTTGGTGGCCCTAAAGGAAATAGAAAATAAAAAATAAATACGGAAAGAATAAATTTACACAATTAATTAAAAACTACCTGTATTTATATCTAAATCAACAAGTAACTGAAATTTATACGATCATGGTCGTGCAGATGTCGTAAACCTTCAACAAAAATCAGCTTTTTGTGCTTTGTTGGCAGCAAAGTCTGCAATAAATTGTGAATAATCCAGAGACTGGACGATATCTTGTTCGATAGATATCATTACCAGACTGTTGGATATATATCATTACCAGACTGTTGATAAATATCATTATCAGACTGTTAGATATATATCATTACCAGACTGTTGATAAATATCATTATCAGACTGTTAGATAGATATCATTACAAGACTGTTAGACATATATCATTACCAGACTGTTGATAAATATCATTATCAGACTGTTAGATATATATCATTACCAGACTGTTGATAAATATCATTATCAGACTGTTAGATATATATCATTACCAGACTGTTGATAAATATCATTATCAGACTGTTAGATAGATATCATTACCAGACTGTTAGATAGATATCATTACCAGACTGTTAGATAGATATCATTACCAGACCTTTGATAGATATCATTACCAGACTGTTCAGGTGTTCTTGCGTCATAGCCGTTCTCAAATAGTTTTTTTTTAAATTTTATTAATTTTAACTTGGAAAAACTTCTTTCCCCCCGATGCAACAGTAATCGGAATTGTCAATGCTATACTAAGGGCTATAGTGACATTTGGAACAGCAGTATTCAAACCATGATCAGAATTAAAACCTAAAGAATCAAGAGACGACGAAACAGTATCTGGAACAACGTTATAAAATATTTGCAATTCCCTGCATAAAACCTGCAGATCAATATCTGAACCAGATGCATCGGTGAGCGCAATATTCAAATCCATGCAACATTTCATCAATACATCATATAGAATGGGACTGCAATAAAGCTTTTAAATAAAATACAAAATAAACAAACAAATTGTGCAATGAAAACAATAAATTTGAGCTTTATTTTTAGACTGATACGACAGTAAACGTTTCGGCTAATGCCTTCATCAGTACAACATAAAATACATTCTTACAATACAAGATTATGCAGTTAAGTAAAATTATGAATTCTCAAAAACCGACCAATCCTTATGGCTGACCCTCTAACTCAGCAGGTCTTCAAAAAACCTCCTCTTTTTGCTTTCCGGAGAGATAGAAGCCTCATAAATATTCTTGTAAGAAGTCACCTTCCCACAATGAAAGCACACATTGGAACAAAAGGTTGCAACCGTAACCGTTGCAATACTTGTCCATATGTGATGGAAATTAACAACATTTCTTTCCCTCTTGAAAAATTCTTAATAAAAGATGGATTCACTTGCACAAGTCGCAACGTGATTTATGCAATTCTTTGCAAGAGGTGTAATAAAATTTACGTGGGTGTGACTGGTCGTCTACTTGGATATCAGTTTAGAGAGCACCTGTATAATATAAATAAACAGGCTCAATGTCCTGTTTCTAAACATTTTAACAGTGTTGACCAGATATTGCAGTAACTGGTAATTTATATGCAAGCAATACCCATGATAGAGTCCACATGGAAAATAGACTCATAAAAAGATTTGGTACGTTGGCTCCATATGGAATTAACCAAATTCATAATTTTACTTAACTGCATAATCTTGTTCCCGTTGTGGTTTTTACTGTAACTTTGGATACTTCCCCCTTTTTGCTATATCTTGTGTCCATGTTTGTTTTTGTTTTCCTTTCTTTTTATTTAACATAAATATTTTAAAATACAATATGTTTTAAGAATATTATTATTGCTTATGTAAGTATTGAGAGAATGTATTTTATGTTGTACTGATGAAGGCATTAGCCGAAACGTTTACTGTCGTATCAGTCTAAAAATAAAGCTCAAATTTATTGTTTTCATTGCACAATTTGTTTGTGTATTTTGTATTTTAACATTTCATCAAATCGTTTTGGTCTAAATCTGCAATTTTTTTGAGTTGTGCAGAAAACCAAAAAGACCAAAGTAATGCTCCATTTGCTCAAAACGTACAGTCAATGACATAACTGCTAGATCTAACAAAACATTTTAAAATTCCACTCGATATTTGTCCGTTGAATCTGTCAATGATTCATCTATGCCCTATGCTTTCATAGGCGAACTGTTTGTGCACTTTCTGTCGTCTCAAGATTGTGGCAGCTGGAGGCGAACTGTTTGTGCACTTTCTTTCGTCTCAAGCTTGTAGCAGCTGGAGGCGATCTGTCTGTGCACTTTCTGTCGTCTCAAGCTTGTGGCAGCTGGAAATATGATTTCATTTGGTTCCAACTCTAATTCTTGGCCCAATTCTGTGGCCGAAATTTCAGCTCATACAAATCCATTTTCTTTAATTTTTTATTGAAATCAGTTGCACTTTTTATACATTCCAGTGCAATGTCAAATTGCATGTCTTTCGATTGCATCAATTTGCTGATCATATTCATTTGAAACAATAAATCGTACCAGCTGACTAATGTTCGGTCCTTGCTTTTGGATCGTTGACACTTCCACCAATGCATCTTACACTGCTGCTGTTTGATAACGAACAGCTTTAACAGTATCGATTCTGCATTCCCAGCGTGTATCGGAAATTGGCTTTACTCTCAGATTTTTTACATGAGTTTTCAAGATCATTCATCGGTGTGTTGAAACACCAAACGAAACATACATTTTATGAAAAACTCCAAAGAGTGTCGCTGCAACCACTGAAGATTTCGCCCATTCTCTAAGAATTAGATTGAAACTGTGACATCCACATAAAATGATTTCGGATTGAGTTCAAGTAGATTTTTTTTGTACACCACGATTGCAGCCTTTCATATTCCTTCATTTTCATATCCTTGGTCTCTGCAGTTCTGGAAACATGAATTCAGATCTTCAAGCTTTTTCAGGCATGCTTCCGCTAGACCTAAACCAGTGCTGTCGTCGACAGCCACGAATCCCACAAAATATTCATTGATTTCTAATGTCGTACTCACAATGCTGCATATTCGCAAAATCATAGTAATTTGTTCTTGGTGACCAGCATCAGGTATGCAGTCCAAAATAATATTTCGCATTTTGAACATTATTTATAATTTTTTCAAGGTGGCATCACCGATCAGATTAACTACCTCATTTTGAATTATTTTGCCCAAGTAATTATCATGAATTTCTTTTTTTTTAATACGTCTTAAATGATCTTCTAGGCATGAATCGTACATTCTTAACAATTCAACCAATCCCAAAAAAATTCCATTGTCTGGTTGAAACAATCGATCCATTATATTTTGCTACTTACAACAGCATTTAACTTTTAAATATTAAATGTTTACTACTTAAAACATTTGATATTCAACATTTGTATATTTAGCGCAAATTTAGGTTACACGTTTGTTAATCTTCTGAAAATGTGTCTGGACAGATGAATTTAAATTTGAATTTAAAAATATTACAATTCAAACATGCACTGTTTACAAATAATCAGCGGGCAAATATTGTCGTAGACCAGGGTTGCCAGATTGTAATTTGGGTAACAGGCCAAAGTGACTGCCAAAAAAGGCCAAAAAAAGGCCAAACCTATGTTATATGAAAAATGTCAACAAAACTGACGTCACGCACCTAGGGGGCGGGAGGGGGTCACAGATTTGTGGCGATGTATGACGAGGGGGAGGGTGCTTTAAAGAACTGTGACGTCATATTGGAAAGGGTCTAGCTCTTGATTACGTTGGACGAGGGGTAGGTGGGGGGGGGGTGAAAATACATTGAAAAATCTGCCAAAACCGCGTGACGTCATTTGAGGACAGCTCATAACGGCTGAAAATAAGTTACCTATTTAAAATGAATTTAAAACCTGGAGAAAGAGGATAATAAATGTGTAAATGCCAATGTTCGTATGTATGGTTGAAATGAAAAAATAAATAGACTTTGATACTAACATACACATTTGAAAGAAAAGCTTCAGGTCATCCTTTTCCTCTAGACTGCTAGTGCTATATGCAGTATTATTATAAAATTTATCAGATGTCAAGTCATCAAGCAATCTTGGTGACATGACAAAGTCCTTACTGCATTTTTGTGTAAACAATAGCTCAGCATTGACTCTAACAATAGCGTCTAAAAGTGTGAGCTGCATTCTGTATCTGGCTTTGTCTTAATAGCCTCTTCGTTAAACTTTTAAAAACTTTTTAATATCCAAAATACACGTAAGCTATTCCAAAAAGAAAATAATTAATAAGGTTATTGACTTATTGGCGAATGTTTCTTTTTTTTTGTGATAAAGATTCTTTATATATATTTTTATATTATTTTTTTAAGAAAAAGGCCAAAAAAAGGCCAAAAAGCCTTAAACACTTTTTGAGTCCAAACACTCTTAAAAAAAGCCAAATTTTGAGAATTTGGCCTTTAAAAGGCCAATATGGCAACCCAGTTGTAGACTCGTAGTTCGCTCTTTAAATATACATTTTTTTTCATGAGTCCTGTGCGAGGCCCCCGCTAGTCGGAGGCCCTAGGCCTTAGGCGGCCGCCTAGTTTGCCTATGCCTAAAGCCGGCCCTGATCCAAGAGTACATATTCACATATGCATTAGTTAGTTGAAGTAAAGTGACAATGATAAGACCTTTTTAGAAACTGGGGCATAAAAATTAATAAGACTTATATGAAGAAAAATAGTTTAAATATTTTTTTTTAAAATTCAACTAATTAACGAAAAGCAATTTACCAAAATCAAAGGTGTAAACGAAACGTAGGATGCTTGTTTGATAGATCATATGTGTTAATAGATTGATAGGTCGAAACATGTAAGGGTCTTAAGATATACATATATATATATATATATATATATATATATATATCTATATATATAAATATATATATATATATATATATATATATATATATATATATATATATATATATATATATATATTAGGGCTGTTAACCATTAATTAAAAATCGCTAACTTTTGAAATTTCGATTTCGATTGAAGCCAAAAACATTAATTTATGATGTCATAAGTAACAGTTATTACACATTCTTGTTGAAAATCTAAATAACTCTGGAATGTCTCCTTTATAGGTAATCTTTTAACCAACTACGAAAAAAGACAAATGTGTTGACATTATTTGGTTCAAGTGATGAGCGGGTCTAATTGACACTGTAACCAGCCGAGCTGAACAATCATTCGCATGGAACTGAGGTACCAGGTATGCAAAAAACGGTTTTGGCAGGAATGACATTATGAGATATAGGTGTTAATTAAGTTTCCACCATCGTAGAGGATTAATGGATTCAGGAACTTTTATCTCCACTTTGTAACGCAGTAATTTATCAGAAGAGATGTCTTCATTTTCTGTCTATGAGTCAGACTCCATTATTGCCATTAACTTAATATGCTTTTCATTTGGTTTGATAACTAGGCGAAGTGTTAGAACCGTGGTAGGAAAACTTTATTAACATTTTGAACATTCCTTGACAGTCAATAGTTTAAATCCAAATGTTCTCGTAATCGTCAGGAAATTTATTATTTATCGGCCGCTATCGTTATTGTTTTTTTTTACTTTTTGACTTGAAATAATTTGTAAATGATGGGTCGATTAATCGTTAAAAATAATTTAATCGTTAAACATTTAACGATTAATCGAGAAATTAATCGTTAATTTTCCCAGCCCTAATTTATTAGAATATTAAAAAAAATAATGGCATATCCATGCCATTTATTTTACAATATTTAACTAATAAAAAGCGACATGGTCGACAATTCCACCCTGTAAAAGTGACCTCACAAGGAGTGGGGGAATTTCCTACTTCGACTCTCTACAACCTCGGCGCCACCCCTGCTCACCATACGAGTCTCTTTTGTTACGGAATGACGCTGGGCGGGGGATCATGAATGACCTACCTAGGGTGTTACTCCCCATTGGAAGGTTTCCAAAGAGCTGGCGTCCTCTACGTTCATCACGGCTCCTTTTGCTAATCCAACTGGCACTCCTGGCCCTAAACCGTTACCGCTCAGTGAGCGGGATGAAAAGGTCACTCGGTTAACCTGACTGTCAACGGGTACCTTGGTTTTCACAATCGACTTTGCATCTGATGCTTTGCCTAAAACCCGTACAGTGACTATATTCGTATTTGACTAGCACCTAACACCTAACCGGACTTCGTCACTGCCTGCCAGGGATGTTAATTTCGGGCTTCGGTCAGCTTGCTGCCCTACTCGTGGTCCGAGCCGAGTAGAGGCCAACCCTTCTCAGTAAGGAACTAGCACTTCACGTATCGATCATTGAAAACTAAAGCTTTCAATTATATAGTTCTTCACGAACTCAATTCACCTGGTAAAAATCATTTTTATGCTTATATTTTAATTTTTGAAAAGGGAACGATGTAAAATTAGGATCTGAGGATTTATAATTATTATGAAATACTTTGTGTACATTACTTCAAGTTTAATATTTCGTATTTCTTATGTTAATTATGTATATTGATTCCCGTGGTCTGTATTGATTGTATAGAAATATTAAACTACGTCATTGTTTTATGCTTATATATTTTTTTTTAAATGTGCGCACCGTAATTAGACAATAAAATATTTTTTTAATGCGCACCGCTGAAAATAAAGTATTGGGGAAAAAAAACTTCACTAAAAATAACTCGCTTTCAACGGAATTTAAACGTCCGCGTAAAGTTGTTCAATATAGAAATGAGGTTAAATTTTTCATTCTTTGTCTCTGCATTTTCTGATTATTTAATTTACTGCATTCGGGCAAAAGGGACAAATACAAAAAAAATAACTTAAAACCATCTCCAGGGTAAAAGGAACCGTCCTGCCAAATTTGGTCCCCGTCTGTCATTTGTTTTTTCCGTGGCTGTGTACGAACAGAAAGTTGAAAAGTGAAACATACCGACAAAGATACAAACAACTGAGCTTTATATATAAGATAGATAGATACACGTAGTTGCATAAATAATACGTAAGTCAATTGATAATTTAATATGTGGCCGCAGGCCAGTTAAAATTTTAGCTTGGTTTGTTTTTGGCCCGCGGGCCGGAATTTGGACACCCCTGACTAACAGGAACAGATGAAATTTTTAAGAAACCAACAAACACACTGTTTTTCTCCAGCTTTGATATTACATTTGTCTGACCGGCTGCCGTTATGTACCAAATAGCAAGTTAAGTTACCATAAAGTTTGTTTTCTTTTTTTTTAAATTGAAAACATCTATCAATGATATTTCTAAGAGTTGCTAGAGATGAAAAAAAAATATTTTTTTTATAAAAATCGATAAACACTTCTTTTAAAAATAAAAACACAAATGGTAATAAATTGAAAAGATATATGAGAAATACAACAGCAACGTAGCAATAAAAGCAATAGAATATAGGTCACAGGGTGAATTGAGAAAAGTAAGACCAAAGATCCCATGAAGACTGGATATTGGATGAGGCGAACAGAGTTGGAAGGAGCTGAAAATATGTGGGAACACTAACAAAAGTCCGGGAATGTTCCTCAAGTAATATAAAGAAAATTATAATTTGAAAGATACATAAAAAGATTATGGGTTGTTTGGGTTATCTTGTTATTTAATAAAATTACATACACTCAATATAAATTTGTTAATCTTTAGAAATGTTTCATATACGGATGTGTTTCATTTATAAACTCTAATACTCTTAACAATTTTAAAATTACTAATCTATATATATAATTCTCTTCATGGGACCATGCCAGGCAAGTAAGCAGCAAAAATATGTGCAACCGAGCATGACGAATGACCCTCGCTCGGGTCAACTAAACACAGTTAACGGTTGGCAAGCGAAGGTAGTGGAGGGGTGGGGCATGTCTTGAGATAGCAATGTTTTTTACATTCACTTTCGAAGTTCCTGCACAGTGTGTATGTATTTCGTAGTATATTGGTTATTACATCCGCCTAACATGCGGAAGGTCTTAGGTTCAAGCCCAAGTGGCAACATATTTATTATGTTTTTTTTAATTTTTAAAAATGTCAATGCCTATTCTTTTCCCCCCTTTCTTAGCAAACATAAACACCGCTTCCCATGTCACGGAAAAAAGCTTTGTTAAATGTTATATCAATTCCTTCACCAGGTACCTGTCTGTTTCTATTGGTCGCATATTTCGTTCATGGACGAAGTTGTTGCTCTCCAACTTGGCTTCATGGCTGTAATATTTGTTTATATATTGTGGCGATGTCCTAAATACTTACCAGAAATGCTTCGGTGGTCCCCCATCGTTCACCCGCGTTGTTCCCATTTGTTCGTGCTACTGTTTGTGTCCGTTCTCCCCCTCCCTTTTTTTATTGCACTATCTATGAGCAAGTCTGCGGCGTATGCTACGCCGCGGGGCGTCTAGTATTATTTATTACGACTGATGTAAGTTACTAAATAAAAAAATAATAGATACGGCTAATTACATATTGAATATTATCAATATACATAATTCCCGTCGTCTGTATGTATGTATGTATGTGTGGATGTAACGCCAATTGTTCAATAGTGCGCAACAAATTACTGCACCAAAACTAACTCTTTTCGAACGTTCCGCATAAACTTGTTCAATGTGATAATAAATGAATCAAATAAAAATAAATAAAATAAATGAAAGCTCTGTATTACGTTATTTTTTTATTCTGATGTGTATTTATTTTGAAAACTTCCGTCATTTTTGACGGGTGATACGGCACGGGTCTCTCCAGAGTTCCTTCTTCTCATTTACTCACAGTCGTTTGCCCAAACCCACTCCATTTTGACAACTGTGTCTTTCAGGAAGTCTTCACCCGTCACTAAATCATTAGCGCGTATGCTACGCCGCGGGTCAGCTAGTATTACACTAAAATTGTGTTGCTATTTGTGCAAACAAATAGGTCTTTCCCAGCGTTTATTGTGATGTAATTTCTGCTTGTGTTAATAATGGGTTCATTATTTAAAGTGATTATATTTCTATCTGTTATTTCAGTGAAAATATTATTATTATTATTTAGTCCAAACACATGTAACATACACAATTATCAAACTGAAACTTTGTTAAAAGATTTATTATTCTATAAAAATTCATACTATTTTTTTCATATGTAAGTAATATGATTAGTATACAGATATATGTACATGGAAGAAAAAAATATTCTTATTTCTAAAGGCCACGGCTTTTATGCGTATTTATAATAAATGAGTATCTTACAATATTTCATTTCTATTTTCTTCTAGTGAACATTTCATGTGACTGCCTTGATTTTCGGGAATCAAAATTATTGATCTAAAACATATTATGAGAAAGTGTTCAACGTAGTTTTAGCCAAGTACTCAGTTTCACTAAACATGATTTCCCACTTGCTAGAACTGTACTAAACTCACTCGAGAAAAAGATTGGTTAAATAGTGGAGCCTTTAACCAAAGCTGTCGATTGAAATGTTTATGTTTATTTCTTAAAGTCATCTCACTATGGAATATTGCAATACAGATTTATACACGCTCGGGTATACAACCTAATGAATTATTTAAAAGTTTCTCCAATACTTACATTAGTCAGAATATACAAAGAACCAAAATGACATACCCTATTTCTTCCAAATGTTACTTGTCCGTGTATATTAATATTATGTTAAATTTAATACTACAATAAACACAAAAGAAAAAAGAAATGATCAAAAAATGTCTCTGGTTAAATATTTATTTATAAAATAAATGTTGACACTGAAGGGGCGTTCATAAATGACGTCACGCGATTTTGGCCGAATTTACACCCCCTCCTCCCCTCGTTACGCGTCGTCACAAAAAGTTAGACCCCTCTCCAATATTAAGTCACAAAGCTTTGAACCCCGACCCCATTTAATAAATAAATAAATAAATACAATAAAATAAATAAATAAACTGTTTCTATTTGAAAATAAGTCTGTTTCAAATCACTTTTTTTGTTATTTAAGTATTTTTTAGTACGTTAGAGAACCAATGGGAGCGGCGGTTACATCACAGTTGCTTGGATGTCAACATCAAATGACGCAGGGTAACAATTTCATTCGTTCTCTTGTGGGTTCTCAAACTTAAGCATTATAATTTGATTTAATTTTCATTTCTTGATAGCCTACGCCAACCAGCGTCTGATGGCCTACGGAGCGGCACTGTGAGAAGCACTGTTTTTTTTGTGTGTGTTTTTTTAAAATTATTAAAAAAGTAAAAGTCATTAAATAAATTGTAGGCGACCAAATATTTACGTGGAAGTTTTATTTAAAGTTACCCATTAGATGTGACGTCACATTTCTCGTCACACATCGTCGCAAAAGTGTGACACCCTCCACCCCCACCCCCCACTCCCCACCGCCCTGTATGTGCGTTACGTCATTTATGGACGGCCCTTTACAAGAATGAGGTGTACTTAAAAAATATAAAAAATATAAAAAAATGATAAAGACTACATATAAATGTATACTTTTTTCACAATATTCATCTAGACTGATTTTTTTTAACCAGATGGCTTTAAAAGTGTCTAAAACAAAACTTGATCCTGTTAAAAAGTAACAATGACTAAATGTATTGTTGATATATTACTGGTGATATGATTTTTATACAATAAAATAATTCCTTATTTACAACAGCTAATGTCTGATACATTTTTTGACAATCTTGTCACCTGTTGATATAACAACAACAAAAGAAGGACATTTAAATATTGGATGATCCCATACTAAGATAATTTACATGATTATATTATGTAGATCTATTTGTATAAAAAATTCACAATATAATTTTGATATGTTTTATAATGAATTCAAAATTATTAAATTTAAGAAGTGTTTACGGAAGGTTGAAAAGAAGAAAATGTGTGACTATAAAATAATGTATTTAATTATTCAGTTCCTAAATTTTTACAATCATACAATTAAAACTGTTTCCCATTTGACATGAGCAGATATAGAGTATTAAAAAATTACAATCCCCTGGCATACATACATCTTACATCTATAACATATGTTAAGATAGACGTAAAGCACATAATATTACATACAGCAGTGAAACACTGTTTACATTACTCTTTTACGATTTAGGGCATGTGAAAAAAAATAAAATATAAAAATACAATATAAGGAATAACAAAGAATAGAATATTTGAGCAATCCTTGCATTTACTGTCATTCTTTATGTTACTTATACACTATGTGATCAATTTTAAATAAAATATATTTCTTTGATTACAGTAATTTTAATGAAGTACTTTCAAAAAAAGTAAGCTATGAACTAGTCATGTTTATGTTGTATCCGATACGTTGATATTTTTTTCTAAATATTTTTGACGTTGTTGTGTTTTAGTTTATTTTAATTGACTACCTTTTACAATAGCGATGCTTAATATGTGGTTACTTATCTTCGGCATCATTCCGTCTCGGTAGACGATGATGTATCACCGTTAGGTTGGAGTGTAATTCCTCCTGTGGCTGTGCATTTCTGTTCTTGAGTGACCATTTTTATCACATGTTTTGCACACGATTTCTGCGCTCCTCAGTGTTCTTGCCTTTATCCTAGCTCTTCTGTCTGTAGCATCCTCCATCCTTCACCCCTCGACTACTTTTACGCCCTCTTTGACAACTGTGTGCCATGTAGATCGGTCTTCTGTTTTACACTCCCAGTCGCTTGTGCTTATTCTGGCTGCTTTCATGTCGCTCTTTCAGACATCTTGAAATCGGAAAAATGGGTGATCTCTCACTCTCTTTCTCGATGTCAGTTCTCCATACAGGATGTCCTTGGGGTGTGACCCGGGCTCATTCTATGCCCTAGCCATCTCTGGCGTCTTTCACTAATGATTGAGAATATGCTTAGGGTATTTGCATGCATCAGGACCTCACTGTTTGGCACTGTGTCCTATCATTTAATGCCAAGGATGCGACGCAGTCATCTAAAGTGAACGTAATTAAGCTTGTGCTCAGGGGATGCATAAGTGGTTCATGTCTTGCTCCCGTATAGCAGCACACTGATGACACGGGATCAATAGACACACAGTTTGGTTTTGTCCGTTCGCTTGGTGTTTTGCCAAACCAGTTTATTTAGTTTCGTCATTGTGGAAGCTGCCTTTGCCAATTCTACAGTGATTGATTCTGGTTACATACAAGAGCTGATGAAGGACTTTTTAAGACTGCCCGCCTCCGAGTCAAAACAAAAGCAACAGATGTCCTTATTCGTGAGCTACTTTTTGTGGATGAAGAGGCACTGATAGCACACTCAGAAACTGGTTTTCAAATACTCATGTCAAGCTTGTCCCACACTTGCAAATAAATTGGTCTGCAAATAAGCCTAAAAAAGACAAACACCATGGCTTAAGAAACTTGTTCTCCTGTAACAATCAATATTGACAATGAAAACTTGGAGGTTATGGATAGTTTCTCTTACTTGGGGTCCGAGGTCTTCAATTCACTGTCCATCGAGGAACAAATAAAGAGTAGAATTGTGGTTATTAGATACAAAAACAACCAGTGCCACTAAAATTTACTCCCTCTGAATTGACCCCACTGTGAACATGGAGGTCATAATACATCCTATCAAAATATCCCAATGAGCAGACATAAGCTCCACTACTGCCCGGACATGTACATGCTGAGTAAGTGTACTTGGCGCTAATATTATATGTCCTCTTCCTCTCAATCCATTCTCCTACTGAAATATGTTTGGAACATCCATGTGGATGTGATACTATCAATGTCAATTTAAACTTATCTTCTAAAGCCTTGTATTTTTTGTTAACGTTTCTCCGTAAATCTCCCCAATTATTTACCAGCAACTCCAGCTTATCCACTAAATTTACGTCACATGTAACACATTTCAACTGACACCAATCTTCCTCAATGTTTGCCTCGTGCACCGTCCAGCCTTCTAGGGTTACCAGTGGACTATCCTTACTATCATAGAACAATCTACACGTCGTGTACTTCGCTTCCTCGTCATTAAACACCATGTGTCTGGCCGTTAACATAAACACCTCACCAACAATTTGGCCTGGTTTTTTAGCATTTTTACAATTTATACACGTGCAAGTACCAACGAGTTTTCTCTTATCGACATACCAAATCATCCCAGTGCCTGATCTCTCATTATTACCCCCTCCTTTTTCACAAAAAGGATAGTGGTGATCTCTGTTTGGCCAACACTCTGGTCTTTTTATACTGCAAAATGTAACACATATTCTCACAGTAAGGTCTGCTATGTATTTGATCAAAGTCACTATATCCTCGTCTTGGTAGTCAACAAGCAGATGAAAAATGTTAAAATCGTTGACAGGTATAAAGTCTTTATGATTTGGATTTTTTTCGCATTGCAACAGAGGGTGTTTCAGATCCCATTCTGCTACAATCACTTGAGTTTCATGACTACCTGATCATATCATAAAAGAAAGTAAACTTTAACCTCTGGATTGTTCATGAAAACTTTAAATTAATAATTTTAATTTAAAAAGGCACAACTAATTTCTCACATAGATATTATTATTTATTTTTTTTTAAATACGTCCGAAATATGTGAAGAACAAAAATACATCAAAAATGTAAAAAGTTGGCACTGACATCATGGTATGCAAATTAGCTTGATATAAGCTTGAATTTTATGAGATTTATCTTGCTTGATTTAATAATAATGTTTGGAAGAGAGTAATTGTACAGTAATCCATCGTTTATCGCGGTGGAATAGTTGCAAGGCGACCATAACATCTGAATTTCCAAGAAAATGTAACAACAAATGTTAATCAATAGGAAAACTTTAGATATGTTTACAGTAGCCATAGATGACATGATGACACAGTTATTTCATTGGCCCTCTTCTGATAGTAATACTCTATTACAAAATATATTTTTAAAAAAAATAAAGTAAATAAATAATAATAATAAAAAGAACATTCATGCAAAGTCGTTAATCCGCGAAAAATAAACCGTGAAATTGCGAGTAATTTAAAAAATGTTCAAGCAGAATTGAGATAACATCCAACCATAATCACCATAAAAAGAACTTGAGTCCCCTCCATCGTCATTTGCACTATTTTCATCATTGTCCTTTTGAATGTTCTCTCTGAAGCCTTCTGAGGATATATGTGAAATATCATATAAGCTCACATTCTTAAATTATATACACATTTTACAGTCTTTTGTACTAGGTTATTTAATAATTTTTTTAAAGAATTCAATATCATGTAATTGTATGCAGTATTCATAAATAGTATTATATATTTAAATGAAATTATTATTAAAAATAAATATTGATAGGCTATATTACTTCTATATGCTAAATTAAATCGATTTCGTAATTTTCATCTCAAATACACACAGTATTTCTAAATAATTTACATGTTACAATTGTTACCGTTTTTTACTGTAGACAGGGAATCCTCAGTTGCCAAATTTAAAGGACTTTCGATGAGCTACACAGATAATTAAACAATAATGGTTTAAAATGATATGGCAAGTGGAAAATATTTTTTTTATTATTCTTTATGAAGCTAACTATGAGTAATATTTTTAAAAGCTTTAAACAAAGTGTAAAATGAATTATAGTTCTTGTTCTAAAACGACCTTTGCTAAATGTTAATTCAAATAAAGATTTTTACTTAGTTTAGTCAAAAATGCTCTTAGAATTAAATTAGAAATGATACCATTTTTAAAAAACACACTAAATTAATTAGGCCCTTTTAGACCTGCCAGCCGAATATTTTTTTTTAAAATTTCAGCTGACTGACATAATTTTGTGGCAGATATTCGGATTAGCCGGATTTCTCCGTAAATTGACATTTACGTCTGATTTTCAGCTGATTGCGAAATATTCGTATGAAATGCGGCTTCAGAATGTTTAAAATTATTTTTAATAAATACAATAAAAAGTTTTATATTAATGCTGTCCAACTAATACTGTGCATGGATGCATTCCACTCAATCAGATTCTGTCACTCAATTCCTGATAGGCACTTAGAATATCAGTTTATAATTGTCATGAATAAAACTAACGCGATATAGTTTATCAGCTGTTAGGCTTGATCGTTTGCTTTTCAGTATCAAACCAGCAACCAAAAACATAAAATACAAAATACACAAACAATCGTGTAATGAGAACAATAAATTTGAGTTTTATTTTTAAACTAACACATCAGAAGACGTTTCGGCTATTACCTTCATCAGTACAGTAACATGCATTCCAACGGTACAGATAATTCTGATGATGATAGGTGAAGACGAGTCAGTTGAGTAAGTTGTGGATACGAGGATGATGCAGCACTGCTACGCAAGAAAGCGAGAACATCAGGCACCGTCAAATCTTTTGCATATTGCTTGAGAACTTACAGTTTTATCATCCGTATCTTGTCATCATCGGCATTTGATGCAGTGCAGATCTTTCTGATGTGCATTTTCACAAGTGGAATAGTTGATAAGTCTGGTATTGAACAGCTGAAGAGATCAGATAGGTCTTGGAATGGTTTCAGAAAGGTGACGAGTTCACTTAACAAGTCAATTTCATCTTTATGGAGACAAATATCAACCCGACCAATACGCTTGAGAGTATTTTGAACTTCCCTTTTGTCAAGTCAAGTATAGACTGAATCATCGTCAGTGTTTAATTCCAACGCATTGGACATGATGCCTTCATTGACTTATGATTGTGTGTATGACTATCAACGATGTTGTTAGTGCTGCTCTTAGAGGCGTCCAGTATTGATACACTGAACTGATCGTCTACAAAAAGCAATTCACAAACTGACGAAGTGCTTTCTTTCAGGGTCTTGATCTTTTCTTTATCCTCTTTGAATGATGCCTCGTCTTCTATGATTTCGGTCTAAAAAATGAAGTGCCGTTACAATGTTTCGGCACTTTTGGAGTATCTGCAGAACATCTTCATTTCTATTGATGCTGTCGGTAGTAACCAGAAAGTACAGCGCGTGTGTTGTACAGTGCTGAGACGAGTCAACCTTCATAAGCTTTGAAGTCTTTATCATACTCGCAGCACCATCATGGCAGCTAGTTACGAACAGCTGTCTGGGATCAAGAGAAACGCTTTCTAGAAAAGAGCTGGTATGGTCAGCAAGGTCATGAGCAGCATGAGTAGGAAATGCGTGACAGCCAAGTGTGACAATTTTATATGGCGGCTCGTTCATTTTTCGGCGAATTTACGGCGGATAAAATACGGTGGCTAATGTGGCGTGCCGCATATTTTCCGGCGGATTTTTTGCGGACGAAAATTTGGCGGCGTATTCCGCGCGCGGTGTTGGCTGAGGCGTCTATTTCCCATGCCAAAATCAAAATAAAATTTATAATGAGACAAAACATTGTATTATGTGTCTGCTTACTGTATACTTGACTGTTTACTCAGCAATTCGTTAGATGTCATATTTTAGCTAGTGTTTAATTTAAGGCACCTATTGTTAACAAATGTGACTTAACTATTGGATCGCGTACCCCAATATAGTTATGATAAAAAAGTATATTGTGTAGGAGGATCCCAGGGTTGAGATACAATCCACATTTATTTTATTTTTGGAGGGGGGAGGGAGTTGCATTATATAATTAAATTAATCTAATATCATGAAAGTCAGAATTTAACTATAACTTTTTTTAAAGAAATATTTATTATGTTCTTTACCTTTGAAATTTGTTATTTATACCATTTTTTGAAGAATAAAAAATTATCGACTCTTTATGTCATAAAATCGGTAATTTCAGCAATTAAACTTTTTTCAAATAACAAGGGAATTTCTTACATAACATGTAAGTGTGCGTCAGTCTTAGACAGA
Organism: Ampullaceana balthica; assembly: GCA_944989445.1. Lineage (NCBI taxonomy): Eukaryota > Metazoa > Mollusca > Gastropoda > Lymnaeidae > Ampullaceana > Ampullaceana balthica. The sequence goes on from CALYLW010000907.1 coordinate 160,269, forward strand.
GCTATTTATTATATTGAGCGTGTTTGGTCTAAAGCTCAATTACTGAAATTTTTACAACATAGTTTATATATGTAATTGGTTTGTGGTATAATAATAGATATGTGGCTTTTTTCGCAAAGACATTACTGGTGTATACGTTAGATCATAAATCTACTATCCATTGGAATTAATTAAAAACATATTAATAATAATTAAATTGAATACATAATATAAACATGCATATAGGCAAGGTGTAAGGGAGATGCATAATTTTTTTTTAAACTTACCGTTTATACTCGTTCTAAAGCCGACCGCTTTTGGACAAAATGTATGGGAAAGGTAGGGTTTCGGCTTACGAGCGGGTCATTGGTGATTTTTGCATGTACATTGTCATTGAATATCGGTGTTGTTATTGTAGATAAATCAAGGTCCGTTTCTACAATCTTCAAGATTCGACGGTTCTACCAGAAACTATAAAATATTATAGAACATCTGCACTTACCTTATTTACGGTATATACTCGTTCTATAGCTCGTTTGTCCATAAGACGACACCCTCTCTTTTAGTAGAGAATAGTATAAAAGTGTGTAACCAGCTTGTAAGCCGACCCCAAAAATAATCGGTCAGCGTAAACAAAATGGTACTCATTTTTTTAAAACTACAAGCTAAATAGGTCATTAAGACTGTTTACTTTTGTTTAGGTTGAAGAAGAAAGGGATACATCTTTTTGGCTCCCCCTATTTCCTACTACTTTGTACTATCTATCCTTGTCTTTTTGCTCTTTGTTATGCAAGTGTTACCGGTATTTTTTATATTTTTTTATTTATTTTCTTTTTTGTAATCAGTTTCGTAAGCGCGTACATTAAAATGCGTTGTTGAAAACTAAATTAATTAAAAATAATTTATTAAAACATACAAAAAATAAATAAAATGAATAAATAAGGTAAGTGCTGATTTTTAATAATATTCTATAGCTTCTGGTAGAGCTGTCGAATCTCGTAGAATGTAGAAAAGGACCTTGATGATCTACAATAACAACACCGATATTCATTGTACATGCAGAAATCACCTATGACCAGCTCGTAAGCCGACCCCCCCCTCCAACCAACATTTTTCCCTAGATTTTGTCGAAAAAGGTCGGGTTTAGAACAAGTATATACCATACTCATTTTATTTATTTTTGTGAATGTTTTAATAAATTGTTTTACAAATTTTGTTTTCAACAATGAATTTTAATGTACGCGCTTTCGCCACTGTTTACTAAAGAAAAAATGTTTTAAAAAGTACCGGGAACATTTTGACTTAAACAGAACTTAGACCTTCTTCTAATTTGTTTAGGTAATGTTTATTAGCTTAAATGAAATTGATTCAATTAAAATAAATACAGTAATATTATTTTGTTACAGTTTTATTTTCTTTATTTTGTGACTACAATTATATATATATATATATATATATATATATATATATAAATATATTGATATATATATATTATTAAATGCTGTCGGTAGTAAAGTATTCTAGGACTGATTAAAAAAGTTTTGTTCAATTAATCGTGAAAACATTTAAAGGTTTAGTCTATTAATTTTGATTAATTATATTTTAAACGCATATGTAGATCCCGTATAGTCACGATTCATTATTTCGCGAAATGCTTTAAGTCCTGGTAATTCCATGGCTCCTAAATTAAGTGACTTAACTGAGCAAATTGGTTCTGCTATGCAAGAAAAAAAATGAAGAAAAACCTTTTTGTTTATGTATGCACGTAAAATAAATAATGATACTAATAATAAAAAATATAATTTTTAATAAATTGGAAATAAAAATATTAGAAATAGTATCTTAATTTTTATTTGAATTTTAATCGAACAAATTTATTTGAATTGATTAAAATTTTTAACGATAAATCGATTAATTAATCGTTAATTTCTGCAGCCCTAATGTATTCAAATATTTTAAAACGTATTAAATATTTTTCAACATGTATTTGTTTCATTTAAATGTAAGCCTTCATTAATTTTGCAACAATATGTTTAAAAAATAACTGACTTCTTTGCTACATAAGGTACTTACCTCCATAAAACTTGATCTAATGTAGATACTTTGATGATTGCCTTATATACTCACAGAGACAATAACCTGATGATTTAACGTGGGAAATCTTTGTACGTTTGATATAGAGTATTATTTAATATTCTGTTTAATTTTGAGCATTATTAAATGTTTTCATGATTAAATATAAGTTCGATTGTATAATGATCTGAAATTTAAAAAATTCAAGTGTTATAGAAGTATTATAAACCTATAAACAATTTTAACAAATACAAAAGACCTTATTACTGTAAAGACATACTACTATACAATTTCATAATTTATGTCATGAACAAAATGCTTGTTATTATTTTTTTTAACCATTTCATTTAGCTTGTAATTCATGTATCATTAAACCAATTAACGTCTACTTGAATATTTTGTATAAAATGTTTTTATGTTTCTTTATATAGGCATTTTTTTGTTTCTCTTGTATAATTATTTCATCCTTCTTAGTTAATACACAAGTAAAAATTTATTTGATTTTTTGTTCCTTCAGACGCTCTTAATATTTAACATAAACTTTGTTATGTGTAATTAATTAAAATTGTACTTTTACAGCTTTTTTTAGTTTTATTTAAACATATTGAAATTTTTTTTTAAAAATACATTTTTATATTTTATAATTTCTATCGGCGGGGCAAATGTAAATAGCGTTTTTCTGGAATGATTCAAACAAAGACACTTGAACTCCGTTAAAGCGACATTCTTGTGAGTTTACAAAAAAGAGTCGAGACTGAAAGACAAAATCAACGTAAACCAATATTGCATAAATATTAAAATGTAATTAAAATCATAAGCTCATAAGCGTCCTACCAATGAAATACAAATTTAAGTTTTAAGATCCACTTTTAAACCTTCTACTTTGTCTCCTGATTAATGAGTTTTAAGCTTTCTGGAAAGTTTAAGAGGCTTATTAACCCAGCAATATTTTCTTAATAAAATTCTGAAACACCGAAAATTTGCTGTAGTAGAAGCAGTGGCGGATTTAGCTATAGGGCAGGGGGGGGGCGGCTTGCCCCCCCACGCCCCTGTTGGGTCTGAAATGGCGCCCCCTAAAGACGCCCTCGATTAACACTAAAGAGGTGCCACAAGAGCAGAAAAAAAAGATTGCTAAAGACGAAACTTCTAATCAACACCAAACTCCTTGCTAAATATCGTATTTAAAATGACGAAACTGTAATATCTGGTTTAAATCAATCGCTTTCATCTGAATTATCGGCGACAATTGATAATGAAGTTAAGTCTGCACAATTCTTTTCTTTAATTATTGATTCAACCATTGATATATCTAGAATTGATCAGATGTCAGTTTCTTTACATTAACTTTTTAAAATCAGGACATGTTGTGGAAAGATTTATAGGCTTTTATACTTTGGTAAACAGCGGCTGTATATCGAATAGTGCACTTGCCTCACAAGCTGAGGGGCGTGGGATCTAGCCCACGTTAAAGCCACAATAAAAATGGAATGACTAACGCTAAGAAAGTCCTCCACTGAACTGGAAGGGAGATGGGGCGCCCACCAAGGTCTACCAAGCACCGCCCCTAGTAGATTCTAATGGAAACATTAGGACCCCTACGACCACCGTTTATGGGACTTTAAAAAAATTAATAAAAAATAAAAAATGCTCAGATTTTAACGGAACTAAAAAAGCGAAAGTTTGTTGAAATGAGAAGCGATGAAGTTTTTGAAATTCTGAATGTAGATGTCAAATCATTTATTAGCGAAAATGGTTCCAAACTAGATGTTAAAACAGAATTAAAATAAAAGTGAATTGCAAAAAAAGAAAAGCATGGTAGGCGAACTTAGCAGAGATAAAATGGCTGATGATCCAACTACACACTTTAAATCTGAAACGTACTTCACTATCATGGATACACTTGTAACATACATAGATGATCGATTTAATGACTTTTGGGGCACAGTTACTTATTTCTATTGTATTGATCCATCACAATTGTCGGAAGAAAATTAAATAAATATTCTTTTCGAAGTTTATGCAAAATTTACAAACACGACATTAACCTTGAAGAAGCAATCAGGAAATATGATACCTTCAAAGATTTGTATACATCAATATATTGATTATTATCTAGTGAACAACAACTTAAAAAGGTTAAGCCATTCTTGACTGAAAAACAAATGGCATCAAGTCTCCCGAATTTGTCAATACTCTATAAAATTTATTTGAGTCTTCCTGTTAGCAGTGCTATTGCTGAAAGAAATTTCAGTAGATTGAAACTCATCAAAAATTATTTGCGCTCAACAATGACAATGTCTGTCTGGATTGGCATTAATTTCAATCGAACGTGATCTAGCTGAGAACGTTGACTTTGAATCAACGATAAATCGTTTTTCTTAAATGAAATCACATAGAAAGCAATTTATATAGGGCTCAGGGCTCGATCTTATCTTATCTTATCTTATCTTATCTTATCTTATCTTATCTTATCTTATCTTATCTTATCTTATCTGTTACAGATGCTCCTTCTATAGAGAAGAATATTGAGGCTTATGCTTATCCATGGTTTGTGTTTAGTCCTGCATTCTTATTAGAGTTTTAAATGTTTATTTATGGAAATTACAATCATTGTTTGTGTAAAGTTCAATGATTTCCCCAAAGTTTGATGCTCAAACTTCCAGTAATGATTTTTTTTTAAAATTCTGAAGTAAATTGTTTAGTTTATTTTTAAGTATGATATTATTTGCACTCTTTGTGTGTGTGTTACTAATCCTGACCAATCCGCTCCACCCAAGTCTCTGTGTTTTTCATTATTTGTAGCATCAGATTACCTTGTTTTAAACTGAACTATTTTGCCAGCTCAAATTCTCATTTCATTCTTTCAGATAGAAAACTATTACAAGAACTAAAAACAGTAGCTCTTAAAATTGTATTAGTAAAAATAAGTTGCTCTCTCTGAAACTAAGTTCATAATTTACTGTCATCTTTTTATCCTATATATGATATATGCATATAATATGTATATGAAAAATGATTTCTTTAATTGCTTAGGCCTTTTATTAATTACGAGCAACAAAGCCCGTCCAAGGACGTTCCTCCACCGTTCGGTGGCATGTTCTAACTCCCCTCCAACAGCCGTCTCCACCGGCATTTAATGTGCATCACGTCAAAAATACTATTCATTATAGTTAAAATAAATAACTCGTAAAAACAGAGCTTTTGACTATAAATCCCAACGCGCATAACTCAAAATAAAGTCTTGGAAGAAATACTGCACCAAAAATAACTCGTATTTTACGTCCGCGTAAACGTGTTCAATATGATTGGCTGTAGGAGTCATATGTGTTTGAGGGACCAATCGCTATCGATAACCGGACAGAACATTGCCTTTTATTCTATAAGGATTAACATTTTTTAAAATACATTATATTTTGTTTGCATTTAAATTTGTGACATATTACTCTCCTGAATATAAAGCAATTGTTTGTATATTAAATACGGTGCACGGTGGTCGAGTGGCGTACCGATGGTCACGGGGTCGAATCCATGTCAAAGTAAGGATTTGTTCCCGGGGCCTAGGGCGTCCCTGAGTCACCCAGCTCCGAATGGGTACCTAACACTAGTTAGGCGGCTGGGTAATAAGTGGAACCCACAAAGCCGTGGCCTGTGAACGCTGCATCACTTGCCAACAGATCATCTGTCATGGTCTGTGGAAGCACTTATGTTCTGCATAGAAGGAGCGTCTGTATAGATAAGATAAGATAAGAAGAGATTCATAAACAAAAAGAATATTAAATACTTTACTTTGAATGATCAACGCAGCATTTATTATTTAACACTTAGTTATTTGTTTGAGTTACTGTCACTGCTATTTATGACAAGCTGAACAAACTGATGAATCTTGCAGATAGTACAACAAACAATTGGAGGCCTATAAAAAATTTAATCAAATTCTACCTCATTATCAAAAAATTTTAGATTGTTTATTTAGCCCAAAGACTATAAACTTATTATGCTGAGTTTTCTATGTTAAAGTCTGCTAGGAAATTCAGCAATTGAAAGTGTACACAAAGGATTATGATATATTTAGATTTTGTCACAAATAACAGCTCCCAAACTAACTACCATTTTCATATATTCAATTTATTAACCATGTCTACTTAAAAGTACTTAAGACTAGATGTTTCTTTTTGTCTAGCAAGTTGCCACAGGGCAACTCTGAAAATGTATGTAACATAAACAACACACCTTAGATTTCATATTTGAGATTGCAGCAGTCTCTTAAGATGAAAACTTAGTAAATCTGACATTTAAAGTGAGCAGAAATGTTTTTTTCAACATAAAATATAGCAATAAGAGTAAATCTCATATCAAATTTCTAATCTTCATAGCAGAACCAGCCATTTAGACAAATGAATTTTATTTCAGCAACTAGAAATATTTATACTAAGTGAATGAATAAAAAAAAATTGCGGCGCCCCCTGAAATTCTCCTGGCCCCCCACGCAGACAAACCTAAATCCGCCACTGCCTAGAAGTAGTAGTAGCAATAGTAGTAATAGTAGTAGAAGAATTATAATGAGTTTGAACAAATTGTTGCAAATGACTAATGACAACAGTTCTGATCAGTTTATTGTAAATACTAATATAAATTATGCAGGGCATAGACACCTTAATTTAATATTGCATTGAATTTATCCCATTTAAAATTTAAAATAATATAAAATACGTCACTGCACATTGCAAATGTACATAGAATTTCTAAATTAATGCATTTTAGCATCGAGGACCTCAGCAATTAAATGTTGTATCTGGTGTTCTTCAAGATTTAAAAAAAAATACTTTACATCGATATAAATAATAACACGACCGACAACTCCTACTGCAGTGGTTCTCAACCTGTGGTCCGCGGACCACTAGTGGTCCACGAGCAAAGCTTGAATTTTTATTTTTTAAATTAAGAACACGAAAAAATGTATAAATGTTGTCACATTTTGAATATATATTATATTTTAATTCACTCGAATGTGAAAGCGTAGCGCCGAAAATGTGTTTTGGGTATATCTTTTACTTTTTATATATACCGGAAATCACATGACGTCACACTCGATTCTAGCAGACTATATTAATATTTGTTATATTATTAAAATTTAAAAATATGTTTTTTAAACGTTTACGAAATTAGCCTGAAATTAATATTACAATTATTAAAGTAATATATTAATTTAATTGATTGAACACACGAATACATTCTAATAGAAAAAACAACCGTACATACGAAGTAGGAAAATAATGAATATTCCTTATACACATCCTCACAATCTGCGTGAATAAACTGTAGTTCCGGAGAAGAAAAGACGAATTACCATACGACACTATGATGAAGAGTATTAGCGCTTGGGGTTTATATGCGTCATAGTAAATGTTCAATACAAACCACAGTGCATAATATGCTCGCTAATTCTTGAAAATGAAGAGATGAAGCCTGGAAATCTCCGAAGACATCTGAAATCTAATCATGTTTGCTTGGAAAAAACAATTGAAATACTTTCTGCGCTAAAACATTCACATGATAGTAAGGTTGCTAAACGATAATCGTAAATTCGAATATCGCTTTTGAAAGCGATATTCGGTTTTAAATTTTATTACTCCAACCGATAATGGAATTAAATCTTTTTTTAAATTAAAAAAAAATCATTTCCATACTGAAAATTTAAAAGAAATAATCGAAAAAAATATATTCCCGCATTGCTGAGATTGTCATCCAATTTTGCAGCCAAGGTGTGTTTGTTTATAAATTTTGAGCGCTCTGTGCAGCGTGTTTGTAAATTAATACATTTATTGTTTGGCGAATAGTGTGACGTCATTAAGTTCATTGATGTCCAAAATCGACAGACGAACCGGTAATAAACGCTGTCCCTATTGTCGAAATCATGATTTAGGCTAGACATAAGATTCAATTCTCGAAATTACGTATTCCATCTGACAACATTTCGTTAATTCCAACGTTTCCACACCATCTTTGCCAGCCCTAGAAACAGCTCTGGGTGGGACGGCATTTTCTTAATTCAACGAAAACTGTTACGTTCTTTCTTTATTCCACTTCTCATAATCGACATATGAGAATATATTTCTATTAGGGGTGTACTGGATTCAAAATTTTGATAGCCGACCAGAGCCGGATTCAGCTGGATTTATGAAGTTAAATCCAGCCGGGGCGAAAACCGGAGCCAGATTTATTATAAAAAATGACGGGTTCCGAATTCGCGGAGCTGAAGCTATTATATTTATATGTATTTTAGATTGGGCCAAATTTATGAAGTAAATTTCTTCCGAAAATGGAGCCAGATGGGTTAAAATAGCAGGATTGCGGATTTGACGGAGCCGGAGCCAAATCCGGTACACCTTTAATTTCTATGAAGTCAGCGGTAAAGAGATAATCGGTTTAAAATCGGATTTACATAACCGATAATTGGTTTGCTTAAAAAAGCTTAACATCTATACTAATAGTCAGAAATCCTGCATACAACCAGCAACCAGAGTCAATGAAAAGAGTATCATTTTTGGTGGCCTTACCAAATGCACAGCCAAAAACTTGGTTATCAGGGGGGGGGGAGTGTTTAACAGAATAAATAACGTGATACTGTGAGAGTTTTTCTTGGATACTACAGAGGCATTCCTCTCCTTAGCATCGTGGGTAAGGTCTTTGCACGCGTGGTTTTAAAGAAACTGCAAAGACTTGCTGAGAGAGTATATCCTGAATCACAGTGCGGCTTGTCGGCAGAAAGGTCTACAATCTACATTATCTTTTCTCTTAGAAAACTTCAAGAAAAGTGCCGAGAACAACACATGCCTCTCTATCTGAATTTCATCGACTTAACAAAGGCTTTTAACCTGCTCAGCATTTCTAAAACCGGAAAACGTCATAGCTCAAGGGTATATTTCAATTGTATAGATTTGATTTTAGCTAAACAATAATTTGAAGCGAATCAACATGTACTCAACATTTTTAGCATAGTAAAATTACGAAACTGTTTTTCCTTTTTCAATTCCAATTAACGAAGAATTAACAAATAGCTGATAAGATACATCCTTGTCCAGTGGCGTAGCTAGGGGGGGGGCGGTGAGGGCGGTCCGCCCCGGGTGGTACACGATTTGGGGGCGGCATTTGGGGGTATTTGAAAAGTACAGCCCTTTCGGACATCCGCCCTTTTTCTTTTGAAAGAGGAAAACCCGGGTGAAAATAAAATATTCGTACTTTCGAGTCGTAATAAACGGATTCTCAAGACATTTTTTTTAAAAAATACTGTTTGTTACAACTAACGCATAACCGTTAAGAAATTTAAAATCGTTTAAAAATTGTATCGATTTGTTTTGAAAATTAAGCGGTATACATCACAGATGACGCTTTTTATAAGAAAACAACACAAAGATCTGATTATACTATTAATATCGCCGCGACAGTTATTGCGTGGATTTTCGACATGCACAGAATGATACGCGAAAAAGTACCTACATGGCATTGTGGCTCAAATATTGTGTTTAACTTGCAAGTAGTAATTTATATTACTGTTTAAGTTTCAGAAAATTATTCTAAGGGTAATTTATTAAAAATTAATTTTTTGTTTTTCTTTTTGTTTGTTTTTTTTTCATTAAAGTAGCACAAACAAAATGTGTGTGTTTCATTAAAATACATTTATTCACTAAAAAATGTATGCATATCCTATTATAGTAATGTTTAGATAGTTTGAACTAGTCTATTTTAGTGAAAATTATTACAAGAAAGATTAATCGCGATTGTTGTTGTTTTTTTCCAAAATTTTGCATAATGGTGAAAATTTGTTAAGATCGTGGATGGTGTATTCAACATTGAAGAAAATTATATATTGTTTTTGTTGTCAACTGTTTGATGATTTTTTCCAATCAAATTTTAAAACGGAAAATAGTTTAAACAAATTGTGGAAATTTAATCTCAAAATAAGTCAACACGAGTTGAGACTACTGAATAAGTCAACATAAGTTGAGTCTAATGAATAAGTCAACACGAGTTGAGTCTACTGCAGATTCGATCATTTTCCCAATGGAAGGAATTAGACATAAGAATTGGACATGGCGCAACTTTTGATAATCTACAACAACAGAATATTGATAAAGAAATTTTAAAAAATGAAAGTAAATTCTCACAATACTTGATATAATTAGATTCTTAGCTAAACAAAATTTGGCGTTGAGAGGTCATCGTGAAATTATTCACGAGGAAGACATCAATCCAATTGAAAATATAGGAAATTTTCTAGAGCTTTTGGACTTGTTGGCCAAGTACGACCCAGTATTATGTGAACATTTAGTACAAATTAAGATGGGTAATAAATATAGTGTCTCCTATTTGTGGAAAATGATTCAAAATGAATTCATAGACCTATTGAGAGGTGCAGCGAGAAAAACAATAATGGACCAAATAAAGCAAGCTAAAAACTTTTGTATGATATTTGACAGCTCTCCAGATATTTCCCACAAATATTAAACTAGTCAAATTAAAAGATACGTAGTTATCGATGTTGGCGAAGCTAAAGTTGTAGAATCGTTAATTTACTTTGTAGAAAATAACAGAAACGCCAAGTTAGAAGGGAAAAACATGTGAGTGGTGAAAATTCACAAGACGTGGTCCTATCTTTAGAACATGAAGTACAACGAGAAATGTTTTAATCCATGGATCGAATTATAAAGGAATTAAAAGAACTCTTTGATCAGTTGCATGTCAATGTAAGAAAATATTCGTGAATAATCGAATGTAACCTAATAAGTTAAGAAATTGAATGTCAAATAAATGATTTTATTGACATTGATAAAGAACAGTTCCATAATGAAAGAAAAATGATCCAGGTTTTGTGGCTGTACCTATACTACAAAAAGAGGCATTGCGTTGGAAAAATGGAGGAAAAGGCCCACTTGTCGTATTATTTTATAAATAAAGCTTAAATATATTGTTTTCATTGAACAATTTGTTTGTGTATTTTGTATTCTAAGATTTTTTATAACAATCATTGTTATCAGTGTCGCTAGTTGTGAAAGGAGCTTATCCAAACTGAAGTTGATGAAAAATTATCTTCGTTCCACAATGAGTGCATGATTTAAGACAGGGGTAGGGAACCATGGCTCGCGAGCCAGATGTGGCTCTATTGATGGCTGCATCTGGCTCTCAGACAAATGTTCGACTATTCTTTAAAAAAAACGTTTATTCAGATTCCTTTGAATTGCATAAACAATAAACAGCATAACAATGATATTAAAAAGAATTAAGAGACATAATTATCGTACTTTCAGTGTTGAAATTACACAAAATGCACACATTTACTTGAATTTTTAGTTCTAAAAATAATTTATGGCTCTCTCAGACAAAAATTTTCCCGACCCTTAAGACCAGTGGCGTAGCTAGGGGGGCGGTGGGGGTGGTCCGCCCCGGGCGGCACACATTTTGGGGGCGGTATTTGTGGGCATTTGAAAAATAAAGCCGTTTCCGAAAACCGCCCTTATTGTTTTGAAGGGGAAAACCAAGGTGAAACAAAAATATTCTTAGTTTCGAGTCATAATTAACGGATTCACGCAACATTTGTTTTATTATATAGTTGTTGTTATAACTAACGCAAAACCATTGAAAAATTTAAAATCGCTCAAAAAAGGTATCGATTTGTTTTGGAAAATTAAGCGGTAATAGTCACAGATGATGCTTTTATAAGAAAACTGCTCACACACAAAAAACAACAAAAACAACAACACATCACCGCTGGGCCGAATAATATGTGCTATTAATATCGCCACGACAGTTTTTGCGTGGAATTTCGACATGCGCAGAATGATGCGCAAAGAAGCACCTACATGGCATGGTGGTAAATCAAATTTATTTTGTTTTTATCGCATTGAGTAGCACACAAAATTTGTGTTTTTCATTAAAATACGGTTATTAATTAAATTTTTTTACACCGATCCAATGAAAGTAATGTATAAATAATGTAAACTGGTTTATTATATTTAAAATTATTAAAATGTATGGCAAGAACATGAAAATAGTCAAATTTCTCCGTTAATTAACAAAATAATAGCATACATAATTTCGAAAAGGCATCCTTTAAAATTTCAAGCGTCTTGGAAAAATTGACATCTGAAGAAGTACTAGTAAAACGAGATCAGATGCTGGAATTTTCCTCAATTCAAGACAATCTTTTTCATTTCTATGTAATCTGAATTTATAGGAACCCGCATTTAAAAAAAAATAAATAATGCAAACCCATTTCATCGAACAAAGAGATGTGCTAATACAGAACGCTGTTATAGAGAGTTTGATATATCAACTGAACGCCGAGTTAGAAGGAGAAAAAATATGAGTGGGATAAATTCAGAAGACGTGGTTATACCTTTATAGCAAGAAGTAGAACGAGACATGTTTTTATCCATGGATGAAATTATAAAAGAAAATAAAAGAACGCGTTGATGAGTTGCATGTACTTGCAAGAAAATATTCGTATATAATACCATGTAACCTACTAAATGAAGAATTTAAAAATCAAATACATTTCTTTATTGATATTGATAAAGAACAGTTCAATATTGAAACAAAAAGGATCCAGGTTTTTATGGCCGTACACAGGGCTTGTCTTAGCAGTTATTTTGCGGTGCCCAATGCGGCTTAGTATGCGAAAAGGATTGCGCGGGTCCCAGTTTGGGGAGGGATAAGGTATTAATAAGGATAATAAGTGAAAATTAAGATAGATAGGGGCTATGAAAGAGCGGGACTCACTGCGGCCGCATAGGTTGCAGTGGCCTAAGACCAGCCCTGGCTGTACCTACACTACAAGAATAGGCATTATTTAGAAAAATGGGGGGAAAGGCCCATTTGATCTATTAAAATATATTCAACAGTATAGATTGGACAATTCTGTACCCAAAATTATAATTTTGCAAATAATTTTTTCAACAATTGGTATCAGTGTCGCTAGTTGTGAAAGGAGCTTCTCCAAACTGAAGTTGATAAAAACATTATCTTCGTTCCATAATGAGTGATTTAAGACTACAAAATCCTGCAATATTGCCCATAGAAAAAGATATTACAAATAATTTAAATTTTGATAGCATAATACACGATTTTTCTACTATGAAAGTTATGTAAGTAAATTTAAAATATGTTTACATACTAATGTATTCAATTTCTTTGTTTATAAAAAAATCATATAATTATAAATAAAAAATAAAAGCATATTAATTGGTAATGTTTTTGGGGTGTAAATTTGGAATATGATTTGTCTCATTTGGAGGGGAGGGGGACCTGCGACATCAATAACTTTCGTGTGGCCTTTGAAAAAAATATATTGTATTTTTATAAATGTTTATTTATAGGTATTTATATATTTATATCATTTTATGCGCCTCTTTTATTACTGCTTAAATACATTAGGTATGCAATGGTAAAAATATTCTCCACCTTTATTCCGTTTCAATTACAATTATTTATTAACTTTATTTAATTTATAAAAACATAGATGTCTAGCTATAGCAAGTGGCGTCCATAAATAATGTCACGCGATTTTGGCTGATTTTATACCCCCCCCCTCGTCACACGTCGTCACAAAAATTTAGACCCCTTCTTCAATATGACGTCAAAAAGCTCCCCCCCCCCTATTAAAAACCGTATTTTCTATTTGAAAATGTCAATGTTTCAAATCAATTCTTTGTCATTTAAATATGTTTTTAGTGTAAAGCTGCACTCTAATATCGTAACACGCTTGAAGTCATGTAAAACGTCATTAAATAAAGTGTCTGTAATCATATATTTAAGTGGAACTTTTATTTAAAGTTGGGCGTTTTGTTGTGACGTCAAATGTGTGACTGCACTCTCCCCCCCCCCACCATGAGCGTGACGACATTTATGGACGGCCCATATAAGGGCGGCAATTTGGAGACCGCCCCGGGTGCAAAAGTTCTAGCTACGCCACTGCTTAAGACTACAAAATCTTGCAATATTGTCCATAGAACAAAATATAACAAATTATTTAAATTTTGATAGCATAATACACGATTTTTCTACTATGAAAGTTAGGAAAATAAATGTATAAATAATGTGTTTACATGCTAATGTACACAATTTGTAAAAATATAATTAAATCATTTATTTATAAATACAAAATAAAAGCATACTAATTGGTAATTTATTTTTTTGGTGTAAATTTGGAATACGTTTGGCTCATGGGGGGGGGGCAACCTCAGTAACTTTCTGGTAACCTTTAAAAAAAAGTATCTCGTATTTTTATAAAAATATGTATTTATAGGTATAACATCTTATTTGGCCTCCTTTATTGCCACTAACTTAAATATGGCATTCAATGGTAGAAATGTTCGCCACCTTTACTTTGTTTCAATTACAATTATTTATATATGTTTATTAATTTATAAAAAACATGCTACTATTAACCTAAAAAGGGCGGCAAATTGGAGACCGCCCCAGGCGGCAAAAGGTCTATCTACGCCACTGTCCTTGTCAAAATACCTACCTTTACATAGTGACTCGTATATTTGATTACATTTTTTATGAAATTTGTCATTACAAACGATATATATAGCCACAATATCTATATATATAATTCTCTTCATGGGACCATGCCAGGCAAGTAAGCAGCAAAAATATGTGCAACCGAGCATGACGAATGACCCACGCTCGGGTCAACTAAACACAGTTAACGGTTGGCAAGCGAAGGTAGTGGAGGGGTGGGGCATGTCTTGAGACAGCAATGTTTTTTACATTCACTTTCGAAGTTCCTGCACAGTGTGTATGTATTTCGTAGTATATTGGTTATTACATCCGCCTAACATGCGGAAGGTCTTAGGTTCAAGCCCAAGTGGCAACATATGTTTTTTTTTAATTTTTAAAAATGTCAATGCCTATTCTTTTCCCCCCTTTCTTAGCAAACATAAACACCGCTTCGCATGTCACGGAAAAAAGCTTTGTTCAATGTTATATCAATTCCTTCACCAGGTACCTGTCTGTTTCTATTGGTCGCATATTTCGTTCATGGACGAAGTTGTTGCTCTCCAACTTGGCTTCATGGCTGTAATATTTGTTTATATATTGTGGCGATGTCCTAAATACTTACCAGAAATGCTTCGGTGGTCCCCCATCGTTCACACCGCGTTGTTCCCATTTGTTCGTGCTACTGTTTGTGTCCGTTCTCCCCCTCCCTTTTTTTCTTGCACTATCTATGAGCAAGTCTGCGGCGTATGCTACGCCGCGGGGCGTCTAGTTTCTATTATTAGATTTCCGGTTACTTATGGCAAAGCATAAATAGAATTATCGTCAAGTTAATTTGACCAAAGCATATTCTATAACACAAGAGTAACTGAGATAGGATTTAACTAAGTGGCACGGCACTTGCCTTTTATCTCTTTAATTAGGGTTAAAATTTTAATGAAGTGTCAGGATTCTTCTTACCCCGGTATATACCTACTTCAAATATAACAAAATCTTGTCACTGGCTCATTTCATTCGATTTATAGTCGTCACTAGGTTTGGAGTAACCCGCTTTGGTGGCCCTATGGTGTCATCCCTCGTGACTAAATTCATAGACCTCCTCCGAGTCTGCAAGTGCCAAGAAAACATACTTAATTTAAGAATTTGGTGTCACCCCTTGTTATGGTTTCAATCGTTGCAGTCTACATCCCCTTACACCCCCCTCTAGTGTCGCCTCTGCTTCGATTTTGAATGTTTTATAAAATACGTGTCTAGCGATAGGAACATTCAAATAAGTAGACTTGACTTTTTTCGTCTAAGGCTAAAAATCGAGTAATAATTGTATTCTTAGTTTAAACACTAGGTAAGTTGACTCCTCATAAAACTGTATAATATTTTTAAAAATACTTCTTCAAATCTCGTCTGATTCATTTCTTATTAATAAAGGAATAGCTCATATCTTTTAATTGAAAGATGTTAATAACAATGATAGTTGACAACTGTAGACATTGTATAACTTGTGTAACTCTTAGATACTGGGTTATGCTAGAAGTGATCACTTCTTTGATGTTTTATGTGTAAGTGAACACATTTTAACATACGCTTCTATATCATTACGATCCTTTGCCTAATGCTTTTGACTCAGTTACATATGAGCTGATATTGACTGCATAGCGGAAAACTGCAATGAATGTACACCTATTCATTGATTTATGTTATTGAAAATAGTGTTATTATTACTGTTTACTCTTCTCTCTCACTTTCTCTTTTGACAATTTTATTACAAACATTTCTAAATGTTTCTGTTCCGTAAATACATTTCATAAGTTAACCTTAACATAATTAAGAGTTCAAGCATGTTCGCCCTGCTACTTGGTCTACAAAGTGTCGGCAAATTAAAACGAAAACAAAACTGTAGAGTTTTTTGCACACTTCCGTGAAGGTTTCTGGAAGAATTCTTTAAAGACATTGCACTTATTGGTTTCTTTAAATTTATTCATTTTTCTGAGATCGTTGCAACGCGCGGCGGGTCTGCTAGTAAAGAAATAAAAATTTAAAACTTAGCTGCTGTGAAATCCAAAGAGTCAAAGAGAGCAATCTATAAGCCTGATTGCAGTCTTACTCACATTTTGTATTTATTTACATGCTCAAGAATATGTGTATTAGTTCTAAAATCTAAATTTAAAAAAAAATATATATATATTTAGTCAACGTGTCCGTTTTTAAGAATAAGTAGTACAAACATTAAAAATTAGCAGCAAATTCTTTTTTTTTAATTTTTTTTTAAATAATAAATTAAAAAGAAGTTGCCCCCCATCAAGGTTCGAAACACGTATCAGCATTAACAGCAATCAATCATCCAGCCGTCTATCACTTCAAATAGTGAATTTCATGTGTTTAGGATTTTAAAAAAAATTATAACTATTTGTCGCTAAGTGGACACCAATCAAGTTTTTTTTTACCTTTAAAATACATTAATAGGCTTACCTAGTAATCATGAAATGTGATTATGAGAACTAATGTTTAGTATTAGTATTAGCATAATAGACGAAATGCTGTGATCTAAGACTAGTCAAAAAGACTACAATAAAGTATGTGTTCTAATACTCCACTAAACGCTGTGACCTTAGACTTGATGTAAACAAATAATAACTCGGCTCCTAGCAATAAATTGTAATAATAATATAAGACTACATAAATAATCATTAAGTATTGAACTCAACAATCTTTTCTATAGTGTCCTCTATTATAAAAGATAAGATTATAATTTAGTTTTTTTGGGGGGCAAGACATAAAAAAATGAATATAAATAAGTCGATTGCTCATAAAGTATATAGTTATGAATACATTTGAATAGCAATCTAGCTTTCTAAACAATTTGGAAATATATTATTTTCAGAAGCGTCACTAGGGTTTGTGTCGCCCAGTGCTTTGTAACGCATAGTGTCACTCGTGAATTACCCCATAGACCTCCTAAGGGTCTACTGTGGTAACTAACGGAAACAGAGTTTTACTTGTAAATATTGGCGTCACTCCTTGATGTGTCCTTCTTATGGTGTCGCACGGTGCGGTCCGCAACACTCGCATCCCCTTAGTGACGAAACTGATTGCATTTCTCATATCTCAAAAGTTTACTTTTTTTAAAATCTCATGTTTTAGTATAAAATGCATATTTTTGTTTTACAATATAAGTGAATTTAACAAATCCCTACCTTTTATAACCAGTGTTCTCTCTACAAAAGTCACACACAAAATGGCGGATAGATTACATGTAACATCGGGATTTTGTTTAAATTCGAGTTGTAAGCTAAACTTAACTTTAAAAGCCATTCAGTTACGGAAAATCCATGACACTAGTTATTGAACTCAGAATTTAAAGGTAATACATACAAATTAAAAACATTCGAAATTATCTTAGTGAGAAGGAAGAACCTTGTGTAGTGCCATCAATCCTCGACTCTATTTTCGTGATCAGTAAACTTAAACCAGCACGATTGACTATTATCATGATTTTATTATTATTATCATTGTGTAAGAACTTGGTTAAGGCCCTGAATCCAGTTATAACCGATATAATTTGTTCTTAAGCAATAGTATGAGGTTTCCGAAATTTGGCTTTAATTAACGAAATATTGTAAGAAGCAAGAAAGCCATCGCAATATTGTGGTGTTTCGGTTCAAAAGAGCTTTTACCAATGTCGGTGGTTTGATAATATTGTTTTTGTTTAAATTTTTTAAAAAAATACTAATTTTTAAATAAGATCAATCATTATCTTCTAATCACCATGAGTTCTAGTCAAATGTACTTATTATAGTCCTGAAGTATGTGACTGCACATACATCACTGCATGTTAAGGAGTATACGAGAACCCAGTTAATCGTCCAGTACTTTTTTAAAGAAAACTTAAGAGATGTGAGCGGTATACAGTATACATAAATTAAATTTTCTAAAACATTAATTCTTTTATTTTTCACAGCCCCTTTATAGTTCTTCACCGCCCCCCCTCCCAAAATACACCTGTTGATTTCACCCACCGCTGCAGAGATCGCTGCAGCGACACGAAGGGGGCGGTAGCACCCACTTTGGGGATCTCTAATTTAAATCTTTCAGAGCCACTAGGCATGTCAAGTAAATTTCGAGGACAGAAAACGTCATTTAAAGACATACATGGGTTCGGGAAAATCCGATTATTTGTTTACCCTTGGAATTTCCAAAACATAATTTGGGTTTATTATTTGAAATAAACTCAAACTAAAGTTGATACTAAATTATCAATATTTTTTAAAGAGAAAAACTTTCTAAGTAAGCCATTAATAATCGTAGAGTGCCACAATATTATGTATTTTAATCAACAATTGAAAAACGTTTTAACAGAGCTTGTTCCAGAAGGTCCTTGTAATCTTCCCTTTACGGTTCGGTAATCCGTGAGCAAAGTAAACAAAAAATATAGGGGCGTAGCTAGGGGGTGGTGGGGGCGGTATGCCCCGGGTGGCACTCATTTAGGGGCGGCATTTGTGGGCATTTGAAAAGTACAACCATTTCCGACAACCGTCCTTTTTCTATTGAAGTGGAAAACCAAGGTGAAACAAAAATATTCGTAATTTCGAGTCTTAATTAACGGATTCGCACATTTGTCTGATTAAAAAATGGATATTATAACTAACGCAAAACCATTCAAAAATTTAAATCGCTAAAAAAACGTATCCATTTGTTTGGAAAAATAAGCGGTATAAGTCACAGATGACGCTTTTATAAGAAAACCACCAAAAAAAAATCACCGCATGGGCCGAATAATGTGTGCTATTAATATCGCCACTACAGTTTTTACATGGAATTTTGACATTCTCAGAATGATGCGCGAAAAAGTACCTACAAGGCATGGTGGTTCAAATATTCTGTTTAACTTACAAGTAGTAATTTTTATTACTGTTTCAGTTTTCAGTACATTATTGTAAGGTAAGTTTTAATTTGTTTTATTTTTTTTATTGCATTAAAGTAATACAAATAATTTGTGTTATTCATTAAAATTAAGCATGTTACGCCTATCCAATTCAAGTAATAACAATGTGCAAATAATTTGAATTCGTCTATTTTATGGAAAATTATTAAAATTTATGACAAGAATACGCAAATATTCAATTTTCTCTGTTAATAAACACCACAATAGGCATCATAATTTCGAAAAAGGCATACTTTAAACTTTCAAGTGTATTGAATAAATGACATCTGAAGAAGTAACTAGGAAAACGAGATCGGATGTTGGAATTTTACTCAATTCAATGCAACCTTTTTCTTTTCTATGTTAACTCAATTTATGGGAACCCGTCATATTTTAAATTAATGCAAAGCCATTGCATGGAACAAAGAGATGTGCTAATACAAAATGCTTTTATATCAGCCCAAAAATTTGTGAAGAGATGGAGATATCAACTGAACGCCTCGTTAAAAGGAGAAAAATATGAGTAGGAAAAATTCAGAAGACGTGGTTCTATCTTTAGAACAAGAAGTAAAACGAGAAATGTTTTTATACATGGATGGAATTATAATATAAAATAACGCTTTGATGAGTTGCATGTTCTAGCAAGAATATATTCGTATATAAAACCATGTAACCTAATAAATGAAGTATTTAAACTTCAAATAAATTACTTTGTTGACATTGAGATTTCAATATGGAAAGAAAAAGGTTTTTATGGCTGTACCTACACTACAAGAAGAGGAATTATGTTAGAACAACGGGGGAAAAGGCACCCCTGATCTATTAACATTTATTCAACAGTATAGATTGGAAAATTATGTACCCAACATTGTAATTTGGCAATGAACTTTTTCATCTATTGCTATCAGTGTCGCTAGTTGTGAAAGGAGCTTCTCCAAACTGAAGTTGATTACAAATGATCTTCGTTCCATAATGAGCGGTTAAAGACAATAAAATCTTGCAATACTGTCTATAGAACAAGATATTGCAAATAAATTTAATTTGATGGCATAATACAGGATTTTTCTATTATGAAAGTTAGGAAAGTAAATATATAAATATGTTTACATAATAATGTACAAAGGCGTAACTGGGTTTTTGAAGCCCTTGGCTAATTTATTTGTGTCGCCTTTTATTAAATTTTTTTTTAAAAATAGAGATTTAGCAGCGTCCTTTTAAACTGGCGCAGGCCGGTGCCCTTCGCAACTGCTCCAATGCCAAGCCGTTGTTACGCCACTGCTAATTTATACAATTTCTTTGTTTGTAAAAAAAAATCATTTATTTACAAATACAAAATAAAAGAATAGCAATTTGGTAATGTTTTTTGGGGGTGTAAATTTGGAATATGTTTTGTCTCATAGGGGGGGGGACATGCGACCTCACTAACTTTCTTTTGGCCTTTAAAAAAAGTATATTTTATTCTTATAAATGTCTATTTATAGGTATATAATCTTATGCGGCCTCTTTTATTACTGCTTACATAAATATGGCAAGCAATGGTAAACATATTCCCCACCTTTGTTTCAATTACAATTATTTATTCATGTTTATTCATTTTTAAAAACCTTACTATATTCGACTAAGTAGCCGACATAAATGACGTCACGCGATTTTGGCTGATTTTTCATCCCCTTCAACCCCCCCCCCTTTTGGGGGAGGGATCGCCATGTCTCACTGAGCATCTACCGCCCGCCTTAAGCTGGGCAGCCCCCAGCCAGTAAGGTGATGTTCCGTCATGGCTCGTCTGCCCCAGTGGGTGCATGGGGCTCAGAGTGCTCAACTCAACAAGCGAGCCATAATCCCAAGCACCAACTGAAAAAATAAGAAAGAAGTTACCAGCACTTCGTTTAGCAAGCTGGAATGCCAGAACCCTCTGCATTGATTTTAACTCTGACCCCTCATGTGCGGAAGATATAAGGAAGACAGCGGTCATTGACAGTGAAATTTTCCGTCTCGGCATCGACATTGCATGCCTTCAGGAGACGCGGCTGGCTGACAACGGAAAAGTGGTTGAGGCCAACTACACATTTTTCTGGCAAGGACAACCATCAGACAGACCAAGGCAGCATGGCGTTGGTTTTGCCATAAAAAACTCTCTTATGTCATATGTTGAACTGGCGGCACTTGACACTGAGAGGATACTCGGCATTAAACTTTCAACATCATCAGGTGCAGCCCATATCCTCAGTTTGTATGCACCAACTCTCTGCTCGGAACAAGAGTTAAAAGACAACTTTTATAAGGCTCTAGACTCCGCAGTAGCAAATATTCCCACACATGAGTGTCTATACCTCCTCGGTGACTTCAACGCCAGGGTAGGTGGAGATCACGAAGCCTGGTCCACCAGCATTGGCTTACACGGGATTGGTAAAATTAATAACAACGGCCAGCGACTTCTCGAGCTATGCTGTATTCACAATCTGTGTGTAACTAACACATTCTTCAAATGCAAGAACATCCACAAAGTGTCTTGGAGACATCCCCGCTCCAAGCACTGGCACCAGCTCGAACTCGTTCTCACCAGGCGATCTGACCTGGCCAGTGTGCTCCGAACACGCAGTTACCACAGTGCCGACTGTGACATAGACCACTCTTTGGTCGCAAGTAGAATCAAATTAATACCAAAGAAATTGTGTCACTGTAAGAGCAAGGATAAAACTCGCATCAACACGCAGAATATCAACTGCCCTGATATAAGGGATCAGCTTAACACCAAGCTTGAGCAAGCTCTTAAAGCCAACACCTCGTGGAAATCAATCCCCAATCCCCATGATGCTATAGTGACAGAACAAATCGAGGCGAATTGGCTCCATCTTCGAGACACTATTTACAATACCTCTCTTGCCGTCCTCGGCAGGAAGGATGGAAAAAATGCAGATTGGTTCGAGGCCCACTGGGTTACAATGAATCCCGTGACGGAGACAAAAAGAAAAGCTCTATTGGCCTTCAAAGCTTCCCCGGGACCTGACACCCTGCAATATCTCAGAAATGCCAGAAACACAACCCGGAAGACTGCATGTTTTTGCGCTAACACTTATTGGGTGGAAATATGCAAAAGCATTCAATCTGCTGATGAACAGGGAGATATTAAAAAAATGTACGACGGCATAAAAACGTCCACTGGGCCCACAACATCAAAGTCAGCTCCAATCAAGACAAAATCAGGTGAGATGATCACAGAACGAGACAAGCAGATGCGGCGCTGGACTGAGCACTATCTAGAACTCTATGCGACACAAAATGTAGTATCTGACTCTGCCATAGAAAGAATCCAAGATCTACCAGTGCTAGATCAGCTTGATGCTCCACCGTCACTAGAGGAGCTTAGTTGGGCTATCGATCATCTGAGCAATGGGAAGGCCCAAGGCAACGATGGCATTCCTACAGAAGTCCTTAAGCACGGCCAGCCAGCATTACTAAAGCCCCTGCACGAACTCATGTGTGATTGCTGGGAACACGGTCACATCCCACAGGATATGCGTGACGCCAAAATAGTCACGCTTTATAAAAACAAAGGTGATCGCAGCGATTGCAATAACTATCGTGGCATCTCCTTACTGAATATTGTGGGAATGGATTTTGCCAGAGTGGTCCTTGCACGTCTGCAAACTTTCGCACATAATGTCTACCCAGAATCACAGTGGCGTTTTCGGGCTGGCCGGTCAACCATGGACATGATCTTCTCACTCCGTCAGCTACAAGAGAAATGTCGGGAGCAACAAGAAAGCCCTCTTCGTTGCCTTCATATATCTAACAAAAGCATTGACCTGGTAAGCCGCAAGGGTCTGCTACGTATATTGGAAAAAAATAGGATGTCCGCTGCGGCTTCTCTCCATCATCGGGTCCTTCCACACCAATATGAAAAGCACAGTGCTCTTTGATAGTGCCACCTCAGAACCCTTCCCAGTTTGTAGCGGAGTCAAACAGGGCTATGTACTGGCTCCAACTCTCTTCGGTATCTTTTTCTCGATGCTACTGCGTCATGCTTTTGAGGACTGCTTCGAGGGTGTAAACATCCTTACCAGGACAGATGGTAATCTATACAACATCAGCCGTCTCCGTGCGAAGAGAAAAGTGAAAACGGTTTTAATTAGAGAGTTGCTCTTCCAGGATAACGCAGCCCTTACATCACATTCAGAGATAGGTCTCCAACTTTTGGTCAATAAGTTCTCAGAGGCATGCAAGGATTTTGGTCTAACGATAAGCCTAAAAAAGAACAACATTATGAGACAAGGAACAGACTGCTTCCCAGCAATTTCCATTGAGGGAAACACCTTGGATGTTGTCGAGGATTTTACCTACCTTGGCAGTAACATATCAAGCACACTCTCCCTGGAAAAAGGAAATTGAAACCAGAATCGGCAAGGCTGCATCATTAATGGCTAGACTCAATGAAAGAGTGTGGAACAATGCACAGCTTACTGATAGGACGAAAATCACTGTGTACCAGGCCTGCGTGCTCAGCACACTCCTCTATGGCAGCTAGAGCTGGACGACCTATGCCAAACAAACAAAGCAACTCAACAGCTTCCACTTACGATGCTTGCGCAGGATTCTGCACATCAAGTGGCAGGATAAGATAAAGAATGTCGAGGTACTCAGAAGGAGTCATATGCTGAGCATTCACTCAATCCTGAGTGAGATGCGCCTGCGGTGGTTGGGACAGCTCCGCGGGATGAGCCCGGAACGTATTCCAAGAGCCTTGCTTTACGGCGAGCTGGCAACTGGTATGCGGAAGAGAGGACTCCCCTGCTTGCGCTTCAAGGATGTCTGCAAGAAAGACATGACTCTGGCGCAGATTGACCATAAAACGTGGGAGACCATTGCTGTGGAGCGCACCTCTTGGCGGGCAAAAGTGCGCGAGGGCATTAAAGACGCGGAAGCTTCCCTTACAGCCAGGAGCGAGGAGAAAAGGACAGGAGAAAGGGGAAGGGAGGTAGAGGAGCAGGAGGAAACGCCATCATCCCATGAGGATGGACTGATGCCATAGAACCCCCCCCCCTTTTGTCACACGTCGTCACAAAACTTAGGCCCCTTCTTCAATAATGCGTCACAAAGCTTTGACCCCCCCCCCAATAAAAGCCGTATTTTCTGTTTGAAAATGAGCACGTTACAAATTAAATTTCCCATTTAAGTAAGTTTTTAATGTAACGCTGCATTCTAATATCGTAACACGCATTTTCATAAACGTCATTAAATAAAGTGTCAGTAATCAAATATCTAAGTTGATATTTATTTAAAGTTGCGCGTTTTAACGTGACGACACATTTCATAAACACACTCCCTTGTTACAAACGTGAGACTCTCTTCCCCCCCCCCACCACGTGCGTGACGTCATTTATGGACGGCCCCTAAAAAGGGCGGCAAATTGGAGACCGCCCTGGGCGGCAAAAGTTGTAGCTACGCCACTGAAAAAATATTATGCAAAGTTGCACAGCAACCATTTTTTAAAAAAATATTTTACAAAATTTACTGCTTGGTAATTCTAAACGTGCACCTTAAAGGTAACATTTGTCTTGTACAGATGAACATAAAAACAGAAATTAATAAACTTAAAATTTAATTTTAAAAAATAATAACTCTTCATTATTTAAGTATGAAAGTTACACTAACATCATGTTTAACGGTAACAGGTGCTGTATTACATTTTGCCCTCATTAAATCCTTATTATTACTCACATACATTTTAAGACTTGGCCTAAATAATAACTGTTAACATAAAGTTTTACGGTATATTTTTTTTTAAACCTTCATAAACAATTGCTTCTTATGCTGAATTTAACAGGAATGAAATGACGCATCTCCAAATAATCAGTAATGTAATTCCCACCCTTCACTTTTGAAAGTTAAGTGGTATTGTATTTCCTAATATGTATGTATTCTAAATAATTTATACTGAATGTCGTTATTGCAAATAATGAATTAAACTATCAAAAAAAGGAAAAACAAAACCAAGAAATAAATACAATTTTTAAAAGAATGATTTTCTACCTATTGCAATATAAATTGATATTTTGTTATCTCAATGTTTTCATTCAGCTTTGTCTCAGCTGACAGCGTTGAAAAAATGTTATTAAGTAATTTGCATTTAATGACTAATATTAAAACAGTTAAAATTATTAGTTATAAGTTATATTGATGGCTAAAATGAGATAAGTTTAATGGGAAATACAATGTAATATATGAATTTTAGCTTTCCAGAATCCTAAATAATAGAATTGTTAAAGATGTGTAATTGGAGATAACTATCGGGTTTCCATACACAGCGGCAAAGATAATTCACCGATTAAATGTGTGCGCATATTAGAGGCACAAAGCTTTTGTTTCTATAAAAATCAGTAACTTAGGAGATTGTGAATAGACAATAGAAGATCACTAAGACATGTGTTTGAGCGTTACATTAAATACATCGATGATGTCATTTATTAATATTGAGTTAGACTCTCTAACATTTTTTTTTAAACTAACAACCATGTTGAATTCTTTAATTTTACATGTATTCTCTTCTTCCACAGTAAATGAAAATCCAGTTTTAGATTGTGTATAGTATATAATTTAGAGTGTACATCTTGTTATTTTCGGACTTGGTATCTTAGTTCTCTTTATATCAGTTGAAACGTCTATAGTGATAATTTATACAGCTCTGTATCCCAGTAAGAAACTGGGCCCACAACACTTTGCATGAAGATAATAACATACATAAAAGCTTTACATAAACATTCATATCATAACAACCACATAAATTTCAGTACATTATAAATTACAAGTAAGCTACGTTAATCATTGACAAGAGCAATAGTGTCCATAATTTTTTAAATAAATTTTAAAAAAGATGTTTTAAGTGCTGTCTTGAAGAACTTGGTTGTTTGAATACTACGGATGTAATGGTAGAGAATTCCATTGTTTGGCTGAAAAAAAAAGAGAAGGACCTTTCGCCAAATGTTTTAGTGCATGTCTTAGGAACAGAGAGAATGCGTTAGTCTACAGAAGAGCGTAGCTGGCGAGTGGATGAGTAGACCAGTGGTTCCCAATTTTTTGTTTGCCTAGAGCCCACTTTCCAGAAAAAAATATTTCTCAGCGCCCCCAGATTTTTAAAAATATTTTTCTAACACAGGGATCGGCAAACTACGGGCCGCATGCGCCCAGTCAGAGTATATTATGTGGCCCGTAGGCATGTACATATGGCGATCTTATGTCATATTAATTTTCTTTGCTCAGAATATGTGTTATATTTTTTTAAATTTTATTCCGAGTATTTGAATCGAATCTAGAGATATATTATCGGTTTTGTGGCTTCAGAATCATTAGTATTTAATTGTTACCATACATATTCGAAATACATTTCAGCTCAAAGGAATTTGCTTTTGTTTACGATTTACATTTGGAACAGTTTAACAATGTGTTATTTAAAAGCAAATAGACGTTGATTTAACAATGAGTGCTACCAAAGAAAGTAAGATTG
Organism: Ampullaceana balthica; assembly: GCA_944989445.1. Classification (NCBI taxonomy): domain Eukaryota; kingdom Metazoa; phylum Mollusca; class Gastropoda; family Lymnaeidae; genus Ampullaceana; species Ampullaceana balthica. The sequence continues at coordinate 187,238 of CALYLW010000907.1, forward strand.
AGGACGAATTTCATCTTTTTTTTTAAATGACGAAATAACTGTTAAATATTGCTTCACTGCGTTGGGAGAATGCAGCCTGCTTGCTGTGCCGTAAGTGTGTGAGCGTCTTTAAGGAGTACGACTTAAAAAGATACCAACAAACAAAACATTTGTATTTCGGGCACAATTTAACGAACGACGAGAGAAAAGGGAAATGCAAGAAGATTGTTAATAGTTTAAAGAAGCAGCATAAAATGTTTTTACCAAACAGTCCTAAATACAAGGGGCTGCAATGGAGCACAGTTTGGTCCTATAAAACGGAACAAACGTTTTTCTGACATTGAGTTCATCAAAATATGCTTGACATTATGCAAACATTATGTGTCCAGAACAGAAAACATAATTTGACACCATTTCTTTATCAAGGGAACTTGAGTCAGGCATTTTGGAAAAAAAAAGTTTTTATTCACTAATTACGAGATTTAATCAAAGACTTTTTGTGATGCTCTCACATTGGATTAAACTACCAATGTATAGGAAAAGCACAATTGTTGGTATTTATTCGGGGAATAAATCCTCGTTTCGAGCTTAAAGAAGAATTACTTAGTGTTGAACCACTAAAAGTAACAATTACAGGCCAGGATTTATTCAATGCTGTTGAGAACTGTGTTGAAAGAAATGGGTTGGTGTGGAACACGATGGCAAGTGTAATAACTGATGGAGCACGTGCTTTGACTGGAAAAAGTAGTATGAACAATAAAATTAAAGAATATCCTCAAGACCATAAACTCTTACTTCTCCACTGTGTCAACCATCACGAAAGGATGTGTTGAATTTCAAGCAGCTGTCAGTCTTATAAACTTTGTAATAACAAGGGCACTTAACCGCGGGCGTTAATGGCAATGCTTGAAGATTTGAATATTATGATATTATCTACCACAGCAGTGTCTGCTGGCTGAGCTTGGGAAAGTTATTGAGGCGAGTATGAGATCTCAAATAAGAAATAGTTATGTTGCTGGAGATGAAGGGTTTTGTTTGTGATTTCGTTACTTCCATAGTTAATGAAGAGTGGAAGTAAGACTTCATGTTTGCCATTGATGTTATGGAAAAGTTGATTTAACTGAATGTCAAACTTCAGGACCATAGCTTGTTTGCACATGCAATTTATGAGTATGTTAAATATTTCAGGAAAAACTCTCCTGTTCACCAGGCAAGCAGGTGAAAACAGGTTTTGCCATTTCCCTTTGCTGAAACAAGGACCGATTCTGGTAAAATGGCTGACAAGTACAAGGCTCAGTTGGATTCATTTGTTATGGAATTTGAAAGGATGTTCCAAGACTACAAGAACCTGGCACCACTCTTCAATGTCCCCAATTCAAAATTTAGTGCATAAGCTGATTTAGCCCCAGAGAATATACCGCTAGAACTGCCTAACCTAAAAGCAGATTATGACCTGAAGGAGATGTTCAGGTTAGTTTTTCTGCTAGACTTTTAGCTTTTGCTAGTTGATGCGTTTCCACACTTTAAAAAACTTTAATGCCCCACTTTTGCCACTATTTGGGTCTCCATACATCTCTAAGCAAGCTTTTTCATGTATCTAAGAACAGATTGATGTTGACTGACGGCAACTTGAATGCATTCGTGTGAATCATAACCATGAGGTACCTGGTTCCACAATTCAAGACTAGTTAAAATAAAACAACAACAAAACAAAACAAACAAAAAACATTCGAAATCAACTAAATGAGAAGATGAACCTGGTATGCTTCTACCCATTAAGTAATCCTCGGCTCTATTTTCGTCAGCTGTAATCTTAAGTTACCACGAGGGTTATTTGCATATTTATTTAATGGTTAATAAATTAGTTACCACACTGAACCTACTTTCCACTAAATATGATTAAAGAATTACATCCCATGCATAAGGATCTCCTCTTCCGGCCAGAATTGATGGTAGCCGCTTTTGAATTTAAATATAAATTCTTCTTTTAGATACTTTTTGATTCAGTTTGCACATATTTATTTTTTTTAAAACGAATTCTTGGGAAATTTGTTCTTCATTTGTGAACCGATACTATGACAAAAGTAAAGCTTCATTTCTTTGTAAAGTTGACTCATCAAGTTGAATAAAAAACAAGGATGTTTTTAAATAGCCACACAATAGATCTTCAACACCATGAGCCTTTTCATATTTTTTTTTGCACTATATTATTGCTACGGACCCGTAAACATTCACTAATTACGGTATAATTTGCTCTTCACCAATAGCATGAGGTTTACCCGAGGTGGCAATCAACGAAATATTGTAAGAAGCTAGCTGTTGAAAAGGATTTTGTCAAAGTCAGTTGTTTGCTAAATTTGTATTTTAGTGTTTGAAAATTAGATTAATCCATATATTTTTTTTATCCCCGTTAATTTTATTTCAAATTTTCTTGCAGTCTGGAAGTGCGTTATTGCACTTATCTAAAAAAAACACTAAATGCAAGTGTTTTTTAAAGAAAAATTAAACCTTATTAGCAGAATACATATATTTTTCTCTAAACAATCTTTTCCCTTTTTTATGCTTTCACCGCCCCCTTGCAGTTATGAACCGCCCCCCCCTAATTGACCAGTGGCCTTCATTCCCCCCTGGATCGCTTCAGCGCCCACAAGGGGGCGGTAGCGCCCACTTTGGGAATCACGGATGTAGACGGACAAAAGTTCAGTAGGATATGAAGGGCCTGTGTTCGAAAAAAGTTGTGACAGAGAACGGCCAGTTTGTAATCAATTCGGGCTCGTATAGGTAGCCAATGAAGTGAGTAAAGTAGTGAAGTAACACGGTCATGTTTTTGTGCCTTTAGAACTAATGTGGCAGTTGAATTTTGAACTTTCTGTATCTTTTCAATGTATATTTTGGCGCACCTGACAAAAGAGAATTGCAATAATCAATACGAACTAGAACAAAAGCACATACTAGAGTTTTTATTGCACTAACTGTTAAGTATTTACGGATTGGGGTGATCTGACGGATGGCGGTGTAGGCAGAGCGACAGTTGTCATTTATGGGGTAGTTGATAGACATGTTGTCAGAAAAAATGTAGCCAAGATTCCTAGTCGAAAGTTGTGAGCAGTATATTTGAACTAGCTATCTAATTAGAATTCGGAAGAGACAAAGTACTGCGTGATTTATTGTTGCAAAATAGAAGTGCTTCAGTCTTGTCATCATTCAGCTTGAGTTTGCTGAACGTCATCTAAGATTACCTCCCCAATACACATTGTGTTTACGCATTATATCAAGGGAAACATTTTTGTTGATGTTTCTTTTTTCGTATTTAGTGTTATTAAACCTATTGCGGAATAAATAATGCATATTATGTCAGTTTATTGTTGCAGTTAGTAATGATATATAGATTTTGTTATCAGATGAAATAATTTGCTTTATATTATATGCTTCTAGTTATATAACGTTTATTATAAAATATTTTAGAAAGATTTCATTCAAACAATCTAAAATAATTTTATTCGTTTGTATAGCTGAACATACTAGTAAAAAAACAACAACCTTGATTTAATGAACAATAACATAATAATACAATTTAAATAAAAACTGTATGCTTTACTTGTAATTGGTGTCAATCAAAAATATTTTAATATAGAAAAATATTCTGTAGCATTAATTCACTTTAAAATTTATAATTACTTATTTTGATACGAGTGAATTGTGTCACTTAGATAAATACATATAGCATAATTTGATATAAATATGTTATAGGTTTCATAGATATACAATAATATACTGTAACCTCGATATGTTTCCCTTAATTCAATTTAAAAAACCATACATATAAACATAAAAATAATTATGTATTAAAATACATAACTACCGTTATCATTTTGCTTCGATCCTTTAATCCCGTTAATAAGAATCTCTTGAAAATAAGTTTACATTTGTGCAATTTAATTGATAAGGGAACTAAATTGGTAATTACAATTATTGCTTTTAATGCATAGTATTTTACTATTAAAGACTGAATAGTTTTAACTAATAAATAAAACATTTTATTTTTTTTTAAAAACATTTTAAAGCTCGATGTTAGCTCAAATGGTCTGAAGTAATACAATGCATGTAGTATTATTATAATAAATCTGTAATAAAAATTATAAAATGAATTCGATTTTATTACTTTCTGCTTACGTTTTTATATACTTTTTTTTTGTTTAAAATTGCCTTTTTGTCTATACTGAAGATAATTTATCAGACGCAGTGAAATGAAAAGGGTGTGTTAGCCAGTGTGTCTCAGTATGGAAGAACCAGCTCTACAATGGGTTAACTCTTTACATAATAACTAAACCAATTTTTCACATTTAATTACTTCCTTCTCTGGAGTACTCAGGTCATCACATTTATTGGCTGTAACATTCATTATATTACATTTATAAACATAACTGATTTATTTAAATTTATTTCCGTATAATTGACTACTTTATTATTGCTTTATTTAAAATAAAATTTCTACACGCGTTTTACCTGAAAATAAACTATTTCTATTTGATTTACTTGAAATATTTAGTTAATGACATAGCTCGATTGTTTACATGGTATCGTTAGGAGCTTTAATTTGTTGACATTTAGATGGATCATATGTTAGAAAACAATCTACATCATAACTTTGTCTGAGTTGATTTAAGGACACTTCAGTATTTGAATTTTGAAAACAGTCTACGTCACAACACTTCCTAATTTCATTTCTGGAAACGTATACAGTCGGATCTCGCTAATTCGAACTCAACAAATGAGTAAACCTCTCTCTCCCCAATACATTTCACTCCCTCCATAGTGGGATTAGGGGAGTAAAAGTCACAGCATGCCGCCAGTGACGCAGAATAGTTACTCTTCTTCCAGCCACTCATTTTTTTTGTCTTGGTCATTTTTTATCTCAAAATAGACGTCCTACTTACAAGAGTCACTTAATCCAGTTTGTTGACATTACTTTTTTGCTGCGCCTCTAGTGATCTTCTAAGTGTATAAATCGCTCTTCAACATACAAAAAAAATATGTTTGTATTCCTTAAGGTTAGTATTAAACTTAAACTACTTGTTTGTTCTAATTTGCATGTTTCTAGTTAGCAAATTAAAAAAAAATCGTGTTTCAGAACTGCAACATCATTCATCCTGGCCTTCTTATAATGTTGTTAGTAGTTAGTACTAGTAAGACTAGTACTATTATTAGTATTATTAGAAGTGTCATGCTTGATCTATTCTGTGTGTTGCAAATGAATAATTGTTAGAAAAATGTTAATGATATTTATTTGTTATAAAAAATTACATTTTATTACATCAATTTGTTTTTGTTACCATGACCAATGCTAAAATTAGTAAATAGTACTAATCATTAGTGGCTAATCTATACTATACTGTTATTGTTATACTAATAAAATAAAAACAAATAAGTTTGTCTATTTATTTTCAGCTACGGCTATGTGAAACAGAGATGAAAAGAATATACTCACTGAGGAGGATTTACAATGTTTTATCGATTATTCAAGTGGAATTGGTGAAGATGAGGACTGAGGATGTTTTGGATGTGGATTACCTTGTTGACCATGACTAAGAGGCATCATTATGGCTGGTTGGACTCGGTGCGGTAGCTCATAGTGACACCCTTCACGACTTACCCCATAGACTTCACCGAGACTGCCAGTGCCAAATAACGGACACATTCAGAGTTTTACACTGCGGTGTCACCCTTTGTGATGGTGTAACCAGGTGTGGTCTGCAGCACCCGCACCCCCTAGTGACGCCTCTGCCATAATTATTTACCTAACCACCCTGATGAAGACTTACATGGTTTGAATGAGGAAGTCATTCATTATATATGCTAAGGTTCAACCTATTGCTGAAAAGCCATGTACTTCACATGCACCATCCAATTCAAAATCTCAAAAGAAAAGGGTAGAGATAGTGTGCAAAATAAAATTTAGTCTTGTCAAAGGTGGAACTTAGATTTCAGGGGGGGGGGCGACAAACTTCCAATTGAATTTTAAAACATGAGCTCGCCCTATGAGTTTTTTTCAAGACTTTTTTTCAGATGATTTGGTGCAAAGGATTATAAGTCAATGAATCAAATTTATGCTCCAGTCAGATGGAAACAAGCCACTCAATCTCAACCAAGAAGAACTGAGACAATCTATCGGTATTTTTATTTACAAGTCCATTGTACTCTTATTAAATGTGAGATTCTATTGGCCTGCTGATTTGGAACTGAGCTCTGCCATAAACTGTATGACAATGAATCGATTTGAAAGAAATTGACAATTCATTTATTTCACATACAATATCAAGCAAATGTCTCATATTTCACAATAAAATCATACTTTTCTGCATGATTTTGCATATATGCAACATGATGTTTTTGTGTAAAATACATATTTTAATTTTTGAAAAAATTGTTGAGATGTATTTTAATGAATAAATAAATAATAAAGCATACTTTAATATTTTTCAATGTTTTCTTTAAATCATGCTTTTAATGGTGAAGAGTTGTCTATGTGTCACTGTGATAAAATAAAACAATTTTAAGTTTTGAAGAAAAACAACAATGTTGGTGTCGAGTTCTAGGGTATTGTTGACTCATAAGGCTTGAACTCAATAAACCAGAACACCATTAGATGAATCTATCATTTATTTGCAACAGGAATCCTCCAATACATAATAACAACACTGTCTTTCATACACTACCAAAAACCGTCCCTCTAGCCTATCTTCTATTTACGTCATCCTCCCCACACTACGTCACACTAAAACATGTGTCAACAATAGTGCGCACCGGCGCAACATTCTAACATTAACATTTCCCAAGGCGGGCAAACCCCATTATACTATAAGATTTCCCTGACATATCCCCCCTCTTCACTTTAGATTTAACTCACGGAGATAAATCTATACCCTGAAATTTATAGCAATTCAAAAATACATTCCAAAACATAAATAATGACATAGTGACGTTAAAACTTATCACAACAATCTTAAGCATATTCATAATCATAAATCGTCACTTCATAACCAATATTATAATCATCAAAATACATCCTAATTATCAACAAAATCCTTATTTCATCATAATCATACTCATGAACATTATCTTCCGCAGAACATATCAACAATACATATCCTTATAATCAAAATTGTCCTGATATCTCCAGGGGCAAACATTTATTTCATCATTAACCCAATGGCCATGAACCTCAAACACGTCACTACCCAGTATACTACTTGCAACAAGGTCACCTCATCACTACATGGTAAAGAATGGCACGAGGTCACCCGTACCCCACAAGTTCTACCCCAAAATATATCATTTATCATAGTTAACACAAAAACTACATCATCATCATAACAAATATCATCATAGTCATGTAAATCAATACACAAGCAAAAAATTCATAACATTAAAAAAATCATAGCCATTGTATTTGAGGGTGGGATATTCCGTTTGTCCCCAATCCTAAACAAAAAGCGACCCTGGTTTCCATTATACAGTTGACTTTGTTTCCACGCAAGCCTGGGCGGCCCTTCCCACGTGACCATACCTATCTTATCTTATCTGTTTACAGACGCTCCTTCTATACAGAAGATTATTGCGTCCTACGCTTATCTATGGTTTGTGTTTAGTCCTGCATTTTTATTAGAGATTTAAATGTTGATAAAGTGTTGGTTTTCCTGGATTCTTCAGGCAACCCATTCCACGCCCGAATTCCGGACGGGAAGAAGGAAAACTTGTATGTGTTTGTTCTTGCATACGGAATAAGAAAGGTGTTTTTATCCTTATGTCTATCTGAGGGTTGTATTAAGTTATCTTTGTGTTGTATTTCTAAATTAGAATTAATTGCTTTATGTATGATTACTACTTTGCTCTTGGTTCTTCTATCCTCTAGTGTTTCAAGGTTTAATGATTTAACTAATGGTGTTATTCTTGTCAGTTTTGAATATTCTCCAGTAATGAATCTGGCAGCTCTTTTTTGAATTTGTTCTAGTTTATCAATGTTTTCTTTGGTGAATGGGTCCCATACAGAAGATGCATATTCTAGTACAGGTCTCACCAAAGTGAGGTAGCATTTTAGTTTTATATCTCTATTACATTTGTTAAAGTTTCTTTTTATAAAGCCTATCCCCAAACTCGTGTCAAAATCAGTTTGACCTCCTTTAAATGTCACTTGTTGACCTATCAATATCATGTTTTTGGGTTTAAATCTCTCAGAGAACCGGTAATTTTCCCTTACCAGACTCAATGTTTTCCCTAGAACTATCAACCAAAACATTGGTCGTATCCGACCAGCAAAGTCGTTATCTGACTTTGGGTCACAGTAACGCGACTTGGCCTTAGCCCTCTGACCCCAGTCCTGTGAGCTTTTTTCGGTCATGGTCTGCTTAATCCCGGGCAGTCCTGACCATCCTGTATCATTGTCAGTGACCTTGTGTAAAAGAGAAACGTTTGCCCTGCTTTGAAGTTCATTATCATGGATTGTGTCCATCAAATCATAACAATGCCCCGCTGAGCACATGTCATATTTTTCTGTGAGCGTGCTTTTTTCTACCGTCTTTGTAGTCAACTCAGTTTTTCCCTCCTTATTATCATTACATTTAAGTGTACTTTTTTTCCCTTCTGTGGGCTTCACCTCTTCTTTACTATTTGGGTCAGTAATTTTTTCTTTGTGCACTTGGTCAATTTTTTCTATAATTTCTTCCTCCTCTATCAATAATTCTTTCTTCTCATTTTCATACGGTTTTTCAGCAATACTATGGAGCGTATTGCACCTTTTCTGCATCATAGCTTTCATATCTTTCCCTGTTAACCTGAGGCTTAAGTCTGCCATTTTTGTCTTCTTTGGCTATTATGATTCGCCATAATTCAGTTATGTCATCTTCTTTAATTGTTATGTTTTGTTTTAGTTTACCTATTTCCTCTTCTTTATGAGTCATTCTTTCTTTCATCTCTGTGTTTTCTATCTGTATTTTCTTTAGCTCCCACTGTATTTTCTCTAAAAGTTCGTCTTTATCATCCAGGGTCGTGTTCAGCCGTGTTATATTTTTATTAGCGATGATTAAGTTTAATTCCATCTCTGCTAATTGTTCGTCTTTCCCCTTGAATATTTTTATCAAGCTAGAGTACACGTTATCCATTTCGATAATTTTCATTTTTAATTTCATAGTCTCAACTTCAGCTTCATTTAGTTTTATTGTTTGCTCTCTCTTTAATTCTTCTACTAACCCATGTTTGTCTGCTAACGTCTTAGTCAGATTGTTGTGGGTAATCATTAGGTTTTTATTCCTTGAGTCGATTTCCAGTTTTAAGCTCACTAGCTCAACTTCCTTTTTAAATCCCTTATATTAACTTCGCGGCCGTCTCTGTCTGTCTGTCTTCATCTCATCATCTCATGGGATGGGTGGGCGGGTGGAAAAACAAAAGTCGAAAATGACCCACTTCCCGTAATCCGATCGAGCTGAAATTTGGCACACGGACACGTCTAACCTATCAATGCATTGTAGCAAAATTTCAGATCGATCGAACTTACCGTTATTAAATTAATGCATTTTTAGTTTATCTATATAAACTATATGTAGAGGTCGCTATCGTTTACATTTTACGGGTCACTTGACTTCAGGCCAGCCACCGGTGTGAACACATCTCGTGCTTAAACCAGGTAAACATGCGTGCTTTTGTTTACATTTGGCGTATCACTGTGAGGTCGGCCCAGCGAGCGGGGACAAGACCTTTCCCCTCTCCCACCCCCACCCCCCTTTTTTGGGTTAAAAGCAAAGGGGATTATAGACAGATTCAGTCTGTAAATATTTGTAAATACTTTAAGTTCTGTCTCATATATAAGGGATTTATAGTCAAAAACTTTGTTTTTACGGGTTTGTTTTATCATTTAATTTTGTTTTATGGTTACTGTGACGATATTTATGGAATCTTAGGTGGCTTGTTGTCTAGGGGCATATATATATATTATTATATATATATATGTTTAAGTTGATCTCGCTCACAAGGTATACTTTAGTGATCTGCTCGCATACGATAATCAACAAACTAAAAGGTTGAATTTTAACACAATTTAATTTATTATACACTTTGTACAAGGATGAGTTTGCTACAAGGCAATGTCCTCTTTACATAACATTAATCATCATTAGGCTAAGCTTGCAATTAACTTTATGTTACTGGTGGGTACTTATAGTTGCACTGTGTGCTGTGGGTCTTCTCGTCTACTCCGTGGTCCCTCTGTAGCTGGGGCGGGGTAGGGGTGCCTCACGAGCTCCACTGGTTGTGTGTTGTACCGATGTTGGCTGCAGGTGTCCTTGCCCCACCCGTGTCCTCCGTGCGGGGGCGGGATGGTTGGTTCTGCAAGTTCGTCCTGGCCGATGCGCTAGGTTCACTGGCTTTGATGACAATGGGTGAACTCTGGGTCACCTTGCCCTACGCCGTATTCCCTCGGTTGATGGGGCGGACGCAGTTGGTACTGCAAGGACGTTCCTCTGGCTGGCGTGTTGAGTCAGTAGGTCACTTGGGCGTGCTCCTGATACTCGATGCTTGGGGGTGTGTTGGCTATCTCGTCTCGGGTTAAGACGGCAACAACTTTCACAGGGTGTGTGATAAGTTGGCTTTCGCACTCACGTGTGTGATGTGCGAGCTTCGGGGCACAGCTATGTGTGGCAACCGGCTTCGATTGGTACGGTGTGTGACCAATCGGGTATGACGACAAGTCAGCCTGAGTAGGACTGGACAGGAGTGCATGTTGCCTCTCTGCACAGGTCCAGTATCCAGGAACCAGACTAAAACAGAAAAGAAAACTAGGGTAGTTTCTCTAATTTATTCTGTCTATATTCCACCTTCCGACAACCAAGCCTTCAGAGCAAGGTGCCAAAATGGGATTACATATATTCATATACATTGTGAATTATTAATTTAATAATGGGGGGGGCTTAGACTAGGTCTAAGTCTTAAACCTCAGATGCAGACCTATCTGGCTGACACCCGGTTCAACATATATAAATATATAATAAATGCATCTTATTTAGTGAAAATCTAGCTCAAACCATCCACCCGATGGAGAGCGTGTGTAATCACACAGTTAAATAACAACATGGAATGTTCACGTGTCCCACGTGGTCCCGCACGGCGAGCTGTCGACCGTGGGGCTTAATAATTTCAACAATTTTAAAACCGGAAAATTCAATGGTTCATATATAAGCATTTACATGTAATGCGTACTATACAAATACGGCAAATAAAGCTAGAGCTCACTCTTACCAGATTTCTGGGTTTGGATGGACTTGTCGGCTCTCTCGACCAAGGATGGGCACATATTGAATCCTGATGAGAATACTACACTTCGTTGTTCTAAAGCTGTGGTCGTTGGCCGGAAATGAGAGAACGAGATCCAGGGGTGCACTTGTATTTATACCCTGAGGGGCGGTTTGGTCCAGTTTTGTCCAATTGGCCTCTAAGCACTTCCCATCTCGCAAAGAGGTTGGACTCTTTGAACTGACATTCTTGCATACTTAATCGATTTCTACTGATACAGGCGAGCTAATCAAGAGCGAGTGAGTTATTCCCCTAGTTTCACCTGTAGGCTGTGTAGCAGATAGTTGAGTCAACACAAATTTCGTCAAAGTCACTCTTTAATTTTTCTAATAACTCATTTTTGTCGTTTAGATCTCTTTCTACTTTTCCCAATACTTTATCTTTTTCAACCAACTGACTGTCTTGTTCGGCAATTTCCAGTCTTATTTCAATTGACTCAGCTTCAGTTTAAACTTCTTTTAATTTGTGTTCTTCGTCTACTTTTCTAGTTCTGTAATTTTACTTTGAACACTGTCTAATGTCGCTTTTATTTTATTTAATGTCTCTTTGTGTTCTGCTAGTTCCTTGTCTTTGTCAAACAGTGCAGTTTTTAGTCTGTCCACGACGCTATGGTTTTCTGTCAATTCACAGTTCAACAAATCTATTTCTTTCTTATCTTCGGTATTTCGGTTTTTAAGGAACCTAATTTCCTTTTATTTTTTTTGTCATATTATTCATATTTCCTTATATATTGTTTTGTGTTCTTAGGAAAATTCTTCCGAAACTCAGTAGCTGTATTACTATTGTGACCACCATGGATCATGTTTTCATTTTTATACTTTACGATATTGACATGTTTTTTTTTGATTATCGTATCTATAATATTTAAATTGGCCAGAATACGGGTCCGCCACCCTATAAACGTCTTCCGTTAGGTACAGATTTTCACAATATATACTAGCTATTCCATAGAGTTCTTCACAGCTACTAACGTCACAGTCGTAGTCTTTCGTCTCTTTTGTTTTATACGAGTTCTCGCAATATATGCTAGCTAACTCATACACTCCCTCCTGACCGTTACTATCGCTACTTTTTAAAGCTCACTGTTTTAATCTCCGTTTACTTCTTTTCTCTTCGTCATTTTCCCATAATTTCTTTTGTCTCTTTTCGTATTGTCGCTGTTTCTTTTCATCTTTTTTTCTGTCGCTGTCTTTGTTTTTCTTCGTTTTGTCTCAGTGATTCTTCATCGTCTTTCTGCCGTACCTCTTCAATTTTGTTTACCCACCATCTATCCATGTGCGCCATTATTTTATCCGTCTTATATATATTTTCTCATATTTTATTAAAAATAGTATTTATTATTCTAGCTATATATTTTTTTAAAAAAAATATTAATTCTCTAAATTTTTAATTTGTTTACAATTTTTTTTTAAACTACAAGCAGAAAGAGTGTTAATTCAAAATCAATTTTCAATATAAAAAAAACTACTTACGTAACTTGCCTGATCTAATGAATAATCACCATCCAAGTGTCCATAAGATTAAAACAATACACAATCACAATGTCACTTTTCTCAAGAATTGTTAATATCAAACACTGCTAATAATTCCACAATGTCTGATCTTCGATGTCTGGTCAGCAACCAATTAAGTACGTTAAATGTCCTGCACAATGAATTCTTCTCTGCGTGGTACGATGTTCTGGTTGTCGTTGTCAATCTTTTAGCAGATACCTGATCTGAAGGCGAGTACACAGTTCACGACTCACTGGATGATAATAGTCCAGTTGATGGACAAGAATGGGCCCGACAGCACAGGCCTACGTTGTGATGAACAACAGGAAAAGCAAATCGACAGCACACTGGACGTAAACAGCACAGGCCCACGTCGCGATGATCAACGGGAACAGCAAACCGACAGCACACGGGATGTGACAGCACAGGCCTACGTTGTGATGAGCAACGGTAACAGCAACCCGACAGCACACAGGAAGTGACAGCACAGGCCCATGTCGCGATGATCAACGGGAACAGCAACCCGACAGCACACGGGATGTGACAACACAGGCCTACGTTGTGATGAGCAACGGTAACAGCAACCCGACAGCACACAGGATGTGACAGCACAGGCCTACGTTGTGATGATCAACGGAACAGCAACCCGACAGCACATGGGATGTGACAACACAAGCCTACATTGTGATGAGCAACGGTAACAGCAACCCGACAGCACACAGGATGTGACAGCACAGGCCTACGTTGTGATGATCAACGGGAACAGCAACCCGACAGCACACAGGATGTGACAACACAGGTCTACTTTGTGATGGTCAACGGGAACAGCAATTTCACAGCACACGGGATGTGAATATGCAAGGCCTACGTTGTGATGAGCAACGGTAACAGCAAATTGACAGCACACTGTACGTGAACAGCACAGGCCTACGCTGTGATGATAAACGGGAACGGGCTCAGTCACCACACTGGTCACCGATCAAGGTAGAGCGCATTATAACAACAGCATTTTTTTTGGAAATAAGAGACCATCATACATACCTCACTCATCAAAATGTGTTGTCTCTTAATATACTGACTTGCTTTGAATCGAGTCCCTCTGTTCTGGATGTGTGATGTTTACTCTGAACTTGAGTTCCTTGTTACCTCGGTCAACACATTATCCGGAACGTAGCCCCCAATGTCGAGTTCTAGGGTATTGTTGACTCAAAAGGCTTGAACTCAATAAACCAGAACACCATTAGATGAATCTATCATTTATTTGCAACAGGAATCCTGCAATACATAATAACAACACTGTCTTTCATACACTACCAAAAACCGTCCCTCTAGCCTATCTTCTATTTACGTCATCCTCCCCACACTACGTCACACTAAAACATGTGTCAACAATAGTGCGCACCGGCGCAACATTCTAACATTAACATTTCCCAAAGCGGGCAAACCCCATTATACTATAACATTCCCTGACAGTTGGCAGCAGAGAGTAAAGAGAGAGAAGAGTTTGAGAAAGTTGGCCAGACAAGATGGCTTGCAAATTTTAGTAAAGTGTGTTAAGCATAAAATGTCTTAAATGTCTCGTTCATTTTTGTGAGATGTAAAGGTATTGTGTATTAAAGTTAAAATTCTTCATTGCTGAAAATTGGTGTTAGTAGAATCATTCTTTTGTCTCATAAATTTTAATTTTAAAGATGTAGATAACAAAAGCCTACAACACACATGAAATAGGTAAGATATTTATGATTGTTTTGGTAATGGTGGGCCCATTATGTTGCTTTTTTGCTTATATGAGCTATATAAAGATTAGTTTGAGCGTTAGCTACTGTGTAAATGAATGATTCTTGACCAAACTTGGTGTATAAGTACGTGAGAGCCTTTATTAAAATACTGCAGTGCCGTGAACGTATAATGTCCATTTCGTCTTGGCCGGGGCACCAAATGTCTTCTTTTCGGGTAATGTTTGACATTTTATCCCCGATTCAATTTTATAAGATATTGAGAAAGAAATATACTAATTTTATTTATTCTTCTTAACAACAATAAATAGTTTTATTTAATTCAAACTTCTTAGCATCAATAAACAGAATAGTATATCAAGGTGACCCTGAGTAGGGTTAGGTTACCCTAGGGGTGGTCACCTTTGGTTGAAACATAGCATATGACCAGTCCCAGGACAAATGAGGGTCCCATGCACAATTTCAGCACCCTAGGTCCAACGGTGTTGAATTCTAGGGGTAAAATCGTAAACATTACCCGAAAAAAGACATTTGGTGCCCCGGACCCGGAGAAATGAACATTATGAGTTCACTGCTCTGCAGTATTTTAATACGTACTTAAATAAATTCAAACAACCGACTTTGTCAAAAATCTTTTCAACCTCAACCACACAAAATGGAGATGTCTTATTTGCTTCCTACAATATTTGGTTAATGATTTCCAAAATCGCGAGATCCTCATACTGCTTATGAAGAACTTAGTATACAGGCTATAAGTGATGTAATAGGTACTGTGCTACACAAGCCAGCTTCTTGATAATATCAAGAAATGTTCACTGATCATAAATACAATGCAAAGAAGAACCGATAAAATTGCAAAAGATGTTGAAAATTATTTGTGTGGCAATTTAAAAACATTTAAGTTTTCTTTTGAACATGATGATAATGAGTCACATTTGCCAGGAATTAAAGTTTACTTTTAGCATACGTGCGGATCACAATGATGGATCCTGAGTTATCATTCGCTAAAGATTGCAAAAGGACTCTTAAGGAGAATACATGTTTTATGCATTTGACTAGTTTTGTTGTTGTTGTTGTTTCTTTAAAGAAATACCGATGAGTAATATCTAATCAGTAGCCACAGACGTTGCTCCACCGATGGTAGGGCGCTACAGGGATGTTGCTAAAAACGAGGTGCCAAATGCATACACCGTACATTTTATCATCCATCGTCAAAATCCAGTTGCCAAAAATTTTAGTACACGCCTAGATAAGCCATTACAATAAGTAATTAAAGCTATCAACACATTGAAAACTTGAGACGCAAATCATTGTATGAAAGATTATTGAAACAGCTTTGTATTGAAAACAATCAATAATTTATACGTTTCCTGCGTCATACAGAAGTTCGTTGGCTGTGACATGGTACCTGTTTTAATCAGTTTTATAAGCGGTTAAACTCGATGCTAGAGCTCTTAAAAGAATTTTTTTTAAAAAAAAGGCTTTATGATTCAATTGAATATAATTAAAAAATGGCATCGCTTACTTGACCGCCATGGTTGAAAATTTTATGAAAGCAATCTTCAGCTTCAAGGTGATGAACTGAATTTAATAAAAACAAAGTATATTATTTCTGCATTTCATTTTTTTAACTAAACTTCTTCTGTGCAAACGAAATTTAGTACGAGGGAAACTATGTCAGTTCCCAAATTTATCTGGAGCAGAAAAATAAAAATTATGACACACTTTTTTGTTGAGAGCACTTTGATGCTCTACTTTTAGATTTTAATCAACGATTTAATGGTATTTTATGAACATGCCTAATTGGAATTTGGATCTTTTTACAAATGCAAACACAAAAAAATCTCCACATTTGTAATGGGAAATGATATAAGTAACTACAAATGATGAAATGAAAATTAAATTCAAATGCAGCTACCAATCATTCTGGCAGCAAAGGGAAACTAATTTATTCAAAAACACACACACACACAAATAAACACACACACACATACACACACAGAAAACGATAGGAAATAGTCAAATTGCGTTGATTTAAGTTTACTTCTGAAGATTAGTTAATTGGTACCCAATACATTAGGTTCATTCTTCCTATTAAGATAATTTGGAATATTTTAACTTTCCTTTTATTACTTTTCTTTTCTGAGTTCAATAAACAGTTTCATGCTTTTCAAACTTCAATTAACTTATTTACACATTCCTTACTAGATCTTACAAAAAGGGTAAAATCATTATTACATACAGCTTTCTGTTTAGTTGCTATTCAATTTTAATAAAAAATAAAATAAATACAAATTCCAGAAGCACTGAAGAATACTTTTTTATATAGAAAGGGGACGCTAGGCCATATAATTTGGGGAATATAATTTTTCATATCATTGATAAAGCGTATAATTACAAAATGGGACTTGACATCCCTGATCTTAAATGTTCAAGATGTAAATTTCAAAATCCTTATACATTTTTAAAAATGGTACCCTCATTATTACAATTCATTCAATAAAACTGTATTCGCATTTATCTTCTGTAGAAGGAGTCTGTTGTGAAAAACACAGTGATTGTTTTATTAAACCTTAGTTATCTTTATGGATTTCAAATAAGCAAAAATTCCAGCACGGATAACTTTTGATAGGAATAATATTAACTCTCGAAAGCCACCTTCTTCTACGCCGTCACAAGCAACAAATGACGTAATTCTTGCATATATCTCAAACGATTTTCTTCGCTCAGCAATGTTTGATTTAATTGGGAACAAGAAAGTAACTATGTGGGGCTGGCGGGGTGGGAATTTGTCCGATTATCTTCCAATGTACTTATGTCAGTCAAATGAAGTTTTCTGTTCTCTGCCTTCAAAATGTCATCACCCATGATCATGGCCGTTATTAATATCTGCACCCACCAACTGGCCCCGAAAGAAGTCATCGACTCTCGTCGGCTCACCTTAAAGAACGTGATGTCCGTCAACTCCAGGGGAGCGGTGGTCTATCGAACCGAGGAAAAAGCCGTCGCGAGTTCGAGTCTCAGTACTGGCAAGGCCCCCGGGCATTGTGCTAGCCACACATTCCCCTGCTCGCTAGTGGTGAGTCAATGAAACTTGTGAACGCTATCTCACTTGCCTCATATGCCGTCATGGTCTGAAAAAGGGGCGGGGGGGGGGTATTAGTATTATTATGTCCGTCAAGTCTATTTATTGAGGCTAGGTGGGGTGGGTAATAATAATACTGGTAGGCAACTCTAGTTATCATTTATTAGTTACATACATTTTTATAGTAAAATCATTGCCTATATCATTGTTTACATTTTTTCAAGAAAGCAACTATGTATTCAAACTGCTGAATGTAGAGAGGTATTTTTCCTGCCATTACACAGATGGCGCTTTGATGTCCCGCAACTTGTGTAACTCAGAGAAAAAGAGAAACAAAAAAGTCAAACTGGTAAAAAATGTTCGGCTTAGGGGCCATCCATAAAGTACGTCACGCTATTTTTGACCATTTTAACCCCCCCTCTCCCCGTCACAAACTGTCACAAATCTCGGATTCCCCCCCCCCTAAAGTACGTCACACTTTTATTTTAAAAAAAAGAGAACGTTTCTAATTAAATATTCATTTTAACTTTAAATACAAAAATGTTTAAATATAATTTTTTAAAAAAGTATCACAAAACATTACATTTTTTAAAAGTTATATAATGTGGAGACTTATGGTGGTTAGAGGGTCTTTAGATCAAAGATTAACAGCGGAGCCGTGGTGGACACAGTGGATCCCTTGATGTGGGGCCAAAGACCGTCAACTGGCCAGAGGACAGGTGAGATTTTGAGTTCTGTCGCGAAATGTTATCTCGGTTAAATTGAGAGATCAAGAGTAGCCGACCGCTGAACTGACCGAGACGTGTGAAACGCTAGGTCTGTTCGATAGGGTAAACAAAGGGCAGTGGAGGAACTGGTGGCCTGGATGGGGAGGGCAGGTGAGTGCTGGGGGTTTCAACAGAGACGATTATGTCAAAACACCCATCTCCCGCACAAGTCTTAATCTGGGGGTGGGGGCGGAACCAGGATTGATGGACGGGGGCAGAGAAAGAGACGAATAGATTGATTTACGTACTGGACATGGGATGGATTAAGGGCAGGAGACTTGAAAGGGATAAGAGTGGACCCATTCAGAGAAGGGGAGAGATAAAAGCAGACACAGATTTGGTTAATTGTTTAGGGATAGTCGTGTTGGACTGGTATACATTGAAAGTAGAAGGACTGAAGTAGATTAGTGGAATGTAGTGGTGAAACAAGTGAATCAATAAAGTGAAATAATAAGAGTACATGGAGTCTTCGAGTTTGGTGTTTGAGTATGAGAGCAACGTGTGGCTAAATTATACGAAATGAGGGAAAGCAGATTATAATTCCACGAGTACTAAGGTTCACTACAACGGGTAGTACGGCGAGGTTTTCTACAATATTACACGATTCAAGAGAGGATTATTTTAGTTTGGATGCATTTATGGGAGCAGAGCGTGTCCATTAGGCACGTTGATGGGATGTCCATTAGGCACATTGTTGGGGTGTCCATTAGGCATGTTGAGATGTACATGAGGCGTTGTAGTGGGTATTTTATTGGACGCAGCAGCGATTGTTTAACGCAAATATTAAAAGGTGACAAAAGTTTATTTAGTCATTAGTTTCAACAAGTACATACTATATAAAAAGAACAAAAATAACATATTATTAATACATAAAATTGAACTTTTTAAACTGAGAGAACATTTGAGGCGTGATATAGGCTGCTATCAATTACAACCTACAATTCCTGATACAGCTGTTATCAATTACAACATATAATATTTGATATAGGCTGCTATCAATTACAACCTATTATATTTGATACAGACTGTTATCAATTACAACCTACAATATTTGATACAGCCTGTTATCAATTACAACCTATACTATTTGATACAGACTGTTATCAATTACAACCTACAATATTTGATATAGCCTGTTATCAATTACAACCTATAATATTTGATACAGACTGATATCAATTACAACCTATACTATTTGTATAGGTTGTTATCAATTACAACCTATACTATTTGATATAAGTTTTTATAAAGTCGAATTTAAAAAAAAATAGTAACAATAAATGTATATGAATACGTTGTATGTACATTTGATGGCAATTTTTGGAAGTTGGGGTGCAATACTGGTGATGGGGCTGTAGATGAAACGTGATAGAGGGTGTCGTCTTTTTTAAACATCAGCAATTGTAACAAGTTTGTACAATGTTGAAATATAAACAAAAATGTGTTATTTTAAATTATCATAAATACAAGTAAGTACATGATATGTGATAATTATTGGAGGAAAGGGTCCCGAAGCTTATTTTGAGGGTGTACATGAGGCGTGGTATGGGTCGTTCTTTAATACAATAATGATCATTTGATACATGTTTATAGAGTATCAATATGTGAATAATTGAAAGTTATTTAAAGTACTATTTTATGAATACATGAGATCGGAATGTTGTAGGTAGGATGACAACACTAGTGGTGAAGGTGCATATGGGGCGTTTTGTTCTAGTGTATATCTTTTGTGGAGATGTTTTTTTTTAATAAAAACAATCAACAGTTAATATACGTTTCTATAAAATATAAAAAAGTATAGCATTTTTTATTTTATTGATACTAGATTAAGTCTTGACCCACTAAAATTTATTCCCTCAGAGTTGACCCCACTGTGGACATGACGATAAAAGAACCAGCCAATACCATTTCCCAGTGGGTGGACATACGCCCCACTGCTGTGTGGACATGTACATGTTGTGTACGTGTACTTAGTCTTATACTTGCTTATCTTGTATCTATGTGTCCAATGTCCAATAGAGATATGTTTTGGAGATCCATGTGGATGTGATACTATCCATGTCAACTTGTCTCCAGATCTCTGGTATTTGTCGTTTACATTCTTCCGCAGATAACGCCAGTTTTGAACCATATTCTCCAGCATGTCCAGTAAATCTACGTCACATGCCTCACATTCCAACAAACACCTGTCTTACTCAAAGTCTTCATCAACCAACGTCCAGCCACCAAGAGTGACCAGTGCACTATCTTGTTTATCATAAAACAATCTACACGTGGTGTGTCTCGTCTCAAGGTCATCAAACACCACGTGTCTTGCTGTGTGCATCCCTACATCCCCCCACACTTTGCATGATTTGTCCGAATGTTGACACTTGTTACATGGACAATATCCATTGTATTTCCTTACATAACTTACCATCCCAGTCCCTAATCTCATGGTGTCACTTCCTCTGCTATCATAAAATGCATATGGTTGTTTGGTTTTTGGCCAAAACGCGGGTCTTTGTGTGCTTGTCATTGTAACAGCTACCCTAACTGTGAGGTCAGCTATAACTTTGATGTACTCAACAGTAGTTAGTAATGGCTGAAACGATTATTATTTGGGTGGCGCGCCACCGTGACGCCACCACAGCTGTTGCCTTTACCGGCGGCGGCGCATGGTAATTAATTAGACAAGTTAATTAGAGGTGTCATGTTGTTACACAACAGTGTCATGTTGTTACACAACATGTTCATTAGTCTGTCATAAGTGTCATGTTGTTGTACAACATTGTTGTTAATTAATTATGTTAATTAGGATATCCTATTGTTATATGTTCATTAGAACATCTGTTCTTGTGTTTAAAGGGGGATAATCATGTTTAAGGTTTACTTCCCCCTTTTTTTTTCCAACGTATTCAATTATTTAATTTTTAACTTTTTAATATTCATTCAATTATTTAATAATTGAGTGGTACTCAAATTATTTTTATTTAATTATTGAGTGTTCCTTAAAATATTTTTTTTATTTATTTATTAAGTGGTTCTCAAGCTATTTTATTATTTTTTAATTGTATTTTATTTGTTGAATGGTAGTATTTACGGGTTTTAAGTACGGTGTGTTGCAGGTTGTTAGGCGATGTATTTTATTTGGGGTACTCTGCTGGACAGGTGTTGTTGGTGGTGAATTTAATTATAATAACATAGTGGCGGCAGACGATGGTATAGGTTAAATCAGGAATGTTTTAGTATATATTATAATTAATTAGACAACTTTAGGAGGGGTGGAAAAAACCGCGGGTTTGGCTGTTGATCTGATGTTAGTATAGGTGAGGTAGTATAAAGTATGTACTAAAAGTGACGAAGTGGATTTAGAATGCGTTGGTTTAGGTCAAAATCAATAGTACAAACGACGAGAGGGTTTGGATGGACAGATGTTACCGCTTGATGTATGACCATTTTAATAAGTTAGTGGGGGTATGGAATGTGGTCCAGGACAAGTAATGCGTTGGCGTAGGTTAAAATCAATAAGACAAATGAGGAGAGGATTAGGAACGGGGGCTATTGCAGAGGTCGGTTGTAAATTTAAGGTTGTTTTCTCTGTAAATATAAACAATTTTAGTAGTTTTATAGGATTTTTTAAACTAAAGCAACAGTTTTCATCTTAGTGTGGAGGTCTATGTTATGAAAAGGTCTTTTTTTTGTTCGTAGTATTTCTTAATTCTAGGATTTCCACTAAGTTTATTCGACAGCTTCAGACATACTTCTTATCTTAGTATTGGAATATTTTCTTAGTTTAACGGTGTTTCCTTTCGTCCTTGTAATAGTTTTTATTGGATTCATAGTTTAAGTCAAGAGGTCTTTTATGTTTCTTTTCTTAACTAGATGTAATCAGCTAGTAGTAGTAATATTTTATAAGGTTAACCGAGTCATTTTCTACATGTTTTTTATATAATATATCTTAATGTCACGGACAGTTTTATAAAGTTCAATGGTCTTTTTGGTTGTATTTTTTTCATAATTAGACGTGTTCATCTACGCTTGACAATATTTTATAAGTTGAAGGGTCATGTTTTTTGTTGTTGTTGTTTCTTAGTTAGAAGTTCTCCTCTTAGGGACAGGGACATATTTTTTACTTTCAACAGAATCATTTTCTTAGTGCTTTTTCTTAATTAGGTATTATCAGCTTAAGTCCAAGGACATATTTCTAGGTTCAAAGGGAACTCGAGTTTGTTTCTTTTCTTAACTAGAGATTCTCATCTTAGTGTGGAGCATGATTCTATAAGTCCAATGGTCTTTTTGTTTTTTTGTTACTCAATCATTCTCCTCTTAGAGACAGCGACAGATTTCTAGTTACAAGGGAGTCATATAAAGTTCAACAATTTGTTTGTTTTTCTTTCTCCATATACTATCGGTACCAAATTTGGTAATTTTTAAAATGTTGCTTGGCGTATTTTTATGATAGATATTTTAGTTTGGTTGAATAATATTATTTAAACTTGAAGAAATTTTTAATAGTGTCAGGTAGACTTTGATAAAGTGGGTAGGGCTTTATAATTCAACCCCAATTAGGTGTTGTAAATATTTTTTTAACTGAGGTTTTTTTTTATTCGTAAGAGTAGCTTTTGAAAAGTAATTTATTATTCTGTAAATTAATTTTAATTTTTGTAAACAAGTTATCTGACTATTGCATTTTTTTTGGGTCTAGTTTTAAGCGAAATTCAAGTGTAAAATAAGTGATCTCTTGTAAATTTTATTGTAAGGAAGGTTATAATTCATGGTTTTGGTTAAAATTTACACATTTTATAAATCAGTAGTTGTTAAATTGGTAGGTAATTTTTGAGGAAAGGAAAATATGTGAAAACAGGTGATCGTTGTAGCGAAAGTTTAGGAAGCTATAGTGTATCACTAGGGGTTATTACAAGTGATTGGTAAAGATTTACAGGTACATGTTTATACTTGGAACACTAAAGATTAGATGCCGTTGTATCTAGTTGGTCATCACATGTTGTAAATAGACGTGCGGCGAGTGCGTTATTGATCAGGGAAGGGAAACAGATGGTTTAAGCCACATGCGAAAATACGCAGACTGAATAGGTCAACGACTCGGCTAGAGTCCTATATACAGATTGAAAAGTTTCGCGTTTGCGATAATTAAACATCTGTTGGCCACAACGCGGTGTAGAAATTTATGGAAGAGGAATTGATTTTCTTTTCATTAGGTTGTGACTTATCGCTGAGTAATATCTTTAAATAACATTATATTAAAAGACGTCTTCCTGACTTTTGTGTTAAGAATTATAGTGGTTGCAGTAGTTTGTACGTTTCATCAAGTTCCAGTGTTTGCTGTTGTTTGTTCAATTTAACATGTATACAACAAACCAGTACAATAAACCAAAAACTTAGCACCTCGTTCCTCATCTTTAAGGTCCATACGCGGGATGGTTTAAACTATTTTTGTTTAAGTAATGTAAGCTTTGAGTTTTAGAGTTATGTTTTACAAATAGGAACTCATACTGTCACATGACACAAGTTTTTACAATAAGGCTCTAAGTTTCTCCCCTTTTAGTCTCGTCTTGTTAATAGGTGTGATAGAAAGTCTGCGGCAAAGACTAGGTGTATTTAGCTTTATGTGCACAGTCTCCTAGTTCACGAGTTTTCTATGCGAATGCAATTTGTATCTAGCCTCGTATACTAGATTTTATGACTCAAAAACCCAATGGCCAACCCCAGTAGCTAAGTGATAGCCTCCGAGAATTGAATTTACATAGGCAAGAAAGTCTATACAGAGTTTATTGATACATAAGACTATAACTATAATTTATAAATATAACGAATTAATGTTGTTTATTTTTCCTATTTAATTATATTATGTAGTAGGTGCACAATACGTTGGTTTGATACTTATAAAAAGGAACTTTTAAATAAATTATTAATGAGTTTCTCTTTATCTTGACGCAACTACGGTGGCAATGGCACCAAGGCCAATAGCAGTAAATAATACACCTTTCCATATCTTTCCCGCTAAGTCCCCGTGGTCTTGGAAGTACTCAACAAATGTATCCTGAAATTTAGAAATAATACATGTTGTTTGTTGTATTTTAAAAAGGCACCTTAAATTTATTGTAACTAGCATGGAATGATCGGCAAATCCCCAATATATGCCAAATTAGGTAGTAAAGAGAAAATAGTGATAATAAGTGAACTCTGTCTATGTCTTATGACCGGTCAACTGTTAACATAAATAACTAAAACTATTTAGACACCCCCTCACCTAATTAATCAAAATAATAAAGATAATTACCCATCCGCCATTTTCGAGAATCCATTTACCAAGTTTGTTAGCAACATATTTTCCAACAAATAATCCAACTTTCTTTTGATATTGTTTTGACCTCAAAGAATATGAGTAATTTATTTTATCAGATTCTGATTCATCTTTTACGATACTGTCAACGTAGTACTTAGCAAGTCTAGCTCCAAAGGCATAAACAGCAACAATTCTTCCCCAGGTAACTTGTCCATCTTCAAAGATTTCATCAGCAACAATAACAAAAGTTGGAAATGTATTGGTTTCATTAGGTTTTAGTCTACTGACCATGCCTTTAAAAACTAAATCATAAGGATCTGACAACTCTTTAACAGTTCGCCTTAATGTGCTACAATATTTATTGGGAGGTTTTTTAGAATTTGTTTGGTTAAAATTCAGAACTAAATCTTCTCCCATAGACTCTGCATCACAACGAATTTGATCCAACGATGAGTTAGAAAATATTTGTCTACGATCTCCTCTCACTCGGCCAATATCATTTAGTCCATGGGCTGATAAAACACCAAAGTGTTGAGTTACTTGGACAAATAAATTTTTGTTGGAACCGGCCATCACTTTATGTTCTATTTCATCAAATGTATTATGTTCTGTGGAGAAAACCAGACTATTGTGTTCGCGTCCTCTGCTCGTCCGTGGAGTTGGTTTCCCTAGCTAACTGACGGTAATGTTGTTGTGGAGCCACCACCATAAGTTGGAACGATTTCTGTCTATGACTCTCGCTTGCTTGAAAAGTTGAGAAGAGTGGAAATGCTAATTTATAGTATAATATAGGGATCGGGAAACATGGCTCCCGAGGAAGATGTGGATCGACAAAGTCAGTAAGGGTGTTATACGATATTCTTGTTAGGGTGATGATAGTTGAGTGCATGGAAGAAGTGATCAGGTTGTCGACAAGGGAGAAGAAATGTATGTCTTTGGAGTAATCGTAACAGACTTGGAATTCGTCGGGCGTGTTTGTTAAAGAGAGTAAGGGAAACGGTATTGCCACGGTCACGAACTAAGTAGGAAGGGAGAACAAAGATACACCGCTCGAGTAAAAGTAAACTTGTAGAAAGACAAACGGTCGTGATAAAGAAAACGATGGTCATGTTTTATTGTAAGGGAGGGTTATAATTTTTTTCCTAGAGCCACATTTAACAACATCGCTGTTCCCTTTTTCTTCCTTCGTTCATTTGTGGTTGTAACTCTGTTTAATTTTGTTGATGTCGTAGACTTCAAGAAGTCTTTCTAAGCATTTTAGAAATATAATTTTGTCTTGATAATCATTTTGTCGACATGTTGAGATTTCATTTTTTCTTCTGAGGGTTTTCTTGTAGTTTCAAGAGGAATGATTTTTGAGGAGATGAGACGTAACCGTTTGAATACCAGACATAAGCGCACAGTTCAACGAGACATGGTTCGCGCAATTTACATGATCGATTTGAGCTATCGTGTATCCACTATGTCCGATTAGAAGCACATCACAGGAGGTACGGTGGGTGCAACCTACCCAGACTAGAAGAAGTTTTCGTTCGACTAGTGAAACGGATAAACAAGAACGATGATGATGATGATGATGAACTTGTCATGTTTCTTAGTTGTAACACATATGGTCTAACGATGGTTATAAGTCATTAACGATAGATGATAATAAGACTGAGGATACACCCCCACTTAGAGAAATTGTGACTTGACTACACCTCTGGATTGGTCACTACGTTGTAGCAAGGGGTTGACTAAAAACAACAGTGGGGGAAAAGGTAGAGTATTGTCAACAATAAATTTCCTTAGAGGGAATTGGTTTTACTGGGGTAGGGTTAAGTAAAAGAGCAAATGAGTTGGATGTAAAGAAGTCAAAGCCGTGATGGGTGAAGTTATTTGAAGATGAGTTGTTGGGTTGATTTTAATAGAACAATAAAGGTGTCTTGAAAGTTAGGTGTTTAGGAATACGACGTACGGTGAAAACTAAATGGAGGTTGTAGTAGGATGTGATGCAAGGTGGGAAGTAACTTGTGTGAGATGTAGGTATAAAATATCTAACAGAGAGGTAGAGAGAGAGAGAGAGAGAGAAAACAGTAGTAGGGTGTGATGATAGTTTGAATAAGGCAAGTGTTCTGATATAAGATAGGAAGTAAACAAAGCGTGATGGTTAGGTAGGGGAGCATTATGTAGTTGGGAGAGACAGAGAAAACAGTAACTTGTGTGAGATGTAGGTATAAAATATCTAGCAGAGAGGTTGAGACAGAAAACAGTAGAAGTGTGTGATGATAGTTTGAATAAGGCAAGTGTTCTGATATAAGATAGGAAGAAAACAAAGTGTGATGGTTATGTAGGGGATCACTTTGTAGTTGGGAGAGACAGAGAGAAAACAGTAGTTGGGTGATGTCCGGGTAAGGAATCGCTCTTACAAGGAGGCATAGTTATGATCTTTTGTTTTTATTCAAATTGTAAATAAATGGCATGTGTGGTAAAAGCGAGGTAAGGAAATTTAGAAAGTTAACGGAGAGGCTTAACTGATATCGCAGCTGTTTAACTTGCCAGTGGAATGAGGGAAATCAATAGCATTAGGGAGGTGGAAAGGAGCGGGGCGGGTTTTAATTAATGACATAGGGTGAGTTTTAGAGTCAACAAGTGATGCAAACAGATAAGGGTATGGTTACTGGTATGTTTCACCTTGGAAAGTTCAATCTGTTTAAAACAGATGAAGTAAAAACATAAGGGAGGGGTGAACTTTTTAGAAAGCAAGCGATTGATTGAGATACGCAGTGTTAGGAGTCAACGCGAGGAAGGTGTTTGTAAATTATTAACTGTGAGTGTAACAACACGAGACGGTTTAGGAGTCAACGTGAGGAAGGCGTTTGTAAATTTTTAGGTGGTAGTGTAGAAACACGAGACGTGTTAGGAGGCACCGTGAAGAGGGAGTTTGTAAATTATCATTAGTGAGTGTAACAACACGACAAGAATTAGTAGTCAATGTGAGGAGGGAGGTTGTAAATTTTTAACAGGGAGGAAAAAAAGATGAGAAGTGTTAGGAGTCAGGGTAAGGAGTTTGTAAATTTTTAGGTGGGAGTGTAAAAACACGAGACGGGTTAGGAGGCACCGTGAAGAGTTTGTAAATTTTTGTGTGGGCGTGTAACAACACGAGAACGTTAAGACTCAATGTGAGGAGGGATGTTGTACATTACTAACAGAGACGAGAAGGGTTAGGAGACAATATGAGGATGGATGTTGTGAATTAATATCATGTAGGGAAAAAAGATGAGAAGGGCGAAGAGCCAGTGTAAGGAGAGATGTCTTGAATTATAAGTCGGTAGAGTTACAAGATAATAAGAGGTTTAGGTAAAGAAGGGAAGTTTAATGTGGACATGTTTGTTGGTTTAAGTGTTTTGGAAAATCGGAATTTCAAGTTTAAGTTTCGCATGAAAATAAAAAAAGATGTAGGTTATATCTGAATATAAAGTGGAAGAGAAGGTAAATGGGGTTGGTGTTGTTTTTAGTCAACCCCTTGCTACAACGTAGTGACCGATCCAGAGGGGTAGTCAAGTCACAATTTCTCTAAGTGAGGGTGTATCCTCAGTCTTATTATCATCTATCGTTAATGTCTTATAACCATCGTTAGACCCTATGTGTTACAACTAAGAAACATGACAAGTTCATCATCATCATCATCGTTCTTGTTTATCCGTTTCACTAGTCGAACGAAAACTTCTTCTAGTCTGGTAGGTTGCACCCACCGTACCTCCTGTGATGTGCTTCTAATCGGACATAGTGGATACACGATAGCTCAAATCGATCATGTAAATTGCGCGAACCATGTCTCGTTGAACTGTGCGCTTATGTCTGGTATTCAAACGGTTACGTCTCATCTCCTCAAAAATCATTCCTCTTGAAACTACAAGAAAACCCTCAGAAGAAAAAATGAAATCTCAACATGTCGACAAAATGATTATCAAGACAAAATAATATTTCTAAAATGCTTAGAAAGACTTCTTGAAGTCTACGACATCAACAAAATTAAACAGAGTTACAACCACAAATGAACGAAGGAAGAAAAAGGGAACAGCGATGTTGTTAAATGTGGCTCTAGGAAAAAAAATTATAACCCTCCCTTACAAGAAAACATGACCATCGTTTTCTTTATCACGACCGTTTGTCTTTCTACAAGTTTACTTTTACTCGAGCGGTGTATCTTTGTTCTCCCTTCCTACTTAGTTCGTGACCGTGGCAATACCGTTTCCCTTACTCTCTTTAACAAACACGCCCGACGAATTCCAAGTCTGTTACGATTACTCCAAAGACATACATTTCTTCTCCCTTGTCGACAACCTGATCACTTCTTCCATGCACTCAACTATCATCACCCTAACAAGAATATCGTATAACACCCTTACTGACTTTGTCGATCCACATCTTCCTCGGGAGCCATGTTTCCCGATCCCTATATTATACTATAAATTAGCATTTCCACTCTTCTCAACTTTTCAAGCAAGCGAGAGTCATAGACAGAAATCGTTCCAAGTTATGGTGGTGGCTCCACAACAACATTACCGTCAGTTAGCTAGGGAAACCAACTCCACGGACGAGCAGAGGACGCGAACACAATAGTCTGGTTTTCTCCACAGAACATAATACATTTGATGAAATAGAACATAAAGTAATGGCCGGTTCCAACAAAAATTTATTTGTCCAAGTAACTCAACACTTTGGTGTTTTATCAGCCCATGGACTAAATGATATTGGCCGAGTGAGAGGAGATCGTAGACAAATATTTTCTAACTCATCGTTGGATCAAATTCGTTGTGATGCAGAGTCTATGGGAGAAGATTTAGTTCTGAATTTTAACCAAACAAATTCAAAAAAACTCCCAATAAATATTGTAGCACATTAGGGCGAACTGTTAAAGAGTTTTCAGATCGTTATGATTTAGTTTTTAAAGGCATGGTCAGTAGACTAAAACCTAATGAAACCAATACATTTCCAACTTTTGTTATTGTTGCTGATGAAATCTTTGAAGATGGACAAGTTACCTGGGGAAGAATTGTTGCTGTTTATGCCTTTGGAGCTAGACTTGCTAAGTACTACGTTGACAGTATCGTAAAAGATGAATCAGAATCTGATAAAATAAATTACTCATATTCTTTGAGGTCAAAACAATATCAAAAGAAAGTTGGATTATTTGTTGGAAAATATGTTGCTAACAAACTTGGTAAATGGATTCTCGACAATGGCGGATGGGTAATTATCTTTATTATTTTGATTAATTAGGTGAGGGGGTGTCTAAATAGTTTTAGTTATTTATGTTAACAGTTGACCGGTCATAAGACATAGACAGAGTTCACTTATTATCACTATTTTCTCTTTACTACCTAATTTGGCATATATTGGGGATTTGCCGATCATTCCATGCTAGTTACAATAAATTTAAGGTGCCTTTTTAAAATACAACAAACAACATGTATTATTTCTAAATTTCAGGATACATTTGTTGAGTACTTCCAAGACCACGGGGACTTAGTGGGAAAGATATGGAAAGGTGTATTATTTACTGCTTTTGGCCTTGGTGCCGCTGCCACCGTAGTTGCGTCAAGATAAAGAGAAACTCATTAATAATTTATTTAAAAGTTCCTTTTTATAAGTATCATACCAACGTATTGTGCACCTACTACATAATATGATTAAATAGGAAAAATAAACAACATTAATTCGTTATATTTATAAATTATAGTTATACTCTTATGTATCAATAAACTCTGTATAGACTTTCTTGCCTTTGTAAATTCAATTCTCGGAGGCTATCACTTAGCTACTGGGGTTGGCCATTGGGTTTTTGAGTCATAAAATCTAGTATACGAGGCTAGATACAAATTGCATTCGCATAGAAAACTCGTGAACTAGGAGACTGTGCACATAAAGCTAAATACACCTAGTCTTTGCCGCAGACTTTCTATCACACCTATTAACAAGACGAGACTAAAAGGGGAGAAACTTAGAGCCTTATTGTAAAAACTTGTGTCATGTGACAGTATGAGTTCCTATTTGTAAAACATAACTCTAAAACTCAAAGCTTACATTACTTAAACAAAAATAGTTTAAACCATCCCGCGTATGGACCTTAAAGATGAGGAACGAGGTGCTAAGTTTTTGGTTTATTGTACTGGTTTGTTGTATACATGTTAAATTGAACAAACAACAGCAAACACTGGAACTTGATGAAACGTACAAACTACTGCAACCACTCTAATTCTTAACACAAAAGTCAGGAAGACGTCTTTTAATATAATGTTATTTAAAGATATTACTCAGCGATAAGTCACAACCTAATGAAAAAGAAAATCAATTCCCCTTCCATAAATTTCTACACAGCGTTGTGGCCAACAGATGTTTAATTATCGCAAACGCGAAACTTTTCAATCTGTATATAGGACTCTAGCCGAGTCGTTGACCTATTCAGTCTGCGTATTTTCGCATGTTGCTTAAACCATCTGTTTCCCTTCCCTGATCAATAACGCACTCGCCGCACGTCTATTTACAACATGTGATGACCAACTAGATACAACGGCATCTAATCTTTAGTGTTCCAAGTATAAACATGTACCTGTAAATCTTTACCAATCACTTGTAATAACCCCTAGTGATACACTATAGCTTCCTAAACTTTCGCTACAACGATCACCTGTTTTCACATATTTTCCTTTCCTCAAAAATTACCTACCAATTAATAACTACTGATTTATAAAATGTGTAAATTTTAACCAAAACCATGAATTATAACCTTCCTTACAATAAAATTTACAAGAGATCACTTATTTTACACTTGAATTTCGCTTAAAACTAGACCAAAAAAATGCAATAGTCAGATAACTTGTTTACAAAAATTAAAATTAATTTACAGAATAATAAATTACTTTTCAAAAGCTACTCTTACGAATAAAAAAAAACCTCAGTTAAAAAAATATTTACAACACCTAATTGGGGTTGAATTATAAAGCCCTACCCACTTTATCAAAGTCTACCTGACACTATTAAAAATTTCTTCAAGTTTAAATAATATTATTCAACCAAACTAAAATATCTATCGCAAAAATACGCCAAGCAACATTTTAAAAATTACCAAATTTGGTACCGATAGTATATGGAGAAAGAAAAACAAACAAACTGTTGAACTTTATATGACTCCCTTGTAACTAGAAATCTGTCGCTGTCTCTAAGAGGAGAATGATTGAGTAACAAAAAAACAAAAAGACCATTGGACTTATAGAATCATGCTCCACACTAAGATGAGAATCTCTAGTTAAGAAAAGAAACAAACTCGAGTTCCCTTTGAACCTAGAAATATGTCCTTGGACTTAAGCTGAGAATACCTAATTAAGAAAAAGCACTAAGAAAATGATTCTGTTGAAAGTAAAAAATATGTCCCTGTCCCTAAGAGGAGAACTTCTAACTAAGAAACAACCACAACAAAAACATGACCCTTCAACTTATAAAATATTGTCAAGCGTAGATGAACACGTCTAATTATGAAAAAAATACAACCAAAAAGACCATTGAACTTTATAAAACTGTCCGTGACATTAAGATATATTATATAAAAAACATGTAGAAAATGACTCGGTTAACCTTATAAAATATTACTACTACTAGCTGATTACATCTAGTTAAGAAAAGAAGCATAAAAGACATCTTGACTTAAACTATGAATCCAATAAAAACTATTACAAGGACGAAAGGAAACACCGTTAAACTAAGAAAATATTCCAATACTAAGATAAGAAGTATGGCTGAAGCTGTCGAATAAACTTAGTGGAAATCCTAGAATTAAGAAATACTACGAACAAAAAAAAGACCTTTTCATAACATAGACCTCCACACTAAGATGAAAACTGTTGCTTTAGTTTAAAAAATCCTATAAAACTACTAAACTAAACTAAACACATATTCTGTAGGCCTGAGACTAATCTCTTAAGGCCTTGGCTAGAACCTGGGCAATCTGCTCCATCTGTTGAGCATTGCCATACAACATTGTCTTTACATGGGACTCTTCCGCCTCCCTCACCCCCCAGGCTATATCAAGCGCCGGGCAAGACGTCACCAGGTGCACGACTGTCTCAGGGGCTTGGCTGCAATGACGGCAGTTCGAGTCCCTGTTGTGGTCTAGCCTGTGAAAGTATGAGTTGGTTGGGCAATGTTCTGTTCTCATCTGAGTCACTAAACTCTTGTGCTTGCGGCTCAGGTTCCACCACTGGTCCGAACGGCTTGGCCTGGGCATGTTAGCGAATACCACTCTGGCTGTCGTATTGTCAGCCCACTCCTGGTACCACTTATTTCGGAAGTGGTCCTTTAGCCAGTTTTTAGCCCCAAGATAAGTGACTGGGGCCTCTGGTTGGGGCAGTGCTGCTCCAGCTTTGGCCAGGGAGTCTGCCTTTTCATTGCCGTCTACATTCACGTGACTCGGGATCCACTGCACTGTTACCTTACCGCCAAGTCTTTTGAGTCTACCCACGTCCTCCAAGATGGCGTCAACCAAGTGGGTACTACGTTTCTCACTAGCCAGGACTTCGAGGGCTGATCTCGAGTCACAAAACAGTACCGTGTCGAAACCGAAAATTTCCGACCCCTGCAGTGTCCGGTGCACACTTTCCAGGGCCCTGTGTATAGCTTCAAGCTCCGCATCGTAATTCGATGCCATAGTCCCACAGGGACCTAGAAGTTCTTCTTTTGGCGGCCCTCCTATTGGGTATAAGATGAGCGCACCATATCCTGCAATTCCTTCACTTGAACTGGCAGACCCATCCGTGAACACTTTCACTTGGGTTCCCGCGAACCCTTCTATCGTCTCAAGGGCAGCCGCTTTCTGTACATGTTCAGGGCTGCGTTTCGTCACCGCCGTGTCAGTCAAAGACAAACGTATTTCGGGACGTGTGCATTCCGCATAGGGCGGTTTGAGTGGGACACTTATAATTTGTCTTCTATTTCGT
This sequence comes from Ampullaceana balthica, assembly GCA_944989445.1. NCBI lineage: Eukaryota > Metazoa > Mollusca > Gastropoda > Lymnaeidae > Ampullaceana > Ampullaceana balthica. The sequence continues at coordinate 220,902 of CALYLW010000907.1, forward strand.
GGGGGTTTGACGTTCCTATCAAGTTCCGTTACTTGATGCATAAATGAGGAACGTTTCAAACACCCACGTCCGCCCCAGTTGTGCTGCATCTGGTAGCAGGGCTCCCTAAAGTCTAACCTGCGGTACCTCTCTGCAGTCGTTATGATTGCCTTGTCCCTACGAATATAGAGCGGCTCTACGTTTGCAATGACTTCCACAGCAGCTGTGGCTGTCGTTCTGTATGCGCCACAGATAAATCTTAAGGCCTGGTTCTGGATTCGACCCAGTTTTTCCAATGCCGTTTTGCTGGCAAAGGCTTGGATGGGCATGCTGTAGTCCATAATCGACCTCACACTACCCAGAAAGAGAGCTCTGAGTGTACTTGCTCCAGCGCCCCAGTTTGTGCATGCCAGTTTTTTCACCAGGTTGAGCTTGGCGGTAGCCTGGGAGTACAGGTCTTGTACAAAGTTATGCATTTGCACCTTTTGATCCAGTTTGACTCCCAGGTATACCGGTTGTTTGTCCCATTTGAGCGCCACATCGTTTATTTTAAGCACTATCTCCTGTTTGAGAATGGTTCTGCCATTAGTGAAAAGGGAATAGACCGTCTTCTCGGTGTTAATTTCCATCTGCCACCTCTGCATGTACCTACTGATATACGAAAGGTCTCGCTGTAGTAGCTGTTGCAGTCGGTTGGCATCTTTACCGGTGCTCCAGATGACCAAGTCATCTGCATACATAGCCGCGCTGGATTGCAACATTCCAGGGAGGTCGTTGATGAAAGCCAAGAACAGTGTGCAACTGAGTGCTGACCCTTGGGGTAGCCCCTGTTGCAGCGTTCTCTTACTGGAGGTTTCACTGCCATAAGTTGTTTGGATCGTCCGGTTTGTGAGAAAACCTTGGATCCACCTGTACATGTTGGCAGTTACGCCTAGGGCTTGTAATTTCAACAACAGACCGGACCTCCAGACCCTATCGTAGGCCTGTCGGAGGTCGAAGAAAATTGCCACAGTATGCAGTTTTTTCTGGAGCCCATCTGTTATGGACTGCAGAAGACGGAGCACTTGATCAATCGGCTGCTTTCCTTTACGGAAACCAGCCTGGTTGATATTCAGACTATTCGTACTTTCCAAGTACCAATAGAGTCTGGCATTCACCATTCTCTCAGCTACCTTCCCCAAACACGATGTTAGGGAGATCGGACGGTAGCTGTTCAGGAGTCCTTGACGTTTAACTTCTTTAGGAATTGGGACGATGTTAGCGCTCAACCAAGCTCCAGGCAGGGCACCCGTGGCCCACGTCCTGTTTATGATATTCAATAGCGAGGACATTGCTATCGTGCCAAGGTTTTTAATCATCTCGTTATTTACTTTGTCCTGTCCTGGTGCCTTGGCGGCTTTGCACTTACTGATCGCCGTTTGCAATTCGGTCATTGTGAAATAGGCGGTAAAGACCTCAGCATGCGGTCCCCACTTCTGGGTCTTTTCTCCATGTTTCCTGAGACGGTTCAGGTTACGGCTCTGACTGGTTTCTTTCTGTTTTATGCTCACGCTTGCAAAATGCTTATTCAAAGCATCGGCACATTTTGTATCTGTGGTTACAGTGCCTGTGGTCGTTTGCAAGGGGCTCGGATTTTTCGTTTTTCCCATACCAGAAAGTGAATCAATCAATTGCCACATCTTTCTTCCGTCTGCCAGGTTAAGTTTACCACACGAACTAACCCATTCTTCCTTTTTCGCCTTGAGCGTTTCCTGTCGGATTTCAGCAGTTTGCTTATTATAGGCAGCACGAGCAGCCGCCGTTTTAAGTTTGCCTGCTTTTTTCCTTGCCTTCTTACGTTCACGAACGAGACCCGCCAGCTTTTTGTTCCAGAATGGTCGGAACTTTCGGTGTCTACACGTTCTTGGAATGGATTTCCAAAATAACTCCCACGAGGTCGTTATAGGCATTCTCGATTGACTTGGGGTTCTCTGGGTCTTCAGTTAAACCCGCGAGCGTGCTTTCAATCCCGTCACGGAATTTTTTCCAGTCGGCTTTGCCGAACAGCCAGTGTCTTCTGGCAAAACGTGCCTTCACCAACTCAATGTCTATTTCAATGAGTATAGGTTTGTGGTCACTACCAACTTCCGGCATAACTTTCCATCCTACTTTCGCCTCTAGCTCAGCCGAGACTAGGGTTAGGTCCGGACGTGATTGGGCACTGTTGCCGGTATGAAGTAGTGTCGGAGCACTATTTTTTTCTGTAACCTTATTAAGTTGTAGTAAGCTCGACCTCCTCTAAGTACCGCCCAGAGGCGTTTTTTATCGGAATAGCCTAATGCTTCAGTATGAGCATTAAAATCCCCTGCAATTACATAGTTCTTAAACATCGTTGAGTTGTGTAAAGGAAGACACAACGTGTTTCTCTTGGGAAGTTGTAAATATTGGAAATGGTAAAAGTTTTACCAGATTTAGTGACGCTGAGTGTCAGGGTGTCTGTACCACTAAGTACTTTGCTCTCTACAATCTCCGCTGTGAGGTTGTTTTTTACTAAGGTAACCATACCTCTGCAATTTTTGCATGCACAGCGATATACTGAGTAACCCGTAATGTGCAATGGGTTCTTTTTCAGCAGAGTTTCTTGCAAAAGAGCAACGTCCACCATCTGCTCGTGGAGCAGCTTAGTTATTTCAGTTATCTTGCCTCTGACACTGCAGCAATTTAGTTGTAAAATGGATAGGTTTTCGGGGAGCTGAACCCTGGCAGCTAGCCTCTCCGGGCTTGCAGTAATACGTACGCCTCGTGTCGTCCTGATCCCCGTTGCCGACACCGAGGGGAGGGGAGGGTCCGTAGTCCTCCCATGATTAAGACAATCTTGAGGTTTTCCAGCCATATTGGATGAATGAAGTGGGCGCATTTTCTTACCTTTTCCCGGTCCGTGTATGTTGCCATACACGTACCTTTGCCCTGGGAACTAGACTAGTGAGTCGAGTCCTTTCACTACGCCACTCGTGCGTGGTTTTGTGAGTCTGTTGCTTAAAGCAAGGATTCCTTACAGACATGGTTTGACGGTGTGCGTCAGGGTTGTTGGTTTCAGGTGCAGACATTTCCACACCTTACTCGTGTCCCGGGCCGCGTAGAGGCTAACCCTTTCCGGAGACTATAAAACTACTAAAATTGTTTATATTTACAAAGAAAACAACCTTAAATTTACAACCGACCTCTGCAATAGCCCCCGTCCATACCCCTCTCCTCATTTGTCTATTGATTTTAACCTACGCCAACGCATTACTTGTCCTGGACCACATTCCATACCCCCACTAACTTATTAAAATGGTCATACATCAAGCGGTAACATCTGTCCATCCAAACCCTCTCGTCGTTTGTACTATTGATTTTGACCTAAACCAACGCATTCTAAATCCACTTCGTCACTTTTAGTACATACTTTATACTACCACACCTATACTAACATCAGATCAACAGCCAAACCCGCGGTTTTTTCCACCCCTCCTAAAGTTGTCTAATTAATTATAATATATACTAAACCATTCCTGATTTAACCTATACCATCGTCTGCCGCCACTATGTTATTATAATTAAATTCACCACCAACAACACCTGTCCAGCAGAGTACCCCAAATAAAATACATCGCCTAACAACCTGCAACACACCGTACTTAACACCCGTAAATACTAACATTCAACAAATAAAATACAATTAAAAAATAATAAAATAGCTTGAAAACCACTTAATAATAAATGTAAAAAATATTTTAAGGAACACTCAATAATTAAATAAAAATAATTTGAGTACCACTCAATTATTAAATAATTGAATATATTAAAAAGTTAAAAATAAAATTGAATACATTGAAAAAAATAAAAAGGGGAAGTAAACCTTAAATACATGATTATCCCCCCTTTAAACACAAGAACAGATGTTCTAATGAACATATAACAATAGGATATCCTAATTAACATAATTAATTAACAACAATGTTGTACAACAACATGACACTTATGACACCTCTAATGAACATGTTGTGTAACAACATGACACCTCTAATTAACTTGTTTAATTAATTACCATGCGCCGCCGCCGGTAAAGGCAACAGCTGTGGTGGTGTCACGGTGGCGCGCCACCCAAATAATAATCGTTTCAGCCATTACTAACTACTCTCAACTAGGTCGTTTTCATGGCAACCTTCAGGGAGGTTAAAATTGTCGACAGGCACAAACTTTGTGTGACCTGGATTCTTCTTACAGCCAACAAGATGTTTGTGTAGATCTGCTTCTCCTCCTTCTGACACCTGGGTTTCATGTGTAACTGACAGTGTAATTTAAGAAAGTAATTCATGTGTTACACCAGTCTTTCTTCACAAATAATAGCAGGACAACATTTTACTAAGTCTATGCATTCATTTCAATATATTCAAATGTTAATTTCTGAGATAAATCAATAATATATGTAGGAAATAATATGTGTAAATAATAAATTCTTCCAGATTGACATTTACATTGCAGTTACTGGGATATAGAAAGTTGTAGATAAATTAAAATAATAATTACCGTAAAGAGACTTTGGCTTGTTCTAAATGTATCTAACTTGTAGATACTGTAAAGAGACATTGGCTTGTTCTAAATGTATGTAACTCATAGATACTGTAAAGAAGAGACTTTGGCTTGTTCTAAATGTATGTAACTTGTAGATACCGTAAAGAGACTTTGGCTTGTTCTAAATGTATGTAACTTGTAGATACCGTAAAGAGACATTGGCTTGTTCTAAATGTATGTAACTTGTAGATACTGTAAAGAGACATTGGCTTTTTGTAAATGTATCTAACTCGTAACGGTATCTACAAGTTAGATACATTTAGAACAAGCCAATGTCTCTTTACGGTATCTACAAGTTAGATACATTTAGAACAAGCCAATGTCTCTTTACGGTATCTACAAGTTACATACATTTAGAACAAGCCAAAGTCTCTTCTTTACAGTATCTACAAGTTAGATACATTTAGAACAAGCCAATGTCTCTTTAAGGTATCTACAAGTTACATACATTTAGAACAAGCCAATGTCTCTTTACGGTATCTACAAGTTAGATACATTTAGAACAAGGCAAAGTCTCTTCACAGTATCTACAAGTTACATACATTTAGAACAAGCCAAAGTCTCTTCTTTACAGTATCTACAAGTTAGATACATTTAGAACAAGCCAATGTCTCTTTAAGGTATCTACAAGTTACATACATTTAGAACAAGCCAATGTCTCTTTACAGTATCTACAAGTTACATACATTTAGAACAAGTCAATATCTCTTTACAGTATTTACAAGTTACATACATTTAGAACAAGCCAATGTCTCTTTACGGTATCTACAAGTTAGATACATTTAGAACAAGCCAATGTCTCTTTACAGTATCTACAAGTTACATACATTTAGAACAAGCCAATGTCTCTTTACAGTATCTACAAGTTACATACATTTAGAACAAGTCAATGTCTCTTTACGGTATCTACAAGTTACATACATTTAGAACAAGCCAATGTCTCTTTACGGTATCTACAAGTTACATACATTTAGAACAAGCCAAAGTCTCTTTACAGTATCTACAAGTTACATACATTTAGAACAAGCCAATGTCTCTTCACAGTATCTACAAGTTACATACATTTAGAACAAGCCAAAGTCTCTTTACAGTATCTACAAGTTACATACATTTAGAACAAGCCAATGTCTCTTCACAGTATCTACAAGTTAGATACATTTAGAACAAACCAATGTCTCATGTAGGGCTAGAAATAACTTGGTCATCCTATGACTATATTGTTTTGTACAATGTGTGTTTGAATCCAAGGTGACTGTTTTCACGAGTAATAAATCACACTTACTATTTAATGTACGGTACATATATGTAAAGAGAGAGAGAGAGAGAGAGAGAGAGAGTAATAAAGAAAAATGAAGATAGTTAAAATAGAGAGAGAGAAAGAGAGAGAGAGAGAGAGTAGGAGAGAGAGAGAGAAATGTGAATAACTCAGTCATTGCCTAGATTATTCAAAAAATGTGTCTGACTGTGTGCATCGATTTGTTCTTAGAATCTCTAGAAAATTACTGTAAATGAGATGAATTTGGTAAATAAATCTCTACATCAATACACTATATAAATAATTAGCCAGAAACTAGAGCAAGCAAGACACACTCTATATATATATATGTAGTACTGTGCTCTATGCGCACATCACTGAGACGCACTAAATAGGACAGGAAGTAATGCTTCAAAACTACTACTATAATTCGTAGTGCGGGAAGTTTGTGTCAGTTCTTTTTCACCTTTCTTTACACTATTTATGATAATTTTTGCGGCGTAGGCTACGCCACGGGTCGGATCTTGTTATTATTAAAAGACACACATGCCATAAATACATTTCTAAGCGCACGAATGATAAAATAAATACGTTTCATTCATTAAAGAACAGTGAGCTTCTTCTTACCAAACGAATTTGTATTGTCTTTTTAGATGTGCTTTAAAGTTGTATTTATTGTCAGCGCCGCACCAAAAAGCACTTCAATTTTTTTTTATCAGTCGATCAGCTGCCAAATAAATAAGAAAATCGTGATATTTTCTTTTTATTAAATATATTTGCGTATATATTAAATTTATAATAAATAGTATTATTAACTTGTATTTCTTAAATGTTGTTGAGTATGCAAAATAAAATAAAAAATACAAATAATGGATTGTAATGAATATAGAACTTAAATTGCTTTATAATTTTAAACCACTGAACTACAAAAAATAATTAATATAATTAAATGTATGCGCTTGTCATATTGTTTAAACTACATGGAAACTGTGAAATAGTACTGATGTTTATCTAAGTGGCATTCCACTTGTCTTCGATCCCTATACTTAGGAGAACCATTCAATTCATTGCAGGGATTCACTTCATTTTAATTAGATAGGGTAATTTCCTAAGTTCCTGCAATTTTAAATAATTTAAGATTATTCTTTAAATATGGAACACAAGCGTAGAATCAAACGTAACATACATTCCTTGCCTTTTATCCTAACATTACTACATTCTTATATCTGACCTCATTTTAAGTTATAAAAACTCAACAAATTGGACTCTTTATAAACTGTACATTATCTAACACATTTTTATAAAATTAGTATAATTATTTTATCATTTATACACATTAAAACGTGGGAGGCTACTGCTGACGGTCTAGGGAGCGTGAGTGCACTCAAGCTGTGGGAGCGAGCTAGGAGTGATGAGAGAAGAGCCAGGAGTAAGAAAGGGGCAGAGGAGCAGGAGTCAAAGCCATTGGCCCTTGAGGACGGACGGATGCCATACAACAACATACCAACAGAAATGAATTTATATGTTTTATAAAAAAAACAACAACACATTTTAATAACAAAGATAGTAAAGACTGTAAACGCTTTGTAACTACAGTGTCTATAACAGTGTGAAACGAGTCAGTAGGAATTCTTTAAAAACTATACTTAGAACAATGATGGTAGATACTAATTATGCATTTAAAAAAGAAACAACTGTGTTTAAAACAATGAGAGAGAAGACTGTTGACATTTTATAACATGTTTGTACATGAAAAAGCTCATAAAATATAACGATCTATTTACAAGTACTCAACATTTTATAACGAATATGTACATGAAAAAACACATAAAATATAAAGATGTATGTACAAGTCCTCAACATTTATAGAAGTCATACTATCAGAGAATATATCATGAACCATCAATAATTTTTTTAAAAAGTAAAATGTAATATACAATATTTCAAAACATATTTTCATGAGTCTACAGTAACTTGTAAGTGCTTATTGTGATACTGTTTAATATACAGCAAAAATAACATGTTGGTTTTCCTGGTTTTAAATAGCAACCCAAACGACGCCCGAAATTTTAGACAGGAAGAATGAATATTTTGTGTATTTCTTTTTGCATACGGAATAAGAAAATTGATGTTTTCTTTTTTTTTAAATCTCTATGTCTATCGAGGGTTGTATTAGATTATAATGCGTCGAGAAGGTGTGGCCTCTATGGGGCTCGGCGGACGAGTAGGGTAGCGGGTCATGGAACTGACCGCGTCGCCTGCGGCCTGAAACCGACAACTCCTGGCAGGCAATGCCGAAATCCGATATGTTAGGTGTTAGGTGCTAGTCACATATGATTACAGTCGCTGTACGGATCTTAGACAAGGCGTCTTAAATGCATTGTCGAAGATGAGAACCAAAATACCCGTTAAGGGTTTGGTAAATCAGAAGCGACCGTTTCGTCCCCCTCATTTTACTAGCAACGCCATTGAGCGGTACCAGTTTAGGGCCAGGAGCGCCAGTACGGATTAGCAAAAGGAATTGCGAAGAACGCAGCGGACGCCAGCTCTGAGGAATCCCTCCAGTGGGGGTTGTACCCTAGGTAGGTCATTGATGATCCCCCGCATAGAGGCGGTCCTAACCATTGAGACTCGTATGCTTTGCCGGGGTGGCGCCAAAGTGGTTGCGGGTTGTAGTAGGGAATTCCACCCCTCCTTGAGAGGTCAAACTTAGTGGGAGGCATCTTTGACTTTCTTTCCTGGATGCCCAGGTGGCCGCTTCAGAAGCGTCAGCTCCGGGGAGGGGGGGTTGGTTTCCTCGCTGTTACGTCCCTTTCTGGGGGAGGGTGGCCAGATAGCTGGGAGGGTCTTCCAGGAAGACCCATGAAGAGCATTAGGCTCGGGACTTCTGATTTTCTTCCACATGAAGGATCATCATTAGATTATAATTATTGTTTTGCATTTCCAAATTACAATAATTTGCCTTATGTATTTATACTAATATTTTCTTGGCTCTTCTACCTAGTGTTTCTACGTTTATTGATCAAATGGCGATACTCTTGTCAAAATTGAATAATGTGCAATAATAAATCTGGCAACACTTGTTTGTTCTATTTAATTTTTGTCTCTAATTAATTCTGATTGGGGATGGTATGACATGAATGAGTGCCAATATTTTGTGTCATGTTTTTAGGACAAAACTTTGTACGTGGATAAGAAATAATTTAAAGGGTTAAATATGCCTGTCTTTACCGTGTATACTAGAAAGAATATTCTATCAACGCAAGAAGCAGATTTGAAAAGCTGTTAAGTTTGCAACAAGTCAGAAAAAAAAGTTTGACTCATTCAAGCCGTTTCTTGTGTTTTGTGGTCTTGTAGTAGAACTCTTGACGTTTTTCAGACAGATGTGACGCAGCAGACAGCCGTAGATGTGACACAACAGAAAGCCGTTGTTGTGACACAGCAGACAGCCGTAGATGTGACCCAGCAGACAGCCGTAGATGTGACCCAGCAGACAGCCGTAGTTGTGACACAGCAGAAAGCCGTAGATGTGACACAGCAGACAGCCGTAGATGTGACACAGTAGACAGCCGTAGATGTGACACAGTAGACAGCCGTAGATGTGACACAGCAGACAGCCGTAGATGTGACACAGCAGACAGCCGTAGATGTTACACAGCAGACAGCCGTAGATGTGACACAGCAGACAGCCGTAGATGTGACACAACAGACAGCCGTAGATGTGACACAGCAGACAGCCGTCGATGTGACACAGCATACAGTCGTAGATGTGACACAGCAGACAGCCGTAGATGTGAAACAGCAGACAGCCGTAGCATCACAGTCTTTGGAATCTGAGAGTATAGACCATATTTATAATGTAATTTGATGGAGCAGTTAAAATTTCATTATTTTTTGCCGAACAAGACGCATTATTTTCCCAAAACTGAAAAAAGGGGGGTGGGGTTGTATGACTAATAAAAGGTATTTGGTTCAGAATTATTTTTTTTTCCTCTAGATTTTCCTCCTGTAAAGTTGGGTGAAGCTTTTATTCAAGAACATTTTATAAGGCGAAAAATACGATACTCTTGACACGAACTGCTTAATTTTATTTTTGAGTAATCAAGTTTAGTTTGGATTTTAATTGCAAATATTTATTTATAAGGTTTGTCATTTATCAGACAAGAAAATGTCATAACTTATTGTGTAATGTTACGATTTTTAGACAACATTTTATTGTAACAATGCTTTCAAGCATAAATACACGAGAATCAATACATTTTATTGTAACAATGCTTTCAAGCATAAATACACGAGAATCAATACATTTTATTGTAACAATGCTTTCAAGCATAAATACACGAGAATCAATACATTTTATTGTAACAATGCTTTCAAGCATAAACACACGAGAATCAATACATTTCATTGTAACAATGCTTTCAAGCATAAATACACGAGAATCAATACATTTTATTGTAACAATGCTTTCAAGCATAAACACACGAGAATCAATACATTTTATTGTAACAATGCTTTCAAGCATAAACACACGAGAATCAATACATTTTATTGTAAAAATGCTTTCAAGCATAAACAGACGAGAATCAATACGTCATCAAAATTGTTAACAAGTCCAATAATCAGTTTTAAAATAAAGAAGAATTAACAAATAGCCGATATGATTTTGTCTTCTCAAATTACCTACATATTTATTGCTATTAAATTTGTCCGCCTTAGACACCCGGATAATTCTAAAATAAAAACCTAGAAAACTGGACAATAAAATGTAAACCAATGTTTTGTTTCATAATTATTTATTGAGTAGCACTTTCAAAACGAGGAGACGCATGTGGGTTTCAAGCGCATTTTACCACCGTTTCAGTAGATATACGAATTCCTAAAAATAAGAACGATTTAATGTGTTATTCACCACAACGGTGACTAGCAATGTGACTTCATGACAGTAAAGAAAGCATTAAAAGAATATAGCCGTATACCAAAATAGCGGAAATACATAGTTTTCTTTAGCAACACTAATTATATCAATTAAATATACATAATTCCCGTCGTCTGTATGTATGTATGTATATATGTATGTATGTATGTATGTATGTATGTATGTATGTATGTATGTATGTATGTATGTATGTATGTATGTATGTATGTATGTATGTATGTATGTATGTATGTATGTATGTATGTATGTATGTATGTATGTATGTATGTATGTATGTATGTATGTATGTATGTATGTGTGGATGTAACGCTACTAATTTTAGAAAGCAGTGTACCAAATTACTGCACCAAAAATAAAAGTTTTCGAACGTTCCGCATAAAATTATTCTATATGATAATAAATGAATTACATAAAAATAAATAAAATAAATGAATGTTCTGTATTGCGTTATTTTTTAAGCTGATGTGTATTTATTTTGAAAACTTCCGTCATTTTTGACGGGTGATACGCTAGTAGTATAAGTATATAATAACGAAGTCATTGATGTATGACATGCTACCCAGACTATTTGAAAAAAAAATTAATGTATAAATTGAATAAAATCTTTATGATAACTTGTATTATTTATTCAAAAACAGATAAATAAAGAAAACTTGAGAATATGAATTATTTCCAATGTAATATTATGTTTATTTTTGGCGTAGTCTACATCAAAAAAAAAGAACTATAAATCTAACGCACGAAGAACGAAAACGTTAATATGTGCATTATTATTTGGATAATTTAAACAACCCATTACTCTACTTTTATTTAAAATCTAATTTCAGTATAACTGTAAAACAAAACAGAAAACCCAATGGGCAACATTTTGATGTTAAAACTTTCCTCATTGCGTCTAAATAATTGAAAATTACATCATTTGTTTCTGTCATACATCCTTAGAGTAATTATAATTTGTGTCAATAAATTAATAATTTAAAAGAAGATGTGGTTAATAAAGTATATATTTGTAATAATTTAACATACATATTTGTCACATTTATAAGTAGTGTAAGTTCACAATATAGTAATATAGCGAAGTCGATAGTGTGCTCACCTCACAAGCTGAGGGGCGTGGGATCTAGTCCACGTCAAAGCCACAATAAAATGTCGATTAATGACTATTGCTAAAATGTCCCCGCTTACCTGGAGAGGAGATGGGCGCCGCCAGGTCTACCAAGCCCCGAGAAAGTTCTAAAGAGCTTTTGTTTCACCGTGATTATATGTGTTTGAAATATTTTCTTTATTGTAATTTATACGTTGGTATCTTTATTATAGACTTCTATTTTGGACGAGCTACTTTTTTATGTCTTAAAATGTTGGATTGGTTTTGTTTTAGATGTACTTTTTTTCTGGCGACGCACGCACAAACCACTGAAGTTGACAATAGCACGGCCCGGTAGTATAAAGGTAAGCGACCAATTCTCTACACACGCAATAATCTATTGTCAGGGAATACCAAGTGTACGCGCTTGACATCTGACCTCGTTTGTATTCTTGAGAGATCTATGTATCGTCCGAAACTTTCCTCTGAAGCGTGCCTCTCTTGGAGGGAGGGAGGGGGGGTAGAAGAAAATAAAGACAAATTGCTGTCCTGTCTCTCAACAAAATACATTTTATATCTGCCTTTCTCATGTTTGAACTCTCTGTTAAAATGTTAATGTCATACCAATCAAAATCAATCCCAACTCTAATAAATGTAATATAAGTAACATCCCCTATTGACACGGAATTTGCACGACTGATAAACATGTAATAAAGTTGAAAATACACGGTTTTAGAAAAGTTAATCAATAATATTTATTTACCAAATATAGACATTGAAAATCATGCGCAATATTCAATATTACTTAACATTCAACATTCATAAAACATATAAAAATATATATTTTTTTTTACTTACATGAAAATTACATCTATTATTTATTTAAACATTACACTAGGGGCAGGGAAACTTTTTGTCTGAGAGAGCCATAAACACCACATATTTTGAAAAGTAATTATGTGAGAAGAGAGCCATACATGATGTTGAAACTAAATATTCAGGTAAATGTGTGCATTTTATGTAATTTCAACAATAAAAGTACAATAATTATGTCTCTGAATTCTTTTAATAACATTGTTATGCTGTTTTTATATACAATTAATATGTAGATCAGATGAGTCTGAATAAACTTTTTTTTTATAAACGAACATTTGTCTGAGAGCCAGATGCAGCCATCAATAGAGCCATATATGGCTCGCGAGCCATGGTTTCCCGACCCCTGCCTTTGACCAATAAAATATTATATTACAAAACCAATTATTTCCTTTCATTTTATACATGGTATTCATCCATGAATTTTGCTAAAATTACTTCTTGTCAGTAACTTGAAAATCTTTTTGTATAATTACGCTACCTCCATATCACGTTAACAAGCGCTAAAAAACAAAATTCAAAGTTCATTGATGTAGTCTCTTATCGTCTGTCTTATTTTATCTCTTACAGACGCTCCTTCTGCACAGAAGAGTATTCCGTCCTACGCTTATCCATGTAAATGATGTCCTATAGTCAGTGTTGTATGTCTATAAGATTGACCTAATTGTTAAGGTTGTCTTTCTGTCTTGGATGTCTGATTGTTTGTGTTCCTAAATATTAGAGATTTCTGAGTGTTAGTATTGTCTGTGTGTAAAAGTTGTCTGCATTTTAGTGTTGTCTGTCTGCCTGTAAGAGTTGTCTCATTGTTAAAGTTACTCTTTGTTTGATAGTGTTGTTTGCTTGTTATTGTTGTTTTTGTCAGAAAATGTATAATACATTAGAAAATATCAGTTCAGCATATTTCAATGAATGTGAAACCATTTCCCCAAGTTTTGAACTCACATTTACATAAAAGGGAAAGTTTAAACATTACAAGACTTCCTTTGTTATATTTGACGTGCAAATAAATTGTTTATTTTATGAACGCCGCACTAAAAAGCACCGCTATCGACATACTTGATATTTAATATGAGTATTATGAGGTCGTAATTCAGATATCTTAAGCAGCATGATTAAAAAAGAAGATAATATTATAACATTTGACCTCACTTAAATTTGATTCTATACGTTATTGCGACATAGTAATATTTATTTGTATTGCTTACACTTTGTAATGCATGTAAATAAATATTATGTATAGAAATATTTAATTCGAAGGAAAATACGTTTTCAGAATTTATAGTTATTTTAAAGTAAGAAAACTATACATTTTACACATTTACCTTCATTTAATTATATGCCTAATAAATGACAAATAAGATATCCTACATTTACGAAAAGACATTTTACACTTGGAGTTTGTTGGTGTTCTTCGGTAGAAGTAATAATACTTTGTCCCCAATCTGCAGTTCTCTTTCTTCGGCTCTGCGGTTGTAATTTTTCTCCTGACGCTGTCGTGCTCCCTTTAAATTGTCCAGTGCCAGTGTTTGTACTACTTGCGGCCTTTCTCTTAATTCTTGCACGTACTTGGATACTGTGCGGGCTTCCTCCTCCATTTCTTCTTTAGTCCAGCTCTGCCTTAGTAACTCCAGGGGACCTCGCGGCTGAGAGCAAAAGATTATCTCATGCGGGAGTAGCCCAGACTGGCTTGGGGTACCTCTAGATACGCGAATAAGGCGGCTGGCAAATACACGTCCCACTCATCTGGATTTCCTTCTGATAACCTTTTTAGCATTGCTAATAATGTGGCGTTAAACCTTTCCACCAGTCCATTCGCCTGATGGTGGTAGACAGATTACTTGAGAGGGGTGGCATTGAATGTATTGTATACTTCAGACATTAGCTTCCCCGTGAACTGGGAGCCGTTGTCAGTCAAAATAGCTTCCGGGAATCCTATCCGGGTGAATATGGTAAATAATGCCTCAGCCACATGTCTGGTGTCGATGGATGGCAAAGCTGCGGCTTCTGTCCACCGCGAAGCTTTGCATACCATGCACACGATGTAGGCATTTCTTTTCCTTGTCCTTGGGAGAGGTCCTAAGATGTCTACAGATAACCAATTGAAGGGCGTATCAATCAAAGGTTTCTTGCCTAGAGGCACAGGTGGCACCTGACTCTTGGGTGACCTCCTCTGGCACCCGGGGCAAGAGGCTACGTATCTCTTGATATCCTGGGTTATTCCAGGCCAATGATAATAGTGGCAGATTCGGTACATGGTGGCACCCTGACCTTGGTGTTCACTCATGGTGGCATCATGACCTATCTTTAGCACTTCCTTCCGGTGCTCCACTAGAACGATGAACTGGCTTTTCCTGACATCTCCCTCCTTAGGTCGGCGATGCAACATGCTGGTCTTCATAAATAGCTCATGTTTCCCTTTTTGAGGTCCCCCCCCCCTTTCTGCAAGAGCAATCCGTTTGGAGAGGGATGGGTCCCGCGTTTGCGCTGCTTTCATTTCCTGGGGTGTGCTGATGGACTCATCTACACCCTCCGTTTCCTGAGCCCTAGATCTGGTGAGGACGGGAGCCATGGTGACCGGGTACCTCGGCTTCCCTAAATACACATATCTACAACCCGAAACAAGATCGTACACAGAGTCATCCATTACTGCTGCTCGGATCTTTCCCCGTACGTAGCTTGTTTCCACGTGGATGTGGGCTACAGGTACCGTTCTTGGAGGGCTGTTCCATCCGATTGTCCGGATTTTCATAGTCTCACCGATCATGTCTTCTGGCTTGACTAAACATTGGTTGACAATGGCGTCGTAGGAGCATCCAGTGTCGTTCAGGCACATGGCCGGTTTGCCATTTACAACCATTTTATCAATAAATCTTTGCTTGACCAGATGGTCAGTACCAATGTTTCTGGGTAGATATCTTATCGATGACGCGCAGCATTTTAGAATAATCACGGATCAAATTTTTATAATATAATAATTATAGTATATTCCATGAAAATCTTCGAGATGGATTCCTAATCTCGATGAGCTTCGTTTTTCATAAGTCAAACTGTTGGAGTGGCGCAACATGGTTTTAACACATCAGTGAGGCCAACACATTCATACAATCTTGTGAGAGCTTCAGAAAATTCTTAAATAATTTGATTCTAAAATTTAACTTATTGTTAGTGCAACTCTCCCGTCCACTGTTTCCTTAGTTCTAATAAAGCTATGTACGACTCTTTTCTTCTTTTTCTGATTGATTTATCCCTGGACATAGCACTGCAACTACTTTCTTTTCTTTTTTTTTAATCAAACCGCCATTTGTTATGATTTTTATAATTTTTTTTTGCTTTTTGCTTACGAAAACATTTTAGCGTACACGTGCGTTGTTTAGTAGCATCCTTTGAACCATTTTATGCAAAATATTAAGTATTTATTCCTGTAGATAACAAAGGCAAGTTTACTATAGAATGTGTGTCAACTATAAATTAGTGATTTTTACTAATTATTCTATAAATCTGTGAAATTAGTTTGTTGGTATTGGACTAGGGACTTATATGTAGTAAGAGAATCCTAACATTTCATTCACATTGTATCCCTATTTATAGGGATCGAGATCAAGTGACATGGCACTTGAATGAAATAGACTGGTTTGCTATTGCAAAGCCAGAAATGAGCACGAATGGTACTTACACAGTCAGATAAGCATATCTGATAAGGTACATCGAAAAATTGTATAGTTCTTTTAAATTCTTTATAAAATACAATTTTAAATTTAATTTGTCCTTCAAATGCTATGTTTCTATACATTTTTTTAACGTTAGGTCCATATAAAAAATACGTAACACAAGTCTTTAATAATAAAAGGCATAAAATTGTAAATTATAAATAAATTTCAAAATATTTAAGAAAAAAATTCTAATCAATTAATTATCCAAAATTTGGTTTATAAAAAAAAACATTTTGAATTTCATTGTAAATACAACATTATCGGTGCTTTTTTGTGCATCGCTAGCGGGAAAACCAATTCACAATGCCATTTTTAGAAAAAATAGAAGAATGCGAGATTTATCTTAAGTTTCTATATATTATATCTAAAAATAAACAACACTAGAAAGAAAACCACACTTACATGATTTAAACTACAGAAACTGAGATAGCAGATGTTACGATTAATAGCTGTTGATAAATTATTTATAACAATATCTTAACGTTAATAGAAAAATTAATCAAAATGGAACATATTTCTTTCTTCTAATTTAATATTACTATTTATGTGTAAATGACGTCATTACTTTTGTGGGTTTTAGCTATTTTGTAATAACTATAATTATTGGTAGTTATTATATTATTTAAAAATATATATATAATTATTAAAGCCTCAGACATTATAGCGTATCATTATTGTAACCCTTTTAAGCACAGTAAATATGTAATAAAAGGCCTAATAATAATCATCGCCTTAACTTTTAATATATATTGTAGTGTTTATATTAAGATTTTCTCAGATTTTAATTTGTTTGTGTGTGTTTTCTCTATTTTCTAAGTGTTATTTCTATGTCAGTATTATCATTATGGATTCAAGCTTTGCATGAGCTACTTTGATATACCTCAAAAAAAAATTGCATTGTTCAATTTTTGCTATAAATCAAGAGACGCATGACCAAGAAAATTTTAATTATTATAGGGTTGCGGAAATTAACGATTAATTTCTCGATTTATCGTTACAAAATTTTAAACGATTAAATTATTTTTAACGAATAATCGACCCATCACTTACAAATTATTGGAAGTCAAAAAGAAAAAAAAATAATAAAAAATAGCGGCGAAAAATAATAAACAATTTCCTGACGATTAAACGAAACATTTTGGTTTTAAAACTATTGACTGACGGGTATGTGCAAAATGTTGATAAAGTTTATTGTATACATTGGGAGAAATTGTTTGTCTACCATGGTTCTAACACTTCGCCTACTTGTCAAACCAAATGAAAAGCGTATTAAGCTAAATGCAGTAATGCAGTTACTTAGAGATAGAAAATGACGACAGCTCTTCTGATGAATTGCTTCGTTACATAATCGAGATGAAAGTTTCTATATCCATTAACCCTCTACATTTGAGAAAACTTAATGAACACCGATATCCGATAACGTCATTCCTTGCCAAGACCGTTTTTTGCATACCAGTTACCTCAGTTCCATGCGAATGACTGTTCAGCTCGGCTGGTTATGTTTTCAATTAGACCCGCTCATTAATTGAACCAAATAATGTCAACACACTTGTCTTTTTGCTTAGTTGATTAAAAGATGACATATAAAGTAGACATGCCAGTGTTATTTAGATTTTCAACAAGAACGATTAATATGTATTACTTATGACATCATTACATTTTAATTTTTGGCTTTAATCGAAATTATCGATTAATTAATAGTTAATTTTTCAAAAGTTAATGATTAAATTTTAATTAATCGTTAACAGCCCTAAATTATTAAATTATTGCATAATGACAATTGCGTTGTTAAGTCCGCACCTATAACTAAAGAGCTGTCCTCGGATCAATTTTGTATTTTTGTGACCTTAAGTCGGTTCATCCCCCCTCCTCCCATTGAGTTCACAAATGATGGAGTGTTCTTTTTACCACGTTTTTATTAACTAACTTTCAAACCTGTCTGTCCACAAATTTTTCAAATCTACCAACGTAAAATTAAACCACTTCTGATGGTCGTAGAGATCTCAAAATTTTACCACAGATAGATCTTGGATAACAATGCATTGTATCAAAATTTCAGATCGATCAAATTTA
Source organism: Ampullaceana balthica (assembly GCA_944989445.1). NCBI lineage: Eukaryota > Metazoa > Mollusca > Gastropoda > Lymnaeidae > Ampullaceana > Ampullaceana balthica. The sequence goes on from CALYLW010000907.1 coordinate 239,411, forward strand.
CTGTTATTTAAGTATTTAACTTTTTAGTGTATCTATATATAAGCCTATGTATTATCCGTCTGCTCTTGTTTACATTACATTCACGTGCAGAGTTAACACTAACCCAGTCCACATCAACCATGTTTAACATCAATGGGAGATCAGTCATTTCCAGTCTGTAAATGTTTGTCGGGCAATGCGTATTATATTTGAACATAATCAATACTTCAAAACTCACCATAGCATCCACTTAGACTAAAAATAATAAAATAAATTGAAGTTAAAAAAAAATAAATTAAAAAACACGTTTTTATAAGCGGACTAAAAAGAAGAAAATATTTTTTTTCACAGCACTGTGAAGGAAAAATCTTTTTTAACCACGTTTGAATAACTCGCTTTCGTTTCTGTGGATTTGGCAGTCCCACATATGTCAAATCTGCTAACGTAAAATTAAACCACTTCTGATGGTCCTAGTAAGCTCAAAATTTTACCACAAATAGATCTTGGATGACAATACATGGTATTAAAATGTAAGATCGATCAAATGTACCGTTATTAAATTATTGAACTTTTTAGTTTATCTATATATAAGCATATGTTTTTGTTGACAGCCATGAGTTCACCCCGTGACCACATCACCAATGTTTTTAAAACGTTGGGCGGGCACTTATGAGGTGTTTGGTATACAAAAAATAGAGATAAAAAATATTTTTAAAACCACGTTTTTGTAAGTGGACTAAAAAAAATAAAATAAATAGAGGTAAACAAAAGATTTTAAAAAACACACGTTTTTAAAAGTGTACTAAAAAGAAGAAAATAATTTAAAACTAATAAGTTTAAATACTTTCATATAATGTGACTAAAAACGTGGGGCGGGTGTTGGAATAACATTTACAGATTTATAATTAAGAAGGCAAAAAATATATCTATAAGTGAGAGAATGAGTCAACTGCATATGTAAAACCTCATAAACGCCCGCCAACGTGTTTAGTCATATTATATTTTTTTTCTATATTTATCAAGATCATTAATATTATTGAATGGGAAATAATATCTTAAACGTTTAAGGAAAAAAAGAGATTTTAGCCCACAGCCCCGAAGAAATGAAAATTTTGAAATCATTGTCCTATAGTATTATAATATTGACTACCAAACTTTTCTATACGCTCTTTGATTAAGATCCATCAATCTACTCTGTAGCTAACGCTACTAATTTTTTATATTGCTCATACAGGAAAAAAAAATCACATTATGCCCCCCCCCCGGCACCCCATGGGTGTTAAATTTTGAAATACAGTTTCTAGTTACTATCCAGGAAGCGTGCTCTAAAGTATCCAAAAGTTTTATGGCGTTTGGATGAATGGCATGGTTTAATCAGCTATAAAGGACATGCCTACACACATTGTCATACAAAAATACTTTTATTTTTATAGATATAGTTATGTGACGTGCAATCAATTTGTATTTTTCATGAACGATGCACTAAAAAGCACCGCTATCGACTTATTGCATTTGAGGTTGTATTTAAGTCAATTTAAGTGACATGTTTGGTGAGAAAATCACATTATTATTTTCTTTAACTTTAGTTAAATTTCTATCTTCAATTATATGTGACATAGTATTACTTATTTTTATTGCTTACACTTTTTAATGCAATTCAGTTAATATTATGTAAAGAAATATTTACGTTGAAGGAAAAATACATGTTTTTAATCCTAGTTATTTCAAAATAAGGAAACTATAAATGTAATACATTTACCGTCACGTAGTGCTTTGCCTAATTGATAATAACGAACATCTATTCAACACAAAAAGTGTCCACACATTTTTTTTTATCCAAGTGGCACGCCACTTGACTTCGATCTCTTTAATAAGGGATAACATTTCAATGAATTTTATGGATTCTCCTACCACCAGTGTAGACTGAATTCTTTTATAACATTGTCTTGTCGCTTGTTTATTTATTTGATTCTGTATATAAATAAATATATATATATGTTACGGACAAAGCCCGAAGTCCGGCCACTTCGCGAATTATCTCCAGTATCTCCACTCCTATCCCAAACTAAACACACACTTAAAAAGGACCTCATTTATTATTGGGTTTTAAAAATCTAAATATTTAGGTCGTTCAAAGATGTTCAATGTGAAAACATAAACACACGAAAGTTGATTTTAAAAAATTATTTTTTTAACTTATTTTTTTTAAAGGTGACGACATGCTGAACGCAGGCGCTGAATCCATTACAAACCCCGCGCCCTTTGTATTCACTTCTGTTTCTTGTGTTCCTTAACATGTGTATACCTCCCTAGCAGAAATACTGATTTTAATATGACTTACAAAGTTGTCCCTATTTAAAGTTCATAAATTTCAATAGTTAATACCGCCGCCTAGCAGACAATAACATTCAATCTGCTGGACCTGTATGACCCGACTGAACGTTACGTCATTGTTGTTTCTATTTTGTCTGAGGGTTTCATAATCCCTTGTTACGAAAGCTCCACTCAGTGACCACCACAGCAAGTCGTATGCTGGCGAGGGTAAATAGAGTTAGTGGGGGCAGAGAGAATGTAGGCACCGTTAGAAAGGACTATCTGACCACATTGCCTGTCCATTGTCCGATTACATGGGGGTGGAGTTGGATAGGTTTTGAAGGATTTTCTGCCTTCTTATTTTCTCGTATTGAAATTGATTGTTTTACTAGTTTGCATGGGTTTGAATGATTTCGTGACCAACATTTGTTAATTGGTTTATTTTATTATATATTAATAATTTAATGTTATTATTTTTACTATTTTTATATTTGTTTTAAACGTATTAATATTAATTTAATTGTGATTTCAAATAATTCTTTACTACATTTGATATCCCGATAACAATAAGTATCTGCAATAAAAATTTGCTGAATCCGGATAGTGGCGGAAGTCCCTATATCCTGATCGAATAACCGGCATGCTACAAATTTGTATTTTTTGATGGTCTTGCGCTGCGTATTATAATGAACATTCTTTTAGTTTCGTCTCAAACATAAAGGATTTATAGTCAAAAACGTGGTTTTTTTACGTTTTTTTATATTTTTTATCATTTTAAAATACTAAAATTTCTCTATTTATCGTTAACTAGATACGCCCGTGGTGTAGCATACGCCGCAGACTTGCTCATGGATAGTGCAAAGAAAAGGGTGAAAGAACGTACACAAACTACATCACGAAGAAATAAAAACAATGCAAGTGAACGTCGGTGGGGGGCACCAGCGACGCATTGTTGGTCTCGAGATATTCGCACTGTGGTTATCTACATGCCCTTCACCCTTCAACATCTTATAAAACTGCCAAACATAAACTGTGATTGGTCGACCAAAGCGAGGGTCATTGGTTGACCACAGCGAGGGCCATTGGTCGACCACAGCGAGGGTCATTGGTCGACCACAGCAAGGGTCATTGGTCATTATTGTATGCACATAGTCCCTTCGGTTATTTAAATATATAGCTTACTATTGGCAGTAAATTTGTAATTTAACAATTTTTTTTTACAAAAGTGATCGATGTTATATCAAGCCATCATTATCACCAGAACATGTACTATAATAAAATGATATATACAAATGGTAGGCCTAATAATAATAAAAACCTTAACTTATAATAGTATTAGTAATGTTGCTATTGAGTTTTTGTTTAAGTGTAATTATTTTTGTGATTGACCTTTTGTCTAATTGTTATTATTACATCAACATTTATGTTATGGACGAATTACATTTTTATACCTCTAAATATTGGAATACATTTTTAACAGTTATTTAAGCGGAGCACAATTAAGGACACATTCATGATTAGGTATAGCGCAGGCTTGGTGATTTGATTGTTTAATCAGCCACTATACCTAAAGAGTTGTCCTGAGATCACTTTTGTATTATTTGTGACCTTAAAGTGGTTCCTCACCTCCCCCTCCATCTGAGTCCTAAGATATACACAATCGGCGTGACCGGAAACGCGAGTCCTTCCAGCAGTAATAGTTCAAATATTGAACTAAATATAAAGTTTTCGTGGTGGAAGATATTTACTTGAACATAAATAAAAGCGTAGATTAAAAGTAAATGTTATTTATTGTGTTAACGATACCTAGCCACATGTTCATTCATAAGAAGATCGGGATCCAAAGAGAAATCGTGAGAGAAAACAAAATGATCTCTCAAGGGGAAGGAGATCCCAGGCTAAAATCAGAGTAACATTTGATAGGCTAAAGATAATATCAAAAACAGTTGGTTTATATTATTGGCTCCTTACTCTAACATTGAAAAGTACCTATAAACAGTTTGTAAAACGTGTATTTCATATTTATACCACCCATCGGCCTCACTCTCACACAAGTGCTTATACCTCATGTTTATAATCATATATGAAATTTTCAATCATTGCTTCTCAAGCCATATTTTCTTTCCTGGCAGTCTATGAAGCAAACCTTCAATAACATTCGTATTGATTCGCGTGCTCTATTGAAGAAGCTAAACTGTTAAATGTATAATATCTCAAAATGTTTTAAACAGTTTTTTAAACAGATTTTAGTATCGATGGTATTTGAAATAAAATTGAACAGTCTTTCCATTAACACTATCATTCTAGTTCCGTGCCAGAAAAAACAATGTCATTCTATGTACATCATTTATCTGTAACAGTTGTGAAATACATGCGTTACGGTATTCAATGGTATTGTGGCAATCAAAATACATGCATTAACGGTAATATATATTCGTTTATTTACGAATGTGATAAGAAATATAACATATTATGAAATTTCCAATTTTAGACCATTATAACTGTAATCGTCTACGTATTATCACTAGAATGTGTATAATAGAGAAAAGTATGGCTTCATACAACACTTTCAATCAGCAGTAAAGTATTGTATAGTGAACCTCCTGAGGTTAAGCCACGCAGTACGTCAGTCTACTCAAGAATGGGTCACGTGATACTCGTTGACGCTGGCCATGTGTTTTCAGGAGCTGTCTAAAACTAGTTTTCAAAACGCACCATTAAGTCCAAACAGCGATATCACCATCTACCGAAGTAAATGTAAGCTTGTAAGGTTTACAAAATCTACTTATGTAACTTGTACGGCTAGATATTTCACAGATGTCCCCAGACAACGGGACTCCGCTGATATTTATCAACATAATAAAGATTGATCGAAGTTTAATGTTAACGTTTTATCATATAAAACATTATTACATAAATTTACTATAAATCATTTTAAATAACAAGGTGGCCCTACACAAGGACATGAATTGTATTGTAGACTAGCGATGCTGTGAGTTGATCTTTAAACAAGGACAAATGCGCGCTGTGAGTGATCTAGCTCTGGGCACTAAGTCAAAAACTTAATTTTAAATATATAAATCTGTCATACAATCTTTTTAGTCTTTAATAA
>CALYLW010000908.1:0-30383 GCA_944989445.1 Ampullaceana balthica
CACTCCCGCCCACTTCTCCCTACTCCCGACCACTTCTCGCCTTTCTTGCCAACTTCTCCCAACTCCCGCAAAATTCTAGCCTCTCCCGCCCACTTCTCCCCACTCCCGCCCACTTCTCCCCACTCCCGCCCACTTCTCACCACTCCCGTCCACTTCTCCTCACTCCCTCCCACTTCTCCCCACTCCCGCCCACTTCTCCCCACTCCCGCCCACTTCTCCCAACTCCCGCCAACTTCTCCCCACTCCCGCCCACTTCTCCCCACTCCCGCCCACTTCTCCCCACTCCCGCACACTTCTCCCCCAAACCCGTCCACTTCTCCTAACTCCCGCCTATTTCTCCTCACTCCCGACTACTTTTTCCCACTCCCGCCCACTTCTCCCCGCTCCCGCCCACTTCTCCCCACTCCCGCCCACTTCTCGCCTCTCCCGCCCACTTCTCCCCACTCCCGCCCACTTCTCGCCTCTCCCGCCCACTTCTCCTCACTCCCGCCCACTTCTGCCCACTCCCGCCCACTTCTGCACACTCCCGTCCATTTCTCCTCACTCCCGCCCACTTCTCCCCACTCCCGCCCACTTCTCCCCACTCCCGCCGACTTCAACCCACGCCCACTCACTACTCCCCACTCCCGCCCATTTCTCCCCACTCCCGCCCACTTCTCCCCACTCCCGCCCACTTCTCCCCACTCCCATCCACTTCTCATCACTCCCGCCCACTTCTCCCCACTCCCGCCAACTTCTACCCACTCCCGCTCACTTTTCCCCACTCCCGCCCACTTCTCCCCACTCCCGCTCACTTCTTCCCACTACCGCTCACTTCTTCCCACTACCGCCCACTTCTCCCCACTCCCGCCCACTTCTCGCCTCTCCCGCCCACTTCACCCCCACTCCCATCCACTTCTCGCCTCTCCGTCCACTTCTCCTCACTCCCCTCCCAATTCTCCTCACTCCCGCCCACTTCTCGCCACTCCCGCCCACTTCTCCTCACTCCCGCCCACTTCTCCCACTACCGCCCACTTCTTCCCACTCCCGCCACTTCTCCCCACTCCCGCCCACTTCTCCCCACTCCCGCTCACTTCTCGCCACTCCCGCCCACTTCTCCTCACTCCCGCCCACTTCTCCCAACTCCCGCCCACTTCTCCCCACTACCGCCCACTTCTCCCCACTCCCGCCCACTTCTCCCAACTCCCGCTCACTTCTCCCCACTCCCGCCCACTTCTCCCCACTCCCGCCCACTTCTCCCAACTCCCGCTCACTTCTCCCCACTCCCGCTCACTTCTCCCTACTCCCGCCCACGTCTCCTACTCCAGCCCACTTCTCCCCACTCCCGCCCACTTCTCCCCACTCCCGCCTACTTCTCGCCACTCCCGCCCACTTCTCCCCACTTCCGCCCACTTCTCCCCACTCCCGCCGACGTCTCCTCACTCCAGCCCACTTCTCCCCACTCCCGACCACTTCTCCCCACTCCCGCCCACTTCTCGCCACTCCCGCCCACTTCTCCTCACTCCCGCCCACTTCTCACCACTACCGCCTACTTCTCCCCACTCCCGCCCACTTCTCCCAACTCCCGCTCACTTCTCCCCACTCCCGCCCACTTCTCCTCACTCCCGCCCCACTTCTCCCCACTCCCGCTCACTTCTCTCCACTCCCGCTCACTTCTCCCTACTTCCGCCTTCGTCTCCTCACTCCAGCCCACTTCTCCCCACTCCCGCCCACTTCTCCCCACTCCCGCCCACTTCTCGCCACTCCCGACCACTTCTCCCCACTTCCGCCCACATCTCCCCACTCCCGCCCACTTCTCCCCACTCCCGCCCACTTCTCCCCACTCCCGCCCACTTCTCCCCACTCCCGCCGACTTCAACCCACGCCCACTCACTACTCCCCACTCCCGCCCACTTCTCCCCACTCCCGCCCACTTCTCCCCACTCCCGCCCACTTCTCCCCACTCCCATCCACTTCTCATCACTCCCGCCCACTTCTCCCCACTCCCGCCAACTTCTACCCACTCCCGCTCACTTCTCCCCACTCCCGCCCACTTCTCCCAACTCCCGCTCACTTCTTCCCACTACCGCCCACTTCTCCCCACTCCCGCCCACTTCTCGCCTCTCCCGCCCACTTAACCCCACTCCCATCCACTTCTCGCCTCTCCCGTCCACTTCTCCTCACTCCCTCCCACTTCTCCTCACTCCCGCCCACTTCTCCCCACTCCCGCCCATTTCTCTCTACTCCAGCCCACTTCTCACCACTTCCGCCCACTTCTCCCCACTCCCGCCCACTTCTCCCCACTCCCGCTGACTTCTCCCCATTAACCACCCCACTTCTCCCCTCCCCCCGCCCACTTCTCCCCTCCCCCGCTCACTTCTCCCCATTCCCGCTCACTTCTCCCCACTCCCGCCCACTTCTCCCGATTAACCGCCCACTTCTCCTCTCCCCAGCCAACTTCTCCCCTCCCCACCAACTTCTCCTCACTCCAGCTCACTTCTCCCCACTACCGCCCACTTCTCCCCACCTCCGCCCACTTCTCCCCATTATCCACCCACTTCTCCCCACCTCCGCCCACTTCTCCCCTCCCCCGCTCACTTCTCCCCACTCCCGTCCACTTCTCCTCACTCCCGCCCACTTCTCCCCACTAACGCCCACTTCTCCTCACTCCCGCCCACTTCTGCCCACTCCCGCCCACTTCTCCCCACTCAAGCCCACTTCTCCCCACTTCCGCCCACTTCTCCCCACTCCCGCCCACTTCTCCCCACTACCGCCCACTTCTCCCCATTCCCGCCCACTTCTCGCCACTCCCGCCCACTTCTCCTCACTCCCGCCCACTTCTACCCACCTCCCGCCCACTTCTTCCCACTCCCGCCCACTTCTCCCCACTCCCGCTCACTTCTCGCCACTCCCGCCCACTTCTCCTCACTCCCGCCCACTTCTCCCCACTCCCGCCCACTTCTCCTCACTCCCGCCCACTTCTCCCCACTTCCGCCCACTTCTCCACACTCCCGCCCACGTCTCCTCACTCCAGCCCACTTCTCCCCACTCCCGACCACTTCTCCGCACTCCCGCCCACTTCTCGCCACTCCCGCCCACTTCTCCTCACTCCCGCCCACTTCTCACCACTACCGCCCACTTCTCCCCACTCCCGCTCACTTCTCCCAACTCCCGCTCACTTCTCCCCACTCCCGCCCACTTCTCCTCACTCCCGCCCACTTCTCCCCACTCCCGCTCACTCCTCCCCACTCCCGCTCACTTCTCCCTACTCCCGCCTTCGTCTCCTCACTCCAGCCCACTTCTCCCCACTCCCGCCCACTTCTCCCCACTCCCGCCCACTTCTCGCCACTCCCGACCACTTCCCCCCACTTCCGCCCACTTCTCCCCACTCCCGCCCACGTCTCCTCACTCCAGCCCACTTCTCCCCACTCCCGCCCACTCCCGCCCACTTCTCGCCACTCCCGCCCACTTCTCCTCAATCCCGCCCACTTCTCCCCACTCCCGCCCACTTCTCCCCACTCCTGCCCACTTCTCCCCACTCCCGCTCACTTCTCCCCACTCCAGCCAACTTCTCCCCACTCCCGCCCACTTCTGCCCACTTCACCCCACTCCCTCCCATTTTTCCACTCTTCCGCTCACTTCTCCCCACTCCCACCCACTTCTCCCCACTCCCTCACATTTTTCCACTCTCCCACTCACTTCCGACTCCTACTAACTAGAGAATCATCGCTAAAAAGTCGTAACAAGATATATCACTCTCAGAAACAACTCAATGCCGCCACAATCAATGCCAAACTATTTTTATTAATCATTAGTTTTATTTATTATTTTCCCTGAGCCTGAGGGACACCATTCTGATTTCAATAAAAATAAATATCGATTAATGTTTCAGTGTGTTTAGAATAGTTAAAACCTTGGCCCGCGGGTCAAAATACGGCCCACGTATTTCATGCTGATACTGTACTTCATACTTAAGATTATAGAGAGGCTCTTCCTAATTTAAATCTGTTTATGAAAGTTCGAATGAGTTTAGATATTGAATCAGACCAGACACACTACACTGCAAGTGCACTAAGAAAGTTGACTAAAATTTTGAAGTCTTTGGTAAATGAGATATTTTTAGAAGAAAGTTGAAAAAAAACAACATTAGAGTCAACTGAAAAAAATAGAGAATATTATTTATGAAATATGAATGGGAAAGTTGAGTATTGAAGATGACTGAGGAAATATCAAGATGTATGAATTGGAGGAAATTTACTGGAAGAAATCGGAATAAGAAAACTGATTTAAAAGTTTGACTGAAAAGGTGGCTTATAAAATGTATAGAAAAATGTCTTACTTGAGTCAACATTCTTTCTCTGGCTATTTTTATAGATGTACTTATATAATATTTTTTTTTAAAGTTGACTATTTAAAGACAAGAAAGAAGTGCTTAAAAATCCAACACAGGACTTTCTTACTCTCACAGATCCAACACAGGACTTTCTTACTCTCGTGCGTGTGTAGTGTTACAGTGTCACTTTTCACTGCGGATAGACAAACGGATTCTGTCTTGAAAGCTAAAGTTTTAAAAATCAATACTGGAATTAATTGTTAAGTCGACTATTTTTTTTGTCGGTCAATACAATGGCGTATTACTGTATTAATGCTAGGTATCGAATCCTTTGTTGCTTTAAGAATAAATCTTTCACTCAGATCTCAAGTACGATAAAACAAAAACAAATTGTAGAAGTGGGCGGAGATTGAATTTCTCTTGTTGGTCTATGCATTGAGGGATAATTGTAAGATAATACGGTTGAAAATCAAGTAATTTCGAGTGTTGATTTTATTATTTTTTTTAAATTGATTTGGTTTCGTTGATCAGATTTTTTTTTAAAAAGCAACAGAATAACTGAAAAGTTTAGTTCTATCGTAAACATTTAGGCGAACTATTTTTTCTGTCTTCTTTCTTTCAGTTCTTGTTTATACAACAATAGAATGGTATTTTGTTTAACTGATTAATTTTATTTTTTTTTAAGTAAAAGAAAATAACGCCCACATTATTCATTTCCCCAGATGATATAACACTTTTAAGTTACCTTGGTTTCGTACCCGAATACTAGCCACTGGCCAAAGTTCAAGATGTAAAACTATTAATTAGCTGCATCAACATATTTTGTTATAATTCGACCACCAAAATGTGATAACCAATATTTTTAAACAATGGTGGACACAAGTGAATGGGGCTGCAATGGTTAGTACTGAACATATTACACCTAACTTTATCTATTGTTGGAGTTATTGCATTAAACAAGTGAATGGGGCTGCCAAGGGTAGTACTGAACATATTACACCTAACTTTGTCTATTTTTGGAGTTATTGCATTAAACAAGTGAATGGGGCTGCCAAGGGTAGTACTGATCATATTACACCTAACTTTGTCCAGTGTTGGAGTTATTGCATTAAATAATAAGTGGACTAAAAAAAAAGAAAATAATTTAAAAGTTCTAATTTCAAGTACTTTGTTTTAATATGACTAAAAACGACAGGCGGGCGCTTATGAGGTTTTACATATGCAGTTCACACATTCTCTCACTTATAGTTCTCTCTTTTGCCTTCTAAATTATGAATCTTTAATTTTTTATACCAAACATCTATCTCTGTGTTGTGTTTCTAAATTAGAATGGGATTTTGAAGCACCCCCCCCGCCCAAAGTTTTTAGTCATATTAAATTTAAGGACTTGAACTTATACGTTTTAAATTATTTTCTTCTTTTTAGCCCGCTTATAAAAGCGTGGTTTTTAAAAATCCCTTTTTACCTCTATTTATTTTATTCTTTTTCGTACACTTATAAAAAAAACAACAACACTACACAAATTCATTTTAAGACTGCTTTCTTAATCAATTTTCTTCACTGACTGAACTTTTTAAAAATCTTTTTTTTAAACCTCTATTTATTTACCAAACACCTCATAAGCGCCCGCCCAACGTTTTAATACTGAGGGGATGAGGTAACGGGGTGAACTCCGTTTTCACGTGAATGTGAAAAGTAGCAGACGGATACAGATGCTTATATAGAGATAAAATAAAAAATTCAATAATTTAATTACGGTACACTCGATCGATCTGAAATTTTGATAAAATGCATTGTCATCCAAGATCTATCTGTGGTAAAATATGGGAGATCTCTAGGACCATCAGAAGTGATTTAATTTTACGTTGGCAAATTTGAAAAATTGCGGACAGACAGACACGAAAGCAAGTTATAAAAAACGTGGTAATAATAAAAACCCAAAACTTTTTTGCATCAAAAATTGGTGAGTCGGCATTTTTTTCAATTTTTTTTTGAGCCATGATACGAGCCTGTTAAATACATAGGATTTCTTCAAATTACTCAGATTTAACCCACTCTGTGTTTGGGGCTGTACAACACTTTCGTCAAATCTTCCGACACTCGATGTAACATCAATAAAAGAAATTAACACACAGGTCATCTAAACCCGTCCGAGATGGAACCATTTAAGACAAGCGTCCAGTTGTCAATCATGTAAGTGACAGCCACCGCGCCATTCGTCATCATCGAAGCCAGCACGACATCCAGTGTGTCTGAAGAAAATCTATTTGCACTGATGTATCGTCCATTGCACCGTCTGAACTGTAGTGAACGGGTATTCATGCGGGGATAAATCTATCGATTACATCAATGATGAGCCCCACGATTCGATTCTTTTTTTCCCTCCCCTTTTCCCTGTTTGGTTTTGGAAATCTTTAGGCGCTCACAACCCATGACATTTGATCGGTGGACCTTCATGAGCTGACCTAGATTAGCTCTAATTTTGGTCTGTCCAGCGGACATATACGATTTAAGACACTGGGGAGGGGGGTGGGAGATGAGATGTTTAGTTTCGCAACCATTCACTTCTCATTCACATAGCATTCGCATGCTGTTTATTTTACTTTCAAATTCCACTCATATATCAATTTCATACTCAATTCATATTTATCCATTTCATACTCCATTCATATATATCAATTTCATAATCCATTCATATATATCAATTTCATAATCCATTCATATTTATCAATTTTATACTCCATTCATATTTATACATTTCATACTCCATTCATATTTATACATTTCATACTCCATTCATATTTATACATTTCTTACTCCATTCATATATATCAATTTCATAATCCATTCATATTTATACATTTCATACTCCATTCATATATATCAATTTCATAATCCATTCATATATATCAATTTCATACTCCATTCATATTTATACATTTCATACTCCATTCATATTTATACATTTCTTACTCCATTCATATTTATACATTTCATACTCAATTCATATTTATCCATTTCTTACTCCATTCAGATATATCAATTTCATAATCCATTCATATTTATCAATCGCATACTCCATTCATATTTATCAATTTTATACTCCATTCATATTTATACATTTCATACTCCATTCATATTTATACATTTCTTACTCCATTCATATTTATACATTTCATACTTATTTGTACCAATTTACCAGCCAATTCTTATCCCGTCACGTCTATTCTTATACATTTACCATCTTATTTTTAACACGTTTTTATTAACTCGCTTTCGTTCCTGTGGCATTGTCTGTCCAAGATTTTTCAAATCTGCGAATGTAAAATTGTACCACAGATAGATCTTGGATGACAGAACATTGTATCGAAATTTCAGATCGATCGAATGTACCGTAATTACATTAATGCATTTCTTAGTTTATCTTAATATAAGCATCTGTACCCGCCTGCCGTAGTTTAATTTCACGTGGCGAGTTCACCCCGTGACCTCATCACTTTGTTATTAAACGTTGGGCGGGCGCTGATGAGGTGTTTGGTAAAATAAATAGAGGTATAAAAAATATTTTTAAAAACCACGTTTTTATTAGTGGACTAAATAGAATAAAATAAATAAAGGTAAAAAAAAATGATTTAAAAAAAAACACGTTTTTATAAGACTAAAAAGAAGAAAATAATTTATAACTAATAAGTTCAATTACTTTCATATAATATGAATAAAAACGTGGGGCGAGTGTTTGGTATAAAAATTAAAGATGTCTAATTTAGAAGGCAAAACAGAGATCTATAAGTGAGAGAATGAGTGAACCGAATATGTTAAATCTCATTAGCGCCCGCCCCACGTTTTTAGTCATATTAAATCGAAGTACTTGAACTTATAAGTTTTAAATTATTTACTTCTTTTTAGTCCACTTATAAAAACTTCCTTTTTCAAAAACATTTTTTACCTTTATTTATATTACCACATTTTTATTAACTCGCTTTTCGTTCCTGTGGCATTGTGTGTCTGTCAAACATTTTTCTAATCTGCCAACGTAAAGTTAAACCACTTCTGATGGTTCTAGGGATCTCAAAATTTTTCCACAGATAGATCTTGGATGAAAACGCATTGTATCAAAATTTCAGATCGTTCGAATGTACCGTTATTAAATTATTGTACTTTTAGTTTATCTATATATATAAGCATCTGTACCGTCTGCTTTTGTTGACATCCATGTGTTCACCCCGTGACCACATCACCCTGTTTTAAAACGTTGGGCGTGCGCTTATGAGGTTTTTGGTATTTTAAAAAAATTGAGGTGAAAAAATATGTTTAAAAACCACGTTTTTGTAAGTGGAAAAAAAAAGAATAAAATAAATATAGATAAAAAAAAGATTTTTAAAAACCACGTTTTTATAAGTGTACTAAAAAGAAGAAAATAATTTAAAACTACGCGGTGGTCGAGTGGCAGCGTACTGGACTGTCGTACCGATGGTCACGGGTTCGAATCCGTGTGAAGGCAAGGGTTTGTTCCCGGGGCCTAGGGCGTCCTTGAGTCACCCCGCTCCGAATGGGCGGCTGGGTAATGCGTAGATCCCACAAAGCCGTGGCCTGTGAAAGCTGCATCACTTGCCAACATGGTCTGTGGACGCAACTATCTTCTGCATAGAAGGTGATGACTAATAAGTTTAATTACTATATGATTTATAATATGACTAAAAACGTGGGGCGGGTGTTTCATATAAAATTTAAAGATTTATAATTAAGAAGGCAAAAAAGATATCTATAAGTGAGAGAATGAGTGAACTGTATATGTAAAACCTCATAAGCGCCCGCCCCACGTATTTAGATATGCGATACAACAGTACTTAAACGAATTAGTTTTAAATTATTTTCTTCTTTTTAGTACACTTATGAAAACGTGGTTTTTAAAAATCTTTTTTTTACCTCTATTTATTTTATTCTTTTTTTTTCCACTTACAAAAACGTGTTTTTTAAAAAATCTTTTTTTTACCTCTATTTATTTTATTCTTTTTTTTTCCACTTACAAAAACGTGGTTTTTAAAAATCTTTTTTTTACCTCTATTTATTTTATTCTTTTTTTTTCCACTTATAAAAACGTGGTTTTTAAAAATCTTTTTTTTACCTCTATTTATTTACCACGTTTTTTATTAACTCGCTTTCATTCCCGTGACATTGTCTGTCCAACATTTTTTCAAATCTGCCAATGTAAAATTAAACCACTTCTGGTGGACCTAGAGATCTCACAATTTACCACAGATAGATCTTGGATGACAATGCATTGTATTAAAATTTCAGATCGATCGAATGTACCGTAATTAAATTAATGCATTTCTTTAGTTTCAATATAGTAAAATTGGTCTTCAGAAAAATACAATATGTAAAAAAAATTAAGCGTTGTTTAAAACTGATTGAGTTTAAATCTGGAGTTTATTTTATAATTTATGCACTAGATTTATTATTTATAACATGTTTTATATTCGTCACTGATCGGGAAGACATTTCGTTCTCACTCTGTCAATCGTATACAATGTGGTTCAAAAATTTAAAAGTTTTCAAATTTATTTATATTTTTATGCGATTTCAATGGGCAAATACGAACATTTTTGTTTTCAAAACGCTGCTAGAATTGATTTTTGTCAAGTCAGCAAATGACAACTGACACAACATTTCATAATGTCACATGATTCCCCTGTATTGTCCATACAAACAATAATGACGTCATTATATTTGAGAGCTGTGTGGCGGGTGCGTGAGTGTGTGGGGTGTGTGGAAGTGATGTGTGCAGTGGCGTAGCGAGGGGGGGGCAGGGGGGACAGATGTCCCTGGGCGCCACGTTAGGGGGCGCCAAAATGAGTATTAAAACTCATTACTTAATTTTATTTTGATGTAAACTATTGTATCCCAAATACGTTTGCAAGATTGAATTTTGGAGCTCCGAAAATATCTTCATTACAAGCCAGTTGACAAGCATGATTTTGTCGCCCCATTGAGCTTTAAGGGGCGCCATTCTACTCATAAATAAATGACACATCCACAATGATGAATGTCTAAAGGCGTTTAAAACAAAACAGTGAGTTGCTGGGAGTGAGACTAGGGGAGCAGTAAGAGGCAAAGGCGATTCTATTAATAGAACAGACAGAGACGACACTAAAAGCAACCAAAATGACCAAGACAAGAAAAAGGAGTGGCTTAAATAGTGGTTCTCAACCTGTGGTCTGCGGAGCACCAGTGGTCCGCGAGCAAAACATGAAATTTACGCACTGTATGATTGTATGATTCATCGTGAAAGACTAGCAAGTTAAAGAATTAACGCAGACTTAAAATATATTTTTGATCTGGCCTAAATAGTTTTTAAATTTTATCAAGGCTCGTCTTCCATTCATGGCCAATTCTCTTGATGTCTGCCTCCAATTCTCGGCGCCAAGTGTTTCTTGGACGGCCTTTTTTCCGCTTACCCTGTCGGTTCCATTTCAGGGCTTGCTTTGTTGTGTTAGGAGCAGGTTTTCTTAGTGTATAACCAATCCACTTCCATCGCTTCTGGAGAATCTCTTCCTCAATGGGCTTCCATTTTGTCCGCTGCCACAGTTCCTGGTTGCTGATTTTGTCTGGCCAGTGAATTCTGAGAATCCTTCTTAAACAGTTGTTGATGAAGGACTGGATTCTGGTCAAGTTTACGGCCGTTGTTCTCCATGTCTCGGCTCCATATAGCAGCACAGGTTTTACCATAGCGTTAAAAATCCTTGCTTTTAACTTGCTGCCTAAGTTGTTAGAGACCCAAATATTCTTGTGTTGCTGGAAGGCTGCTCTTTGCTTTTCCTATCCTTATTTTGACGTCCGCATCTGTACCACATTGTTTATCTACCACGCTGCCAAGGTAAACAAAACTGTCCACCTCCTCAAGGGCTTCTCCTTCAAGCATAATGGGTGATGTACTGGTGGCATTAACCTTGAGGATTTTACTCTTCCCTTTGTGAATGTTGAGACCCATGCTAGCAGAAGTGGCTGCGACAATGTTTGTTTTCTCCTGCATCTGTTGTTGGGTATGTGCAAGAAGGGCAAGATCATCAGCAAAGTCAAGATCATCCAGTTGATCCCATAAGGTCCATTGGATGCCATTCCTTTTCTGCTGTGTAGATGTTTTCATCACCCAGTCAATGGCTAACAGGAAGAGGAATGGTGACAGCTAGCAACCTTGTCTCACACCAGTCTTCACCTGGAACGCATCTGTCACCTGCTGGCCATGGATAACTCGGCAGTTTATCCCTTCGTACATATTTCTGATTATATCCGTAATCTTCTGTGGCACCCCGTAATGCCTTAGCAATCTCCACAGGGTTTGCCTGTCAACACTGTCAAAGGCTTTTTCATAGTCAACAAAGTTGACATAGAGCGGTGAGTTCCACTCTAGTGACTGCTCCAGAATGATGCGCAGTGTCGCTATCTGGTCCGTGCAGGATCTGTTGGTGCGAAAGCCAGCTTGTTCGTCCCGCAACAGAGGGTCTACAGCGACGAATAATGGCTTACAATTAATTTATTAATATTTTAAAGACCTTTGCAGCGTACCGAGCAATAAAAGTGAAGGAATAAAAAATCCCAACGTTTACATCCTCTAAAAACAGTTAGAGGGTCACCGGAAGACATATATCTGACGTATTTGATGTCAAAATTAAATTATTTTTTAGAAAACTGTGACGGAAAACACGAAATTTCGAGGAACACGTATAGCGAACCGTTCATTTTGCGAAAACGTTTTTCCGTCAATTTCCGACATGCGTAGAACGATGCGTGAACGAGTATCTTATATCAAAAAGGTTTACATGGGCGCCCTTTAACGCGGCATGCCTTGCTTATGGTTTACATTTTAAGATTATCAGTTCTTTTTTTTTCCTTTCCTTCTTCTTTTTTTCTTCCTCTTTTTCTTTTTTTTTCTCTCAATGGTTCATCCACCCCTTGGAAGCTTTTCATGCACCCCTTGGGGGTGCATGCACCACTAGTTAGGAACCCCTGAACTAGAAGCAAACAGGTTCATGTGCCAAGTATTAACACGAATAAAACCCTAAAACATTAATTTTTTAATACAATGTTAACAGTTGCTGAACTCATCATATTAATACAGACAGACCTCGCTAAATCGAACTTCCCTTAGTCGAAAACCTCCCTATATCGAATTAGTTGCTAGGTCCCGGCCAAATTCTGCGCCTATTTCGCAATTTTCCCTAACTCGAAAACTTCGCAAATCGAATTTTTTTCCTGGTCTCTTTGAGTTCGACTTAGCGAGGTTCGACTGTAACAAATTGTGTAGAAGATACTAATAATGGACATTTTGTAGACGATACTAAATAATGGACAATTTGTAGGCGATACTAAATATTGGAAATTTTGTAGACGATACTAGATAATGGACATTTTGTAGACGATATTAATAATGGACATTTTGTAGACGATATTAATAATGGACATTTTGTAGACGATATTAATAATGGACATTTTGTAGACGATACTAAATAATTGACATTCTTGATTTATTGACTACATTAAATATTACGTGCGAAACTTGAAGCTCATTCTATTGAGGTCCTAGAAAGCTTCACCTTGACAAAGTACACACATAATCTCTACACCAAGTCTATGCCAAAACTTTCCCGTAAATTACCGCAAGGGTTTGAATGGCACTTCCATTAGGAATCGGGGTAACTACCGTTTCCGATTACGGGAAGTTATACAAATATACATATATGATCTTATACTTCTACATGCATTTCAATTTTCGTCCACCTAACTGAAACGGCACTCAAGCTATCGTGTTCACACACACACACACAAACACACACAGACAGACAGACAGACACACACACAACAATGTTTCCTCTCAGGTTCGTTGGTCCGTGTGGAAAGTAATAAAAAAAAGTTGTCTGCAAAGTTGCACTGCATTCACCTTTTTTAAAATATTTTACAAAATTTGGTGCGCGGTAATTCTAAACTACAGTTTGGTCAGATATATGCGCGGCCGCGCAGCTTATAGGGAACTTTGACACACACACACACACACACAAGATTGCAAAACTGGGATTTTCCGACTCAGGAAGGTGTAAACATAGAGTTTTGTGTATATCGCGACGTCAATTTTGTTCACGATTACAATACTTCCCCAATATACTCCGATTACCAGTAAATAATCATTCATCGTAATAAAACATAACACTGTAAATTTTTTTTATAAAAATGAGTTTCAAGCAGAACTGATCCCATTAGTTACCTCCCCTTGTAGGTTATTGAACCAATGACGTCATCGCCTGGGATTTCCAGGTCTGACCACATCGACCCGGTGTATTTCTGAAGATATAAATATTTACTTTTCTGATTACATTACATGTTGTCCATTACATTACCCTTTGTCATTAAAATACCTTATGTACATTACCCTAAGTCCATTACAGTACCTTATGACATTACATTACCCTATTTCCATTATATTACCTTATGTCAATTACATTACCATATGTACATTACATTACCATGTGTACATTACATTACCAATGTTCCCTCTAAGGTTCTTTGGTCCGTGTGCAAAGTGAAAAAACTAATGTACAAAATTGCATAGCAGCCTTGTTTTGGGGGGGGGGATATTTTACCAAATTTGCTGCGCGGCATCGCTCAGATATCTGCGTGGCCGCGCAGCCACGCAGCTTAAAGGGACCATTGTACATTACCCTATTTCCCATAAGATTACCCTATGTCCAATACATTACACTTTGTCCATTGCAGTACCCTATGGCCATTCATCATCATCAGCCCGTGACCGTTGCGGTCGTTGGGGGGAGCGCATGGACACATCAGCAGATAACGATCTCCACATTTGCCTATTTTGAGCGGCGGCAAATAATTCATGCAATTTCATTCCTGTCCATTCCTTTATGTTGTCCAGCCAGCTTTTCCATTGTCGACCTCTTCGCCGGCCTCCTTCTGCGATGCCTTGAAGGATCATTTTTGTCAGGGTATCATGTCGCAGTACATGACCGAACCATGCCATCTTGCGTCTTTTAATTGTTGTTATGATGGTTTCTTGATGACCCGCAATAGAGTTTATTCTATCCCAGACATATTCATTGGACTTATATTCTAAATAGGAGATCTGGAGAATTTTCCTCATGCATTTATTTTTAAATGTCTGCAGCTTGCTTTCAGTGGCTGCCATTAGTGTCCAGGTCTCACATCAGTAAAGGACAATGGTTTTAACGAGAGCTCTGTAAAGCCTTAGCTTTGTTGGCAGGCTTGTGTTTTTGGTGTTCCATATTTTGGTCAACTTCGTCATTGCGGCCATTGCCGACCCAATTCTAGTCGAATTTCAGCTTCACATGTACCATCTCTGGATATAATTGCTCCTAGATATTTAAAGTTATGTACCTTCTCCAGTTTTTGTTGGTTCATTACGATGTTGGCCGTACTGGCAGCTGAGGTATTAACCAATATCTTGCTTTTCTCTAAGCCTCTAAGCTAATTTCCATCCCATATGCACCTGATCTGTCTGCAAGTTTGTCAGTGAGCTCCTGTAGTTCTTTACAGCTCCCAGCCAAAAGATCTGTCATCAGCAAATCGTAGGTTGCATACGGGTCTTCCGCCTATAGAGATGGCTGTGTTGTGATCTGTTGTGTTTTCATGTTCCCTTTCTGTGGGCTTATAGACTTGGTGGCGCCCAGCTCCTATGGCTATTACATTACCATATATCCAATACATTACACTAATTACACTTCAGTACCCTATTTTTTTAACCTAATTCCATTACAGTACCATATGTCCATTACAGTATCATATGTCCATTACATTACCGTATGTACATTACATTAACCATTTCCATAACATTACCCTATGTACATTACATTACCCTGTGTCCATTACATTACCCTATGTCCATTACAGTATCACATGTCCATTAAATTACCCTTTTTTCCTCACATTACCTTATATCCATAAACAATTTTCTTTGTACATTACATTTCCCTATGTCCCTTACAGTTTCCTTTGTCCAAAATATTACCCTATGTCCATTAGAGTTTCATTTGTCCATTACATTACACTATTTACATTACAATTTCCTTTTTCAATGACATCATTTTCCCGTAGGTCAATTACGACAACCTACTTTCTATAGATCACACCAGGGGAGGTCAAACTACGGCCAGCGGGTCGCGTGCGGCCCGCTACGGAGGGCATTGCGGAAGCCTGTAGTTATGTCGAAAAAATCAATTAATGTATGTTAATGATGAATGTTCAATAAATGTATGTTAATGATGGATGTTGTACTTGAACTGAGGCTAAAAGTATGGTATGTGCTGCCCTTTGACCTTTGATATCTTACTAATGCGACCCTCGCCTTACAATGTGTGCCACCAACTGGAGTACACCATATTTGTTACATTGTCTTCTTTCTATTCAATTATTACAGTTCTTTCAACTTAACCAATTTCCATTATATGAACATTTTTAAAAAAAATTAAATTACAATTTTCCCATTCCAATTGCATAACTTTATGTCCGTTACATATACTTCATTCCATTACATATAACATGTATTCATTACACTACCCTACGTCTTTAACATTATGTTCGTTAAATTGTCAAAAGTTCATTATATTAACTTCAAGCTCATTACATTACCATAAGTTCATAACACGTTATATTGTTACAAAAATAAAATATCGCCCTATGTCTATTCAATTACTTTTTGTTAAATAACATTACTTTCCCCCATTACATTACCCATCGTCTTTTATATTATCCATTTTTCATTACATTATTGCAGTTATATTATGCTTTATTTTATCTATTACACCAGCATACGTTTATACGTTTATACGTTTATATCCATTATCTTACGCATTTTTTTCCATTGGAATATCATTTGTCCATGACATTTTCCTCTGTCAATTAGATTACCGAATACACATGGTAATACGGATTGTTACCATTATATCACCATATGTGCCATATAACATCATCATCAGTCCCGTGACTGTTGCGGTCGTTGGGGGAGCGCATGGACACATCAACAGATAACGATCTCCACATTCACATATCTTAAGCGGCGGCCAATAATACATTAAATCTCATCCCTGTCCATTCCTTTATGTCGCCAAGCCAACTTCTCCGCTGTCGACCGCTCCGCCGGCCCTTTTCTCATACTCGTACATATCGTGCATGTAATAAATCCTCCCAAAATTAGTCAGCTGTGAATGAGAGTATTTACTTTAATATCACCTGTCATCGGATGTACATAGCTTTCTCTCTCTATCAGTGTTCTGCGTGCTGTTTTAAAGTCTCAATGGAACCTGATTTGCATCGTAAATGTCATGCTTTCAAAAATATTTAGATCTATAAACGAAGGGAAAAAACAACAACTCATAAGTCCCTGAGAGTGACGTCATTTCCTTTTCCTCACGAACAAATCTGATTTCCGTGTTGACGCCGGAAAACATTCGTGTGACAAGTCAGCGCAGTCGTCGCCGCGCCGCGCACATTTCAATGACGTCATTAAGTGGTTCATTAATTGCCCAGTGACACCGCTGACACTTGGGTTCTGAGAGTAGCTACTCAAGGTTTCAAATCTAATTAGCCTCAACTCGGTTTAATAACTAAAACATTGGAGGAATAAAAAATGTTTGTGACGGGGAGGGAGGTGTGGGCTAATAAATAAAGATGGATGAGAGGTGTTGGTTAAGGAAAAAAAAGGGGTGGGGGTGATTAAAAGTGCGGTTGTTGGAGAGGAGGAGGGGGCATATTTATGAAGAAAGACGTTGTAAAATTGTATTTTGACGGCCTCATGGTGACGTCACATTTGTTTACTAATCCGAATTCTGTCCGCCCCCATGTCGCCCATCAGAGCAGATATCTGGATTAGATGTCTAGAACACATGTTTAGGCATGTAAGAGATCTGTATTAGATGTCTAGAACACATGTTTTAGGCATGTAAGAGATCTGTATTAGATGTCTAGAACACATGTTTTAGGCATGTAAGAGATCTGTATTAGATGTCTAGAACACATGTTTAGGCATGTAAGAGATCTGTATTAGATGTCTAGAACACATGTTTAGGCATGTAAGAGATCTGTATTAGATGTCTAGAACACATGTTTTGGCATGTAAGAGATCTGTATTAGATGTCTAGAACACATGTTTAGGCATGTAAGAGATCTGTATTAGATGTCTAGAACACATGTTTTGGCATGTAAGAGATCTGTATTAGATGTCTAGAACACATGTTTTGGCATGTAAGAGATCTGTATTAGATGTCTAGAACACATGTTTTGGCATGTAAGAGATCTGTATTAGATGTCTAGAACACATGTTTTGGCATGTAAGAGATCTGTATTAGATGTCTAGAACACATGTTTTGGCATGTAAGAGATCTGTATTAGATGTCTAGAACACATGTTTAGGCATGTAAGAGATCTGTATTAGATGTCTAGAACACATGTTTAGGCATGTAAGAGATCTGTATTAGATGTCTAGAACACATGTTTAGGCATGTAAGAGATCTGTATTAGATGTCTAGAACACATGTTTAGGCATGTAAGAGATCTGTATTAGATGTCTAGAACACATGTTTAGGCATGTAAGAGATCTGTATTAGATGTCTAGAACACATGTTTAGGCATGTAAGAGATCTGTATTAGATGTCTAGAACACATGTTTTGGCATGTAAGAGATCTGTATTAGATGTCTAGAACACATGTTTTGGCATGTAAGAGATCTGTATTAGATGTCTAGAACACATGTTTTGGCATGTAAGAGATCTGTATTAGATGTCTAGAACACATGTTTTGGCATGTAAGAGATCTGTATTAGATGTCTAGAACACATGTTTTGGCATGTAAGAGATCTGTATTAGATGTCTAGAACACATGTTTTGGCATGTAAGAGATCTGTATTAGATGTCTAGAACACATGTTTTGGCATGTAAGAGATCTGTATTAGATGTCTAGAACACATGTTTTGGCATGTAAGAGATCTGTATTAGATGTCTAGAACACATGTTTTGGCATGTAAGAGATCTGTATTAGATGTCTAGAACACATGTTTTGGCATGTAAGAGATCTGTATTAGATGTCTAGAACACATGTTTTGGCATGTAAGAGATCTGTATTAGATGTCTAGAACACATGTTTTGGCATGTAAGAGATCTGTATTAGATGTCTAGAACACATGTTTTGGCATGTAAGAGATCTGTATTAGATGTCTAGAACACATGTTTTGGCATGTAAGAGATCTGTATTAGATGTCTAGAACACATGTTTTGGCATGTAAGAGATCTGTATTAGATGTCTAGAACACATGTTTTGGCATGTAAGAGATCTGTATTAGATGTCTAGGACACATGTTTTGGCATGTAAGAGATCTGTATTAGATGTCTAGAACACATGTTTAGGCATGTAAGAGATCTGTATTAGATGTCTAGAACACATGTTTTAGGCATGTAAGAGATCTGTATTAGATGTCTAGAACACATGTTTTGGCATGTAAGAGATCTGTATTAGATGTCTAGAACACATGTTTAGGCATGTAAGAGATCTGTATTAGATGTCTAGAACACATGTTTTGGCATGTAAGAGATCTGTATTAGATGTCTAGAACACATGTTTTGGCATGTAAGAGATCTGTATTAGATGTCTAGAACACATGTTTAGGCATGTAAGAGATCTGTATTAGATGTCTAGGACACATGTTTTGGCATGTAAGAGATCTGTATTAGATGTCTAGAACACATGTTTAGGCATGTAAGAGATCTGTATTAGATGTCTAGAACACATGTTTAGGCATGTAAGAGATCTGTATTAGATGTCTAGAACACATGTTTAGGCATGTAAGAGATCTGTATTAGATGTCTAGAACACATGTTTAGGCATGTAAGAGATCTGTATTAGATGTCTAGGACACATGTTTTGGCATGTAAGAGATCTGTATTAGATGTCTAGAACACATGTTTAGGCATGTAAGAGATCTGTATTAGATGTCTAGAACACATGTTTAGGCATGTAAGAGATCTGTATTAGATGTCTAGAACACATGTTTTGGCATGTAAGAGATCTGTATTAGATGTCTAGAACACATGTTTTGGCATGTAAGAGATCTAGATTAGATGTCTAGAACACATGTTTAGACATGTAAGAGATCTGTATTAGATGTCTAGAACACATGTTTTGGCATGTAAGAGATCTGGATTAGATGTCTAGAACACATGTTTAGGCATGTAAGAGATCTGGAGTATATAGGTTCAGGGCATATGTGCACGTGCGCCAGCAGAAGGTTTGGTAAATTTTATTTCAATAAAATGAACAAAAAAAACTTTTTTTTTAAAAGATGAGGCCCAGCTGTAGTGAGGAATATATAATCTCGCATGAAAAAGCAGAAAATAATTTTTAGTCACAAACTAAGTAGTCACACAGGAGGACTCGGAACTCTAAGTTTTATTGATATTTATTGTGATCGATTGTGGGATTTAATGTCAGATATAAAATTTGATCAACTAACACAAAAGTTCTGAGTCTGTATAACTCTATATAGCAGTCGCTATTGTTTACATTTTACGGGTCACTTGACTTCACGCCAGCCATCGGTGAACACATATCGTGTTTTAACCAGGTAGAATTAACTCAGTTTCAGGCTGTAAATGTTTGTCGCGTTTGAACACAATCAATACTGTTAATTATGTCTCATATTTAAGGGATTTATAGTCAAAAACTTTGTTTTTACGGGGTTGTTTTTATTTATCCCTTGTATTAACTTCACCGCCGTCTCTCTCTCTCTCTCTCTGTCTGTCTTGGGCTTGCAGTCTGTCGGTCGGGAGGCCGAAAAACAAATGTAAAAAATGACACACTTCCTGTAATGCTATCGAGCTGAAATTTTTCACATAGAGTCGTGGTACCGAAAAATGCATCGAATTAAAATTTCAGATCGATCGAATGTACCTTAATTAAATTAATGCATTTCTAGTTTATCTCTATATAACTCTATATAGCCGTCTGTTTTTGTTTACATTTTACGTGTCACTGGAGTTCACTCCAGCCATCCATGACCACATCCTCGTGTTTACAGCAAGGGAGTACAGTCGCGTTCAGTCTGTAAATGTTTTTCGTGCGATGGTTATTATATTGAACATAATCAATACTTTTGGATATGTCTCATATATAAGGGATTTATAGTCAAAAACTTTGATTTTACGGGGTGGGTGGGGGGGGTCATTAGCTCTCCTTTGCTCCCATTACCTATCGAACTAGAATATGTGCTGAATGTGAATCTTAATTGATAGAATTTCATTTCAATCTGCAATAATTCCACGTGAAAGTTACACTTGTCAATTATCATAACACGCTTAAAAGCCAAAAATTGTTGTTGTAATTATATTTTTTTAATAGCAGGTGCAGATTTCTATGTCTGTCAACTCTATATAAATCTCGGAGCTGATTGACTCCGGAAAACTTATAGGCTAAACACAATGGGGTTTAATTATAGGGACTTCAATTTTAATTAGCGATGCCACGCACCTGGGCCGGTCACGGAAAACGGTTTGCTTACAAACACGAATCTTGCACAGGCTTTAATTCATTGGAAAAAAATATTGCAAAATCAATTTAATTATTTTTTTTGCCAGAAATAAACATTTTTATTTGTAACTGTCTTACCGCATATCATTTGAACAGTAATTAAAGAAAAAGAAAAAAAGTGTGGCACTTGGATTTGTTGGGTCACCAGTGACGTCTTATCCTAACATGTATCATAAACATGGATTTTTAAGTTTTATATTTATTTTAAATACTTCTTAAAGTGGAAAAATGTATTTAATTCATATTGTCTTAAAACAGTCTGCAACAATGTCCGTCTAATTGGTAGGATATTCATGCTCGGACTCAACAATCAGAGGGAATACGTCATGGAGGAAGTAACCCATACACAAGAGTCTTTGTGACGTCATGGTGGAAGTAACCCATACACAAGAGTCTTTGTGACGT
The DNA here is from genome assembly GCA_944989445.1 of Ampullaceana balthica. Taxonomy (NCBI): domain Eukaryota; kingdom Metazoa; phylum Mollusca; class Gastropoda; family Lymnaeidae; genus Ampullaceana; species Ampullaceana balthica. The sequence continues at coordinate 21,320 of CALYLW010000908.1, forward strand.
CATGGAGGAAGTAACCCATACACAAGAGTCTTTGTGACGTCATGGTGGAAGAAACCCATACACAAGAGTCTTTGTGACGTCATGGAGGAAGTAACCCATACACAAGAGACTTTGTGACGTCATGGAGGAAGTAACCCATACACAAGAGTCTTTGTGACGTCATGGAGGATGTAACCCATACACAAGAGTCTTTGTGACGTCATGGAGGAAGTAACCCATACACAAGAGTCTTTGTGACGTCATGGAGGATGTAACCCATACACAAGAATCTTTGTGACGTCATGGAGGAAGTAACCCATACACAAGAGTCTTTGTGACGTCATGGAGGATGTAACCCATACACAAGAGTCTTTGTGACGTCATGGAGGATGTAACCCATACACAAGAGTCTTTGTGACGTCATGGAGGATGTAACCCATACACAAGAGTCTTTGTGACGTCATGGAGGATGTAACCCATACACAAGAGTCTTTGTGACACCTGGTTGGATACGCCCCAGCTTGGTGACATTGTCACTGTGCTCAGAAAGAATTCTTCGGATTTGAGTATAGGTCGCCTACCAAATGTCGTCTCAAAGTTCATTGACTGTGACATTCTAAAGGTAAATTCAGGTAAATTCAGGTTAAACATTGAGGTTCCTCATTCTTGCTCACAGTAAAGCTGACCATCTCTTGTCTCTTATATTAAGATAGAGACTGGTTCGTTTGAGTTTGAGATGAGCCAGGTACATTACAGGTATTTATTTGGAGTTTATTTGTCATCGACGACGTCGCGCTGCTGTTCAGAACTACCGTGCAGCAAATGGTGTACATATTGCACACGAACAATTGATACTGTGCAACTTAGAACACGAGGTTTTACTTTGCACACGGACAAACGAGCTATTTCACTACCCCATAGTCCGTCATGGACTGAAAAGGTGGTTATATTAGATGGAAAATCCCAATATTTATTCTTTGAAATATGCCATTGTACTTTCAAAACTTTATTATTTCATTAATTCCACTCAAAAACCATTGTACCCCTTCGTGCAACAAACTTAAAGAAAAAACAAAGATGCTACATAAAATTGAAAGTTTTCTCACAATAATTCAACTCCAAAGCTTCCGTGGCTTTAATCATCTCTAGACGACCAAACTGTCAAGATGCACAACCGGATCTCTTGAGTTTCTTTTTATGCATAAATAAAACATACGCATGAATTAAACTGATATCTTCGTTTATTATTGCTTGAAATTTCACGCGGATATTAATTATTTGATGGTCGAAAATGACTTCCCTTTATAGGATTATCGCCCTTGCTCACAGCTCTCCTTAAATACGCCACTCAATCGGATACTCGTGTTTCAAGTGTAAAATTAGCTATGACGCAGTCTGTTCGTTAATAAAAAGTTTTTTCTGCTCGCGTAGTTCATCTTAAATTTCATACGTTTTTCAATATTGGTTTAGCAGAAGATGCGCTTTTATTTATATGTATTGAAAGTTTTAATGTTCTGTCTTATTGACATAAAAACTCTAGAAATCATTGGGTTATTTAAGAAAAAAATTGCCTTAAATTTCTAGTGTTATATAGTAGTCTTGTAAGTATTTAAAACAAATTGTATCATGGTCATTAAATATCTAATGCGCGCCATTGCATTTCAGATTGACCAAACCAAATTGGAGCATGGTGGTCGAGTGGCATGCGCGCTCAGCTGGCGTACCGATGTTCACGGGTTCGAATCCCCGTGAAGGCATGGATTTGTTCCAGCGGCCAAGCTTCAAACGGGTATCTAACATTAGTTACGGAAACAAAGGCGGCTGAGAAATTCGTGGAACCCTTATAGCCGTACCCCGTGAACGCTGCGACACTTGCCAACAGACCAGCATGGACTATAGACGCAATAACCTTCTATATAAAAGGAGCGTCTGTATAGATAAGACATAAACGACATCAGTTGTTCAATTTTCCCCAGACTAATTTTTTTTTCAAACAAATTTCTGGATACATTTTCTACATATATCACTAACCCAACGTTATGTTTCTCCCTTAAATCCCTGCCCCTCCCCACTTCCCCCCACACACACACCTTTATTTTTCTTCCTAGTCCTAACCTCAGTAGCTTTCTTCCAGAACCCACTATTGGCAGAATGAGTTTTTTGTCAACATGGCGGCCCTGCGCAAGTGGGCGGACGCGGCATTTGGTGGACATGACACTCTCCTGAGCTGGGGGAAATCCAACATGCCGTCTGGTCGGTGTGATCAATGCGGGCGTCCGAGGAATATTACAGGAGATTAATTAATCCTACTCCCACGCAACACCGGCCCCGGTACCACTTCACTCAGACCACCGACCATTCCCCCCCTCCTCCTCTTTCAATCCAAACACCTCTCTCTCTCTCTCTCTCTCTCTCTCTCTCTCTCTCTCTCTCCCCCACTCCCCACTTTCCTACAGTCTAGCCTGGACAGGCGGTACCACTTCACTCCCACCACCGACCACACCTTCCCCCCCTCTTTCAATCCGAACACCTCCTCTCTCTCTCTTCCTCCATCGCCCCACACACACACACACTTTCCTCCAGTCTTGGCTGGACAGTGAGTTTTATCTTATGACGTGACTAAGACTAGAAGAGTTTATCCCAACGCGTCTGCTGTGGATAAGCGGGAAAACCCAGTAGTTTCAAACGATCCCAACGTTCAATGCGGCATTACACTAATTGCAGCTTCAGATAAAAGGGCATTGTTATTTTTATTCTTATAATTGCTATTATTATTGTCATTATTATTCTTAGTCTTATTTTTTTAAAAATGTTTGTACACTTTAGACTTATAGCGCATTACAGGACTTCCAGACACATAAAATAACAAGACAATAAGTTTAACACATCCAGATCATCTTTCAATTAGCAGCTCGAGGCCGTACGTGACCTAGTTCATTATCATATTTTTTTAACGTGGGGCTATATATGTATAAGAAATCCTCCGTGGGTAAGAGATGTGTTTGATAACAGTGGCCCAGTTCTGACTATAATCATGTAAGTTGGGACAAGATTGAGTTATCTTTCCTTTCAGGATATAAAACTAGGTAGCGTGTATCATCTCGTCTTGTTTGTGTAAGAAATCGTGTTTCTAACATTAAAGAGCTACAAGTATGTCGAAATAGTTCGAATGCACAGAAGAGCGCCGCCGCAATCATTATTTAACTTTAATTAATTTTTGTTGTTATTTTTGGCCTGTTTTAAAAGTAATTTTACGCTCAAGGAGAAAAAATGAAGAAAGGAATAACTATCACTAAACCTACCCCTAACCCTAAAACCTATCACTAAACCTACCCCTAAAACCTATCACTAAACCTATCCCTAACCCTAAAACCTATTCCTAAACTTAAAATGTGATAGTGATTCTATCAGGGACAAACCCATGGAAAAAAAAATATTACATGTAATTATGTTTTAAAAAAATGTAAAGTAAAGAAAGAAAAAAAAAGCCCCAACTAAAAATCGAACCCCAGACCTATATTTCAGCAGTCGGTCGCTCTATTAATTAGACCAACGAAGCTGCTGACAAAATTCGTTCTTTTAAAATTATAATAAAAAGGCTATAAATATAACGCTAACTCTTTTAATTTAAGAAACATGATTTGTCACTCTTCAATTTTAAGAAACAAGATTTATTACAAAGCATACGAGATAATACACACTACCATAAAACTATCTTATCAGGATGTAACCTCTTCAGTTCGCAGAAGAAAAAAATCCAGCTCTCCGGGTGAAGAAAATACAAAAGGATGTTGTGACACCTCACCAACTACCTACCCACACCCTGCCACTTTTATTATTCTACTGAACCTCGTTAGATTCTAGAATGTCTTTATTTTTGTTCTGTTTTTGTTTTTTTCTGTTTTTGTTTGTCCTGTTTTTGTTTGTTCTCTTTTTGTTTGTTCTGTTTTTGTCTGTACTGTGTTTTGTTTGTTGTGTTTTGTTTGTCCTGTGTTTTGTTTGTTCTGTTTTTGTCTGTACTGTGTTTTGTCTGTACTGTGTTTTGTCTGTACCGTGCTTTGTTTGTTCTGTGTTTTGTTTGTTCTGTGTTTTTGGTTGTTCTGTGTTTTGTTTGTTCTGTGTTTTTGTTTGTTCTGTGTTTTGTTTGTTCTGTTTTTTGTTTGTTCTGTGTTTTGTTTGTTCTGTGTTTTGTTTGTTCTGTGTTTTGTTTGTTCTGTGTTTTGTTTGTTCTGTGTTTTGTTTGTTCTGTGTTTTGTTTGTTCTGTGTTTTGTTTGTTCTGTGTTTTGTTTGTTCTGTGTTTTGTTTGTTCTGTGTTTTGTTTGTCTGTGTTTTGTTTGTTCTGTTTTTGTTCTCTTTTCAGAAGGCGCTTATATCCACATCTCATTGTTTTGAGATTGTAATAAAATTACGGGTGTGATTGGAGCCGCCCGAAAGGGAACTTTGTCCAGTCTTTTGAAAGGGAACTTTGTCCAGTCTTTTGAAAGGGAACTTTGTCCAGTCTTTTGAAAGGGAACTTTGTCCAGTCTTTTGAAAGGGAACTTTGTCCAGTCTTTTGAAAGGGAACTTTGTCCAGTCTTTTGAAAGGGAACTTTGTCCAGTCTTTTGAAAGGGAACTTTGTCCAGTCTTTTGAAAGGGAACTTTGTCCAGTCTTTTGAAAGGGAACTTTGTCCAGTCTTTTGAAAGGGAACTTTGTCCAGTCTTTTGAAAGGGAACTTTGTCCAGTCTTTTGAAAGGGAACTTTGTCCAGTCTTTTGAAAGGGAACTTTGTCCAGTCTTTTGAAAGGGAACTTTGTCCAGTCTTTTGAAAGGGAACTTTGTCCAGTCTTTTGAAAGGGAACTTTGTCCAGTCTTTTGAAAGGGAACTTTGTCCAGTCTTTTGAAAGGGAACTTTGTCCAGTCTTTTGAAAGGGAACTTTGTCCAGTCTTTTGAAAGGGAACTTTGTCCAGTCTTTTGAAAGGGAACTTTGTCCAGTCTTTTGAAAGGGAACTTTGTCCAGTCTTTTGAAAGGGAACTTTGTCCAGTCTTTTGAAAGGGAACTTTGTCCAGTCTTTTGAAAGGGAACTTTGTCCAGTCTTTTGAAAGGGAACTTTGTCCAGTCTTTTGAAAGGGAACTTTGTCCAGTCTTTTGAAAGGGAACTTTGTCCAGTCTTTTGAAAGGGAACTTTGTCCAGTCTTTTGAAAGGGAACTTTGTCCAGTCTTTTGAAAGGGAACTTTGTCCAGTCTTTTGAAAGGGAACTTTGTCCAGTCTTTTGAAAGGGAACTTTGTCCAGTCTTTTGAAAGGGAACTTTGTCCAGTCTTTTGAAAGGGAACTTTGTCCAGTCTTTTGAAAGGGAACTTTGTCCCATCACAACTAGTTGAAAGGGGAACAGTTGTATTATGAGTTTCCAAGATTTCCTTTATTGATCTGAATGAACAAAGAGAGGAACTTAGTCCAGACAGTTTTAGTCACTAATAGAAAAGGGAACTACTATTGTCCAGTCTTGTTTGAAAAAACAAAGAGCCAGACGCAAAGAGCTTAACATTTGATAAAGGAGTTCTTTGTCCAGTCTTTTGAAAAGAGGAGAAACTCAACAATTTGGTCCAGAAAAAAGTTCAATCAACTTGCGCACAACGCTAAGACAACTAACTCTGCGCTCCGAGGTCAATAGATACATATAAGCCCCCCTAAACCATTTCAAACTTTCCTGAAAAGTGGAACCTCTCGTGAAGTCCAGAATGCTACAGAGATGTCCACAGGCCAGTCTTTTTGAAAGGGAACTTTGTCATCCACTTAGACCGAGAGACGAGGTCTTTATTGAAAGGGAACTTTTGCGTCCAGTATTTTGAAAGGGAAACTCCTTTGTCCAGTAGGTCATATCGTCTCTTTTAATTTTTTTTTTTCTTTTGAAAAGGCGAGACTTTGTCTCCAAAGGTGGTCTATAAAGTAACCACTCTTTCTGAATAAAAACCGAAACAATAGAAAAACAGAAAATGCACCCTCTTTGTCCGTCAGAACCTACGCCTCACTCTTCCCTCTTAGCTTAGCGAATGACACACTCAGGCGCGGGAGTATACATCCCTTCACTATCACCAGAAAATAATGAATGCGAAAATCTACATATCGCTTCTGCCCTACCAAGGGGAGCGGGGGCTGGGGGGGGTCGGGGGATGGGGGGGGGGGGCCGAAAGCATTCCCAAAACCGTATGGCTTTTAAAAATGCAATCTGTTATAACCCCCTTTCCGGTTTAACATGTAAAACTTATTCACCCACAAAAAGTATATTAACTTAGCTTCATCAAAGGCTATTCGCTCAACGAACGCATCCGTCGCCAGTTGGAAACAAAAGAACACAAGGGGACTAGCAGCTAAACGATCCGAATAGACAACATATATCCAAACGCACCGCAAGACTAACACAAATTACACATAACCAAGTCTCGCAGATAAATTGTGTAGTCGTCCCTTAATCATCGAAGCTGTTACTACTCTAATAATTTCAGCCTCCCGCACTACAGACTCAATCCCTATCATACCACACTGGCCCTCCCCATCAACAAAGCAACGAATATTGTTCCCCTATGAGAATGACTCCCCTAAACGCTCAGACATCATATATTACCCCGATATGCAGCCTCTATCTCTTCAACATTCAACCCCAAGTTCCCGGCCCTCTCGCCCAATAATGCTAAGATACCGAATAGAGCAGCGTTTATGCCGCTCTCTCCTGTAACACGAAGACTATGCGTCTACTTACATATGTCTCCTAAACATATGCTACTCAAATGCCACTCTCATAAACTAACGCCTAAGACCTCCACATATCCCAATACAAATACGCATTAGGGCATCAAGAATTACCGAAATAATAAACAATAAGCAACGCACCGAAATCACTAATAAACAACAGCTCTATTTCCTGCCAATGGACATCCCATATACGAGACATTGATTAATCAAGTCCGCATTTCGCACCTCCTATCAACTATAACGGAATAAGACCACTATCAACAAACATCCAAAAACCTCCACGAGACACGACGAATCCTATCCCGGACGGATAATCAAACGTAATCAAACAATAACCCAGCATGATGGGAAATTACAAATAGACTCACACCCCCCTTAGTTAGATCCCCCCATTTGAAGAAGAGGAACTGTTTGATGTGATGTCCAGCGCTTCTTACTTCTAGAATACGAACTCCCGTTGTCTCATCAGTCTTTTTCAAGCTCTTGCGAACAAAAAGGGATACATACCTCCCTTAATGTACTTCTTACTAAATTTGTCCACAGGAATCCTTTTGAAAAGCAAAGAGGTATTATACTACTTTCTTCCAATACTAGATTGCGCACGCTCCTAAACCTAGTCCCCTTCTCCACGTCTTCTCTCTTTCCAAATTTGACACACAGGGACCTCCCACTACTGAATTTCTGTCCCCCATGAGCCCCCGTCTTCCTTTGTATTTCTAAACACTTTTGAAAGGTCGCTTGAACCCAACATTTGTCACCGAGCTCCCTATATTTCTTTTGAAAGGGAACTATTGTCCAGTCTTTTGAGATAGGCGACCGATACCTTATTGTTCTTTCCCTACGTGAATGCTGCCAGGTGCGGTGGGTCCACACCAGTCCCTTATGAAAGAGGGACTTAGGAGATCTCAGAGAACTTGTCCCCTGCCTAGCCCCTTTTCTTTTTTTACTTTTTTCTTATCAAGTTCACTAATTCCTTTCTATAACTCGTTACTTTCTTCTTTTCTATTTCCATTTATACTCCCTTTTCCCTTTTGCCCAGTAGGGACTTATTTTGTTCCCAGCTCATTTTGAAAGGGCGAATTTGTATCCCAGATATAATTCTTTTTGAAGGGGAGCATACAGTGACTCGTCAACTCAAGTCCTTTTTGAAAGGGGACTGTTGTCCAGTCTATTGAAAGGGGACTTTGTCCAGTCTTTTGAAAGGGGACTTTGTCCAGTCTATTGAAAGGGGACTTTGTCCAGTCTATTGAGCACGATAGGACTAAGGCGTGGCCAGGGGGGTGGTACGTATGTCGCCAGGCATCAAGGTACAGGGGCGCCGGGGCATCAAGGTACAGAGGCGCCAAAATGAGGCTTTCCACGGACTTCCACGTTACATTTAAATAAACGAACAAAGGCTAGATATTAATTTCACATGAAAAAAGTGTCGGGCACAAATTCTATAGCTTGTCTCCGGGCCCAAATTATACTGGCTTCGCCTCTGCGAGAGGGCAGGGGAACTTTTAGACAGCTATTTACGTAGACAACAATATAAATAATAATAAAATAAAACAAAAATGAAATAATTTTGCTATGATGATGCAATCGCAGTTATCATCACTTCAGGGACTTAGCCTGTTTCCCCCTCCCCACCCTCCCCACCCCCCACACCCCCAAAACCATGATCCACACCAATATATGCCATTTCCCGCCAAGTATTTATTGAGAACCGGTGGTTTAGGGGGAATTCCCCAGGGTACTTCATTCATAAAAATACGTCTTTGCGTTGCGTAGCATAATTCTCCGCCGCGCATTGGCGACGGCAGGAAAACCCGGTGGTCGGAATTATTTTCCATGAGGCTCTGTCTGGGTAGAATGTCGCCAAACTTCAAAGTAAATTCTTGACTCGTACCTGGGTAAACCCTGAAATTATGGCAAAGGAAGCCTCCCCGTCTTAGCGTTAACAAACTCTTTATGGGTTTGTAAAGGTGCATACGCGCTAATTTTTCAGCTGTGATTTTTTCCTTTTATTTTCATGTTTGTTTAACTAATTTTATCAATATCTTTTTAAAAAAAACAACAGCAGTGACAATTTATTTTGTTTCAAGTTATATTTCAACAACAGCCTCATTTATTTCCTATGATGTGATGTGATTTGATCTTGTCACAGTCACACAGCTGGCAGGTTTGTTTATTTCTTCTTTAGTTTGACCTACTTTACGTGCAACCTAGACAACAGTTTGATTAAATAGTTGTTTTCCGTGCTTTCTTGACAACATATATAATACATTTTTCTTACACAATGTATTTCATACTTAGCGTTATTTTGTTGTTGTTTGTTTGTTTTTTTTGAAAATGATTATTCCCATCAAAA
>CALYLW010000908.1:31275-228775 GCA_944989445.1 Ampullaceana balthica
GTGACGGATGCTATCGTGATATATGGTACAGTAGTGACGGATGCTATCGTGCTATATGGTACAGTAGGGACGGATGCTATCGTGCTATATGGTACAGTAGTGACAGATGCTATCGTGCTATATGGTACAGTAGTGACGGATGCTATCGTGCTTTATGGTACAGTAGTGACGGATGCTATCGTGCTATATGGTACAGTAGGGACTGATGATATCGTGCTATATGGTACAGAAGGGACGGATGATATCGTGCTATATGGTACAGTAGGGACTAATGCTATCGTGCTATATGGTACAGTAGGGACGGATGCTATCGTGCTATATGGTACAGTAGTGACGGATGCTATCGTGCTATATGGTACAGTAGTGACGGATGCTAGCGTGTGATATGGTACAGTAGTGACGGATGCTATCGTGATATATGGTACAGTAGTGACGGATGCTATCGTGCTATATGGTACAGTAGGGACGGATGCTATCGTGCTATATGGTACAGTAGGGACGGATGCTATCGTGCTATATGGTACAGTAGTGACGGATGCTATCGTGCTATATGGTACAGTAGGGACGGATGATATCGTGCTATATGGTACAGTAGGGACTGATGCTATCGTGCTATATGGTACAGTAGTGACGGATGCTATCGTGCTATATGGTACAGTAGTGATGGATGCTATCGTGCGATATGGTACAGTAGTGACGGATGCTATCGTGATATATGGTACAGTAGTGACGGATGCTATCGTGCTATATGGTACAGTAGGGACGGAGGCTATCGTGCTATATGGTACAGTAGGGACGGATGATATCGTGCTATATGGTACAGTTGGGACTGATGCTATCGTGCTATATGGTACAGTAGTGACGGATGCTATCGTGCTATATGGTACAGTAGTGACGGATGCTATCGTGCTATATGGTACAGTAGGGACGGATGATATCATGCTATATGGTACAGTAGGGACGGATGATATCGTGCTATATGGTACAGTAGGGACTGATGCTATCGTGCTATATGGTACAGTAGGGACGGTTTGTAAAACGTTGTCATCAAAAAGCGATCGTGATTTAATTATGGAGTGTCGCAAAAGGAACCATCCTCTAATAAGCGCCCGCCATACAAGATATTTGTTAACATTTGTTGGGCTTGTGTGTGTGTGTTGTGGATATACCTGGGGCAGGGGGGGGGTAAAGATCATTTGTTGCCCCGTGTGCCTGTTACGGAGTAGGATAGTGGACTGATCAAGAGTAATTATCTCCTAGTTTAAAAGACGACTGTGACTTTGGTGCAACATTGCATAGAACTGGGGGGGGGGCATGGTTATTGACGCCCTTGGTGGTTGGGGAGGGGCGGGGGGCCAAGAGCTTCTGCCGCCCACCTTTCACAAAAATCCAGTGACACAGCCACTAGCAATGGATGAACCGTAACCCTAACAAACCGAAGCAAACCGTAGCAAACCGTAACCAGGCCTCGGTTCCCTGTGGCTAAGTTCAATTACTCTACACCCTTCCCCCCCCACCTCCCAGTAAACCCAGCCCCTCCCCTCTCCCATTACAACCCGTACTACACCCTCCCCCCACCTCCCAGTAAACCCAGCCCCTCCCCTCTCCCATTACAACTCGTACTACACCCTCCCCCCCCCACCTCCCAGTAAACCCAGCCCCTCCCCTCTCCCATTACAACCCGTACTACACCCGACCCCCCACCTCCCAGTAAACTCAGCCATCCTCCCCTCTCCCATTACAACCCGTATTCTACTCTCACGCCTGTCTGTGTTTCAGGCCCGCCCATTACGAAAATACCTTGACCAGTGCTATTTTTAGAATCTGATGAAATACAAGTGGTTTCCTTGCCCGCAACGAATTCTGAAATGGTATGTGTTCTTGGGGTGGGGGGTGCGACACATTCTTGACGGGGTAAATGTCTTGCATTGTTCACCCCGTCTCCGTGCTCCGCCGTCTGTCGTCACTGGAGCTGTTGACATCCGTATATGAAACACGTAAGAGTTTGGGTCGTCTGTACTGTACACACGTAATGTTTGGACCTCAATTTCAACCGAATTCTCCCTGGCGTCGTGTCTATTATTAAGTAATGGCCGTGTCTATCACTTACACAGATACTCGGACAGGTATCATACTATCACTGACACAGATACTCGGTCAGGTATCATACTATCACTGACACAGATACCTGGTCAGGTATCATACTATCACTGACACAGATACTCTGTCAGATATCATACTATCACTGACACAGATACTCGGACAGGTATCATACTATCACTGACACAGATACTCGGTCAGGTATCATACTATCACTGACACAGATACCTGGTCAGGTATCATACTATCACTGACACAGATACTCTGTCAGATATCATACTATCACTGACACAGATACTCGGTCAGATATCATACTATCACTGACACAGATACCTGGTCAGGTATCATACTATCACTGACACAGATACCTGGTCAGGTATCATACTATCACTGACACAGATACTCAGTCAGGTATCATACTATCACTGAGACAGATACTCTGTCAGGTATCATACTATCACTGACACAGATACTCTGTCAGGTATCATACTATCACTGACACAGATACTCGGTCAGGTATCATTCCATCCACACACCTTCCGTTTATGTGTTTCCCCGAGTATAAGAATCATGACACAGAAATGTCTGTTTTCTGGTAGTTGTGGTCGTTTCGTATTTTAAAGAAGCGAACATCAAAGTCGCACATAAGATGATGTCATCATATAGGTCTTTGATCAGAAAGTATTATCATCATATAGGTCCTTGATCTGAAAGTATTGTCATCTTATAGGTCTTTGATCTGAAAGTATTGTCATCTTATAGGTCTTTGATTTGTTAGTGGTATTGAAAAAATAATAATCTAAACTGGGTCAGATTTCTGAGTCGGATGAGAAGACGACATCAATACAAGTTTTGATCTTTCAGAAGGCGTAATCAATAAATATATTTTTAAAAAAATAAAAATTATGACCACTGGTAGTTAGCCGGAAATATCAAACAGGATAGACCCGATTTCAAAGTTTAAGGTATTGTTGAATTTCTAATCACTTAAATACTCTCTATTTTATTTTTTTCCCCTATCAGTTAATTTTAAAATGTAATATTTAAAAAATAATCAACTTGCAATGAATTTCAAGAGGAAATAGAATCACTAACAATATTGAATATATTAGACATGCACGGGGATTTACTAGTAATCTCAATACGTTTTCTTCAACTCCCAGATCATATGATGTGTCAGTACTCGGGGTTCTGTGTACATGAATTGAGAATCCCCGATAATGACTCACGGGTGCTCGATGATTTTAACAATCCATTTATCAAGTTTTTTGGCCCTTGAGATTAATTCCAGTGGGGTTTAGGGCTCAGTAAACTAATTGAAACAGGGCCCCAAGGTACAGGAAACAAGCTGAACTCAGGTGGTTGGTTCTGTAGGTTACGCCACGATATGTTGACGTGGTAGAGATCTTTAAGGGGCACACTGAGCCCCTTGTCATTGTTGGGGGACAGGGAATTTCACATATTGGTGGCACTTCTAGTCATGGGACTCAGGGAAGCGCCCTGTCATGATGTGTTAATAGGGCACTTAATCTATTTGGGGCACTTCACGTAGTTGAACACATGGAAAGCATCGTCATGGTAAGGCAATAGGGCATCTCACGTTTTAGGGCATTTCTTGTCAATGGATGCAGGAAGTGCCTTGTCATAGCATGTTGACAGCATGTTGACAGCAAGTTGACAGCAAGTTGACAGCAAGTTGACAGCATGTTGACAGCAATTTGACAGCATGTTGACAGCAAGTTGACAGCATGTTGACAGCATGTTGACAGCAAGTTGACAGCATGTTGACAGCATGTTGACAGCATGTTGACAGCATGTTGACAGCAATGTTCCCTTAAAGGTTCATTGGTTCATGTGCAAAGTTGCACAGCATCGATTTTTGACAAAATTTTCCTGCGCGGTAATTCTAAACTGCTGCCTGGAGTCAGTCAGATATCTGCGCACCGGCGCAGTTTTAAAGATAACATTGGTTAACAGGGCACTTAACATATGGGGGGGGCAGTCCTATTCCTTAAATGCATTCAGTGTCCCGCCATCATGGCATGATACAACACATCTTAGGGCATCTACAGTCACGACCAAACCAGGGTGAGGGTGGTAAGGACAGGGGGATAAATCTGAAGTCATTTGTTAAGTCCCTTGCGCTGAGTGAAATAATATTTCTGCAATAAAATCCCAATGACGTCATGCGGGTTTGGAGGCGTTCACACCCACAGCCTTCGAACGTCTACAGTTGACGTCTGATATCCGAACATCTGAGCCCCTGAACTCGAAAGCCTACAGTTGACGTCTGATATCCGAACATCTGAGCCCCTGAACTCGAAAGTCTACAGTTGACGTCTGATATCTGAACATCTGAGCCCCTGAACTCGAAAGTCTACAGTTGACGTCTGATATCCGAACATCTGGGCCCCTGAACTCGAAAGTCTACAGTTGACGTCTGATATCCGAACATCTGAGCCCCTGAACTCGAAAGTCTACAGTTGACGTCTGATATCCGAACATCTGAGCCCCTGAACTCGAAAGTCTACAGTTGACGTCTGATATCCGAACATCTGAGCCCCTGAACTCGAAAGTCTACAGTTGACGTCTGATATCCGAACATCTGAGCCCCTGAACTCGAAAGTCTACAGTTGACGTCTGATATCCGAACATCTGAGCCCCTGAACTCGAACGTCTACAGTTGACGTCTGATATCCGAACATCTGGGCCCCTGAACTCGAACGTCTACAGTTGACGTCTGATATCCGAACATCTGGGCCCCTGAACTCGAACGTCTACAGTTGACGTCTGATATCCGAACATCTGAGCCCCTGAACTCGAACGTCTACAGTTGACGTCTGATATCCGAACATCTGAGCCCCTGAACTCGAACGTCTACAGTTGACGTCTGATATCCGAACATCTGGGCCCCTGAACTCGAACGTCTACAGTTGACGTCTGATATCCGAACATCTGAGCCCCTGAACTCGAACGTCTACAGTTGACGTCTGATATCCGAACATCTGAGCCCCTGAACGTCTACAGTTGACGTCTGATATCCGAACATCTGAGCCCCTGAACTCGAAAGTCTACAGTTGACGTCTGATATCCGAACATCTGAGCCCCTGAACTCGAACGTCTACAGTTGACGTCTGATATCCGAACATCTGAGCCCCTGAACGTCTACAGTTGACGTCTGATATCCGAACATCTGAGCCCCTGAACTCGAAAGTCTACAGTTGACGTCTGATATCCGAACATCTGAGCCCCTGAACTCGAACGTCTACAGTTGACGTCTGATATCCGAACATCTGAGCCCCTGAACTCGAAAGTCTACAGTTGACGTCTGATATCCGAACATCTGAGCCCCTGAACGTCTACAGTTGACGTCTGATATCCGAACATCTGAGCCCCTGAACGTCTACAGTTGACGTCTGATATCCGAACATCTGAGCCCCTGAACGTCTACAGTTGACGTCTGATATCCGAACATCTGAGCCCCTGAACGTCTACAGTTGACGTCTGATATCCGAACATCTGAGCCCCTGAACGTCTACAGTTGACGTCTGATATCCGAACATCTGAGCCCCTGAACGTCTACAGTTGACGTCTGATATCCGAACATCTGAGCCCCTGAACGTCTACAGTTGACGTCTGATATCCGAACATCTGAGCCCCTGAACTCGAAAGTCTACAGTTGACGTCTGATATCCGAACATCTGAGCCCCTGAACGTCTACAGTTGACGTCTGATATCCGAACATCTGAGCCCCTGAACGTCTACAGTTGACGTCTGATATCCGAACATCTGAGCCCCTGAACGTCTACAGTTGACGTCTGATATCCGAACATCTGAGCCCCTGAACGTCTACAGTTGACGTCTGATATCCGAACATC
The DNA here is from genome assembly GCA_944989445.1 of Ampullaceana balthica. Lineage (NCBI taxonomy): Eukaryota > Metazoa > Mollusca > Gastropoda > Lymnaeidae > Ampullaceana > Ampullaceana balthica. Next base: position 37,254 of record CALYLW010000908.1, read on the forward strand.
TGAGCCCCTGAACGTCTACAGTTGACGTCTGATATCCGAACATCTGAGCCCCTGAACGTCTACAGTTGACGTCTGATATCCGAACATCTGAGCCCCTGAACGTCTACAGTTGACGTCTGATATCCGAACATCTGAGCCCCTGAACGTCTACAGTTGACGTCTGATATCCGAACATCTGAGCCCCTGAACGTCTACAGTTGACGTCTGATATCCGAACATCTGAGCCCCTGAACGTCTACAGTTGACGTCTGATATCCGAACATCTGAGCCCCTGAACGTCTACAGTTGACGTCTGATATCCGAACATCTGAGCCCCTGAACGTCTACAGTTGACGTCTGATATCCGAACATCTGAGCCCCTGAACGTCTACAGTTGACGTCTGATATCCGAACATCTGAGCCCCTGAACGTCTACAGTTGACGTCTGATATCCGAACATCTGAGCCCCTGAACGTCTACAGTTGACGTCTGATATCCGAACATCTGAGCCCCTGAACGTCTACAGTTGACGTCTGATATCCGAACATCTGAGCCCCTGAACGTCTACAGTTGACGTCTGATATCCGAACATCTGAGCCCCTGAACGTCTACAGTTGACGTCTGATATCCGAACATCTGGGCCCCTGAACGTCTACAGTTGACGTCTGATATCCGAACATCTGGGCCCCTGAACTCGAAAGTCTACAGTTGACGTCTGATATCCGAACATCTGGGCCCCTGAACGTCTACAGTTGACGTCTGATATCCGAACATCTGGGCCCCTGAACTCGAAAGTCTACAGTTGACGTCTGATATCCGAACATCTGAGCCCCTGAACGTCTACAGTTGACGTCTGATATCCGAACATCTGGGCCCCTGAACTCGAGTCTACAGTTGACGTCTGATATCCGAACATCTGAGCCCCTGAACGTCTACAGTTGACGTCTGATATCCGAACATCTGAGCCCCTGAACGTCTACAGTTGACGTCTGATATCCGAACATCTGAGCCCCTGAACGTCTACAGTTGACGTCTGATATCCGAACATCTGAGCCCCTGAACGTCTACAGTTGACGTCTGATATCCGAACATCTGAGCCCCTGAACGTCTACAGTTGACGTCTGATATCCGAACATCTGGGCCCCTGAACGTCTACAGTTGACGTCTGATATCCGAACATCTGAGCCCCTGAACGTCTACAGTTGACGTCTGATATCCGAACATCTGAGCCCCTGAACGTCTACAGTTGACGTCTGATATCCGAACATCTGGGCCCCTGAACGTCTACAGTTGACGTCTGATATCCGAACATCTGAGCCCCTGAACGTCTACAGTTGACGTCTGATATCCGAACATCTGAGCCCCTGAACGTCTACAGTTGACGTCTGATATCCGAACATCTGAGCCCCTGAACGTCTACAGTTGACGTCTGATATCCGAACATCTGAGCCCCTGAACGTCTACAGTTGACGTCTGATATCCGAACATCTGAGCCCCTGAACGTCTACAGTTGACGTCTGATATCCGAACATCTGAGCCCCTGAACGTCTACAGTTGACGTCTGATATCCGAACATCTGAGCCCCTGAACGTCTACAGTTGACGTCTGATATCCGAACATCTGAGCCCCTGAACGTCTACAGTTGACGTCTGATATCCGAACATCTGGGCCCCTGAACTCGAACGTCTACAGTTGACGTCTGATATCCGAACATCTGAGCCCCTGAACTCGAAAGTCTACAGTTGACGTCTGATATCCGAACATCTGAGCCCCTGAACTCGAACGTCTACAGTTGACGTCTGATATCCGAACATCTGAGCCCCTGAACGTCTACAGTTGACGTCTGATATCCGAACATCTGAGCCCCTGAACTCGAAAGTCTACAGTTGACGTCTGATATCCGAACATCTGGGCCCCTGAACTCGAAAGTCTACAGTTGACGTCTGATATCCGAACATCTGAGCCCCTGAACTCGAAAGTCTACAGTTGACGTCTGATATCCGAACATCTGAGCCCCTGAACTCGAAAGTCTACAGTTGACGTCTGATATCCGAACATCTGGGCCCCTGAACTCGAAAGTCTACAGTTGACGTCTGATATCCGAACATCTGAGCCCCTGAACTCGAAAGTCTACAGTTGACGTCTGATATCCGAACATCTGGGCCCCTGAACTCGAAAGTCTACAGTTGACGTCTGATATCCGAACATCTGAGCCCCTGAACTCGAAAGTCTACAGTTGACGTCTGATATCCGAACATCTGAGCCCCTGAACTCGAACGTCTACAGTTGACGTCTGATATCCGAACATCTGAGCCCCTGAACGTCTACAGTTGACGTCTGATATCCGAACATCTGAGCCCCTGAACGTCTACAGTTGACGTCTGATATCCGAAGATCTGAGCCCCTGAACGTCTACAGTTGACGTCTGATATCCGAACATCTGAGCCCCTGAACTCGAAAGTCTACAGTTGACGTCTGATATCCGAACATCTGGGCCCCTGAACTCGAAAGTCTACAGTTGACGTCTGATATCCGAACATCTGAGCCCCTGAACTCGAAAGTCTACAGTTGACGTCTGATATCCGAACATCTGAGCCCCTGAACTCGAACGTCTACAGTTGACGTCTGATATCCGAACATCTGAGCCCCTGAACGTCTACAGTTGACGTCTGATATCCGAAGATCTGAGCCCCTGAACGTCTACAGTTGACGTCTGATATCCGAACATCTGAGCCCCTGAACGTCTACAGTTGACGTCTGATATCCGAACATCTGAGCCCCTGAACGTCTACAGTTGACGTCTGATATCCGAACATCTGAGCCCCTGAACGTCTACAGTTGACGTCTGATATCCGAACATCTGAGCCCCTGAACGTCTACAGTTGACGTCTGATATCCGAACATCTGAGCCCCTGACTCGAACGTCTACAGTTGACGTCTGATATCCGAACATCTGAGCCCCTGAACGTCTACAGTTGACGTCTGATATCCGAACATCTGAGCCCCTGAACTCGAACGTCTACAGTTGACGTCTGATATCCGAACATCTGAGCCCCTGAACGTCTACAGTTGACGTCTGATATCCGAACATCTGAGCCCCTGAACGTCTACAGTTGACGTCTGATATCCGAACATCTGAGCCCCTGAACTCGAAAGTCTACAGTTGACGTCTGATATCCGAACATCTGGGCCCCTGAACTCGAAAGTCTACAGTTGACGTCTGATATCCGAACATCTGAGCCCCTGAACTCGAAAGTCTACAGTTGACGTCTGATATCCGAACATCTGAGCCCCTGAACTCGAAAGTCTACAGTTGACGTCTGATATCCGAACATCTGGGCCCCTGAACTCGAAAGTCTACAGTTGACGTCTGATATCCGAACATCTGAGCCCCTGAACTCGAAAGTCTACAGTTGACGTCTGATATCCGAACATCTGGGCCCCTGAACTCGAAAGTCTACAGTTGACGTCTGATATCCGAACATCTGAGCCCCTGAACTCGAAAGTCTACAGTTGACGTCTGATATCCGAACATCTGGGCCCCTGAACTCGAAAGTCTACAGTTGACGTCTGATATCCGAACATCTGAGCCCCTGAACTCGAAAGTCTACAGTTGACGTCTGATATCCGAACATCTGAGCCCCTGAACGTCTACAGTTGACGTCTGATATCCGAACATCTGAGCCCCTGAACTCGAAAGTCTACAGTTGACGTCTGATATCCGAACATCTGGGCCCCTGAACTCGAAAGTCTACAGTTGACGTCTGATATCCGAACATCTGAGCCCCTGAACTCGAAAGTCTACAGTTGACGTCTGATATCCGAACATCTGAGCCCCTGAACTCGAAAGTCTACAGTTGACGTCTGATATCCGAACATCTGGGCCCCTGAACTCGAAAGTCTACAGTTGACGTCTGATATCCGAACATCTGAGCCCCTGAACTCGAAAGTCTACAGTTGACGTCTGATATCCGAACATCTGGGCCCCTGAACTCGAAAGTCTACAGTTGACGTCTGATATCCGAACATCTGAGCCCCTGAACTCGAAAGTCTACAGTTGACGTCTGATATCCGAACATCTGAGCCCCTGAACGTCTACAGTTGACGTCTGATATCCGAACATCTGAGCCCCTGAACTCGAAAGTCTACAGTTGACGTCTGATATCCGAACATCTGGGCCCCTGAACTCGAAAGTCTACAGTTGACGTCTGATATCCGAACATCTGAGCCCCTGAACGTCTACAGTTGACGTCTGATATCCGAACATCTGAGCCCCTGAACTCGAAAGTCTACAGTTGACGTCTGATATCCGAACATCTGGGCCCCTGAACTCGAACGTCTACAGTTGACGTCTGATATCCGAACATCTGAGCCCCTGAACTCGAAAGTCTACAGTTGACGTCTGATATCCGAACATCTGAGCCCCTGAACTCGAACGTCTACAGTTGACGTCTGATATCCGAAGATCTGAGCCCCTGAACGTCTACAGTTGACGTCTGATATCCGAACATCTGAGCCCCTGAACTCGAAAGTCTACAGTTGACGTCTGATATCCGAACATCTGGGCCCCTGAACTCGAAAGTCTACAGTTGACGTCTGATATCCGAACATCTGAGCCCCTGAACTCGAAAGTCTACAGTTGACGTCTGATATCCGAACATCTGAGCCCCTGAACTCGAAAGTCTACAGTTGACGTCTGATATCCGAACATCTGGGCCCCTGAACTCGAAAGTCTACAGTTGACGTCTGATATCCGAACATCTGAGCCCCTGAACTCGAAAGTCTACAGTTGACGTCTGATATCCGAACATCTGGGCCCCTGAACTCGAAAGTCTACAGTTGACGTCTGATATCCGAACATCTGAGCCCCTGAACTCGAAAGTCTACAGTTGACGTCTGATATCCGAACATCTGAGCCCCTGAACTCGAAAGTCTACAGTTGACGTCTGATATCCGAACATCTGAGCCCCTGAACGTCTACAGTTGACGTCTGATATCCGAACATCTGAGCCCCTGAACGTCTACAGTTGACGTCTGATATCCGAACATCTGAGCCCCTGAACGTCTACAGTTGACGTCTGATATCCGAAGATCTGAGCCCCTGAACGTCTACAGTTGACGTCTGATATCCGAACATCTGAGCCCCTGAACGTCTACAGTTGACGTCTGATATCCGAACATCTGGGCCCCTGAACTCGAAAGTCTACAGTTGACGTCTGATATCCGAACATCTGAGCCCCTGAACTCGAAAGTCTACAGTTGACGTCTGATATCCGAACATCTGAGCCCCTGAACTCGAACGTCTACAGTTGACGTCTGATATCCGAACATCTGAGCCCCTGAACGTCTACAGTTGACGTCTGATATCCGAAGATCTGAGCCCCTGAACGTCTACAGTTGACGTCTGATATCCGAACATCTGAGCCCCTGAACGTCTACAGTTGACGTCTGATATCCGAACATCTGAGCCCCTGAACGTCTACAGTTGACGTCTGATATCCGAACATCTGGGCCCCTGAACTCGAAAGTCTACAGTTGACGTCTGATATCCGAACATCTGAGCCCCTGAACTCGAAAGTCTACAGTTGACGTCTGATATCCGAACATCTGAGCCCCTGAACTCGAACGTCTACAGTTGACGTCTGATATCCGAACATCTGAGCCCCTGAACGTCTACAGTTGACGTCTGATATCCGAACATCTGAGCCCCTGAACGTCTACAGTTGACGTCTGATATCCGAACATCTGAGCCCCTGAACGTCTACAGTTGACGTCTGATATCCGAACATCTGAGCCCCTGAACGTCTACAGTTGACGTCTGATATCCGAACATCTGGGCCCCTGAACGTCTACAGTTGACGTCTGATATCCGAACATCTGAGCCCCTGAACGTCTACAGTTGACGTCTGATATCCGAACATCTGGGCCCCTGAACTCGAAAGTCTACAGTTGACGTCTGATATCCGAACATCTGAGCCCCTGAACTCGAAAGTCTACAGTTGACGTCTGATATCCGAACATCTGAGCCCCTGAACTCGAACGTCTACAGTTGACGTCTGATATCCGAACATCTGAGCCCCTGAACGTCTACAGTTGACGTCTGATATCCGAAGATCTGAGCCCCTGAACGTCTACAGTTGACGTCTGATATCCGAAGATCTGAGCCCCTGAACGTCTACAGTTGACGTCTGATATCCGAACATCTGAGCCCCTGAACGTCTACAGTTGACGTCTGATATCCGAACATCTGAGCCCCTGAACTCGAAAGTCTACAGTTGACGTCTGATATCCGAACATCTGAGCCCCTGAACGTCTACAGTTGACGTCTGATATCCGAACATCTGAGCCCCTGAACGTCTACAGTTGACGTCTGATATCCGAACATCTGGGCCCCTGAACGTCTACAGTTGACGTCTGATATCCGAACATCTGAGCCCCTGAACGTCTACAGTTGACGTCTGATATCCGAACATCTGAGCCCCTGAACTCGAAAGTCTACAGTTGACGTCTGATATCCGAACATCTGAGCCCCTGAACGTCTACAGTTGACGTCTGATATCCGAACATCTGAGCCCCTGAACGTCTACAGTTGACGTCTGATATCCGAACATCTGGGCCCCTGAACGTCTACAGTTGACGTCTGATATCCGAACATCTGAGCCCCTGAACGTCTACAGTTGACGTCTGATATCCGAACATCTGGGCCCCTGAACGTCTACAGTTGACGTCTGATATCCGAACATCTGGGCCCCTGAACGTCTACAGTTGACGCCCCTGAACTCTTGTATCTGATCGAATCATTTCCTGCTCTTAGCGGGAATTTTAAAAAAAATAAATTTAAAAAAAAATTCTTCCAAACGGGACGCCCCTGTCGTTGTGGAGCCCCGGGACCGCGATCGTTTCACCCCCAATAAGCCTAATCTAACTTTAATCTGCCTTAATCTTCAGCCGTCCTTCCAAATCAATCTCGCTTTATCCTCGCGTCACCGGGGCACTTCAGCCGGGGATAAGATCAGAAAGGGGACTTAAGCCCGCCACCGAGAAGAGAAGGGGCGATAAAACGAACACCGTCACGCTGGTGACCTCATGACATAACACTGATCGACATTAGGGACACGACTGGTCCGGGTCGAGGTGTCTTGGACCGTGGGCTGCACTGACCAATTTTTGGGGAACGATAGAGTTTTGGGGCCGGGGTGGGGGGGGGGTGTTGGCTTGAAGACTCCCCCCCCGTTCCCCAATGAAAGAGAAGTTATGGAGGATGTTAAAGTGGTAAGTTTGAATCAGAACTTAAAGAAAGTTTTGAGTCATTTATTAATTACTCACATATTTCATTTTTGAATTACTTACACTATCTCATATGCAAATTGTTTAAATACTTCCTCTTTTTAAAATGTTAATTACATATTTCATAATTGAATTACTTATATATATTGCATAAAGAATATCTGTTTATTCAACTGTGACATGACTCGTTTGAAGATCACTTCCTCTTTCTGTCTCGGTAACCATGACAACGCAGTGCAGCGAACCCTCGTTGGATGATTTCACAACTTTCAAGTAACTTGCTCGCGTTAACACGGACGAACATTCCATAGACACGGTGGCGTCCCCTACAATGCTTCTTACTTTTGAGGCCGTGAAAGGCACACACGACGATCTGCTGACCCTTGACATCGGGGGTCGTATGTTTTGAGAACCGTCTTCAAGTGGACATGCGATATGCTGATAGCAACAAATCAGCTGTTTGTATTGTTTCGTTGTTTAAAAAAAAATACTAATAAAAATTCAGATAATTGATTCGCAAAATTTCTCTTTCACGTTTATCCAAACTACAGAGGTTCAAGGCGGCTGGTCACGCGTGACCCCTAATCGCGTGTTCTAAATGGGGAAAGGGGAACTTATTCGAACTTAAGAAATGCCGGACATAGGGGTCGTCCATAAAGTACGTCACGCTGTATCGGAACATTTTTAACTCCCACCCCTCCCACTGTCACCCCCCCCCTAAAGTACGTCACAATTTCAATCAAAATTCTATTATTTATTAACAAAATAATTAAATTTTAATATAAAACACCGTGACGTCACACATGGCCGGACCCCCTCCCCCTGTCACAAACTGTCACACTTTCTTACACCCCCTCCCCCCCCCTCTCGAGCGTGACGTACTTTATGGACGGTCCCATGCGGGGTCTCGATAACTTTCCGAAACTTCATTTTTACACAGGGGCGGGGCGCTACAAATCGGACAAATGGGTGTTTTAATTTGTCCTGCTATAACTGTGCCTCTAATGGGATCTGCCTCTAGTTACCTCTCCTGGGGCCGCCTATGATCGGTCATTCTTGTGACGTTGCCTTACGATTTAAAATAAATGGGAATGTTTATTCTCACTAATTATTGAGATGGGAAGTTTGGTGAAGTGATGTGGTGATGTGGTGATGTGGTGATGTGGGTGATGTGGTGATGTGGTGATGTGGCGATGTGGTGATGTGGTGATGTGGTGATGTGGCGATGTGGTGATGGTGTTTACTTAATGTACATCGTACACAAGCGATTTATGTACATATTTTCCCATGTTTCCAAGCTCGAAATGTATCGCATTTGATTAATGCTCTAGGGAAGAATAGATACGTGATAAAAAAATGAAAGTTATTTATTATTCATATTGTTAATAATTTTTTTTTGATACGTGGCATACACCCATTTTTTTGAGAACCCTTGGCGGGTGCCATATCTTATCAGGTTAACAATGACTATCAGTCGTTATCAAGGGATGTGCAAAAATAGACATTTCATCTTGCTATTATTTATGAGAAATACGCCAAAATTTGTGTCTTTAAATAGATTTTAAAGCAAACTTTGAATACTTAGCTGAATAGTGAAAGATGTTTTTGACATTAACATATTGACGTCTACAACACTTGTGGACAAAAAGAGGGGAGAGGGGGAAGATGACCCCCACCCCCCCTCACCCAATACTCATAGGCAACTCCAGGTGTTGTTTTTTTTTAGTGAGCTATCGAGTGAAAATCTTGTTGTACCATTAAAAAGGAATCGGAAACTCGGATTTCCTAAAACGAAAAATTGAAATTACGGAATTTCCCGAATTTTTTTAAAAATGTGATCATACCATTGTATCTGGTATTTAACAGTTATTCGATTGAACCCATACACTGTTAAGGCAAAGGCCCTGCTTGAAAATCGTTACTCTACTGTTAAGTTGAAGTTAATCTTTCTTTCAAATTTGTTCTCGCTAATTTAATTTAAGTAATGTGCATTGATTTACTAAATAAATTCAAACATGGCTGTCAGATAAGCTGAACTAGAACTCCCTTCACTATCTCCGTCTCTCTATCTCACCCTTTATCTCTCCCCTCCTCTCCCTTCACTATCTCCGCCTCTCTCTCCCTCTATATCTCTCCCCCTCTCCCTTCACTATCTCCGTTCCCTCTCTCTCTCTCTCCCTCTATATCTCTCCCCTCTCCCCCACAACACATTTTCTAGAGAGAGTTAAATACACCTCTCTCTCACTTCTCCTTAAAATACGGAAGACGCTGCGATCACTGCCCCCTCCCCTCTAGACCACGACCCCCTAGCCCCTCCCCTGTAGACCACGACCACCCCAGCCCCCCTCCCCTGTAGACCACGACCACCCAGCCCCCCTCCCCTGTAGACCACGACCCCACAGGCCCACTCCCCTGTAGACCACGACCCCACAGGCCCACTCCCCTGTAGACCACGACCCCCCTACCCCCCCCCCAATTAACTCTGAGGCCCCCTCCCCTGTAGACCCCGACCCCCTACCCCCCCCCCATTAACTCTGAGGCCCCCTCCCCTGTAGACCCCAACCCCCCTACCCCCCCAATTAACTCTGAGGCCCCCTCCCCTGTACACCCCGACCCCCCCTACCCCCCGATCCCCTACCCCCCCCCAAATTAACTCTAAGAGGCCCCCTCCCCTGTAGACCCCGACCCCCTACCTCCCCCCCCTGTCTCAGATGCTACTTCACAACACACGTGTGATACCTGACTTCCACCCGATCTCTCTGAATATTTTGTTTACCTGTCGCCGGTGATGAGAGGTCGTTGAAGGTTAAGATGTGATCATTTTGTGCCGATGTCAGCGTAGGTCTGCGCACGCTGTTTGTCTCGTTACCATAGCTACCCGAGTCTTATCCGCGAAGCCAGCCAAAAAAGTGGGATCCGCGAAGCCGTCATGACGTGTCGTGAGCGACATCGACGGAGCGATAGGGATCTGCCGTCGGGGGTATGGACAGCTTCGATGATTTGTGTCTAACCTGGTATCACCTTTGACCCGAGGCGTCTCAAATTGTCACCCATGAGCAGTGCCATATTTACGTATCAGCTACACAAGCTAAAGCTTAACACACACACACACACTTTCTTTGGGACCTCCCCCCAAAATATTGTCTGAAGGAGCTATTGTCATATTTGGCACTGGCATAGAATATCTTGACTTACAAAGTGCCCCATATCTCAAATAGCTTAAGGCCTTATCAAGTCTTAATCCGGCACTGCCCATAAGGATACAAAAATATTAATTTTGTTTTGGGAATAGGCTGCAGAAGTGAGATGTAATGAGGGGGGGGTCTGGAGGGAAGGGGGTCTGGAGGGAAGGAGGTCTGGAGGGAAGGAGGTCTGGAGGGAAGGGGGTCTGGAGGGAAGGGGGTCTGGAGGGAAGGGGGTCTGGAGGGAAGGAGGTCTGGAGGGAAGGGGGTCTGGAGGGAAGGGGGTCTGGAGGGAAGGGGTCTGGAGGGACGGAGGTCTGGAGGGAAGGAGGTCTGGAGGGAAGGAGGTCTGGAGGGAAGGAGGTCTGGAGGGAAGGGGGTCTGGAGGGAAGGAGGTCTGGAGGGAAGGGGGTCGGCTGCGAAGGGGTCTGTAACGAGAGTTACCCTGTCGGGAAAGAGGGGGTTGTTCTAAAAGTGGGGGGCAGTACTGGTGCACATTGAGGTCTTGACAACAAAGCGGGCCCTACGCCTCAAAACACACTAATACACACACACTAATACACACACACTAATACACACACTCATACACACACACTAATACACACACACTAATACACACACACTAATACACACACACTAATACACACACACTAATACACACACACTAATACACACACACACTAATACACACACACACTAATACACACACACTAATACACACACACACTAACACACACACACACTCATACACACACACACTAATACACACACACTAATACACACACACACTAATACACACACACTAATACACACACACTAATACACACACACTAATACACACACACACTCTCCTTGTTATCTATAACTCAGTATCTAAACGATAAAACAAATAAGCATTTCGAATTTAGGCGGACATTGAAAGTTTTCATCGGAGTGGGGGTGGGGGTGGGTGGGGGGGGCGAGAAATTATCTTATCGGAGGGAAGAGGTGGCAGGTGGGACCCTCTCACGTGGCTTCCCGCCACTGTTGGAAGCTGCCACTGCCTCAGCTTCAGGAAAATGCCATTTTTTTGCGTGTATTTATTAGGTGTTAGGTTTCATCAGGTGAGCATGATGATAGACGAGGCGAATGTGAGGGCAGGTTGTCGGACTCGTGTTTCAATGTGTGAGAGGCGTTGAGTGGCTAGGCGAATGTGAGAGTAAGTGGTGGGCTTGTGTTTCAATGTGTGAGGGAGTTGAGTGAAAAAAATGTACCGAAAAATATAATTATAATCTTCAGTTTTCATCCATTATTACTAACCATTTAGAATATGTCAATTTTTCGGCAATATGCACATAAAACGAAACAAATAAAATAAATTAAATCACATTTGGCTACCACGTCAGTAAAGATAAAAATAGTGCACCATTCCCTGGTGCAATGGAAGTAGTTCTATCTCGGGCAGTCACAGACCATGTCTAAATGTATCCCTTCAGACGGTTCTCACTTGTTCAATTATAGTGGTGTAAAAAGTTGACTTGCGTTTAGTGTGCATATCCCCCCCCCCACACACACACACATACGACCCGTTTTTTAAAAATAATCCTTTTATCGCATTTTACCTGACTATCGAGGCCCCTTATTTTACCTCACCATCGAGGCGCCTTATTTTCCTGACCATCGAGGGGCCTTATTTTACCTCACCATCGAGGGGCCCTATTTTCCCATACCATCGAGGCGCCTTATTTTACCTCACCATCGAGGGCGCCTTATTTTACCTGACCATCGAGGCGCCTTATTTTTACCTCACCAACGGGGCGCCTTATTTTACCTGACCATCGAGGCGCCTTATTTTACCTGACCTTCGAGGGGCCTTATTTTACCTGACCATCGAGGGGCCTTATTTTACCTGACCATCGAGGCGCCTTGCAACGTGGAAAAAATCTCTACCAACAAAAAGATACGGACCTGAAGAAAATAATTATTTTTCTTTTTAATTTATTGTAATTTTAGAACATTTGCCCCTATTTCGGATACAGCATGGGTTACCTAGTAATTTATTGTGCGTCTTCTGTCACTGGTTTTGCTTCAATAGCAAATAAGTTATTTCACGAAAAAAAATATACGTAATCGCCTCCTTTCGTTTTTTAAATTAAATTAAGTTTTTTTCTTTTCTTTTTTTCCCGGCAGTCCTTTAGTCTTGTGTTAATAATTAAAGCGATCAAGTGGTCAGCGATTTTCTTTTGGGCACCCGTGTTGTTTGATGGATGAACATGAAATAATAATTGATGAATTGATTATTATTTTTCAATCCAATCAAAGCATGAGAACCGACAGGTGGGAATTCTCCCGGCCACTACGCTCTTCCATCCTCACCCCCCGCCCCAAAACACGTATTTGCAACAACTGCATGTCAACGAACTCCCCGTACTTGAAAGAGACAAAGACATGCGCGCGCACAAACATGCAAGGTTGTTGACCGCCATATCCCCCAGCACCTACCGACGGTCACTCACTTTTGACCACCCGGCCATTGTTGCGCACCGGGCGTGGCGCGGCTGTCATCTGCCCTTGGCGGCATCACTTGTGTACGAAGGCGTTTGTTCTCCTTTCATGTAAGGTCGAATGGGAAGCAACGCTAGATGCACCTTGCCCCTTGTCTGTTCATTGTGTGTCGTCTGCTAAATGGAAGGCACGTCCTCTTCCGGGACGTCTGCACGGTCCTACTTCCTGAACTGTTTTTGTTTATAAAAAAATATATATATGAATTTGGGTTGTAAGGGTATCAAATACATAACAATATTTGTATGTTGAGAAAACTAATATGTATGTACTAAGGGCAAGTACCCGGCTTTTCCCGGTTTTAAAATAAGGTCTTCTGTAGAAGCGTACCAAACTGTTTATTTGCATGCAATAAAAGGGTACATTTAACTTAATACAAAGCGATAAAACAACATTTTTGACAGTTCCATTTGGAGTGTGTACAAAAAGACTTTCCTCTTTGCAAACTCTGAAGCAAGCCACATACAACTGTCCACGAGAAAAGCATGGTGTCTGCAAGTCTATTCCAGCAATCCCAAGAGACTGAGTGATAATTTATATAATTTTTTTAAACCTGTTACCATCGCCAAATGATACTTAACAACCACCGAAAGTTTCATGCTTCTACCTACACGGGAAATAGGATACATTTTTTTACATTTTTTATAAAGCTCATATATGGAAAAAAAATATTTTGGGCCCCCGGCCCCCAGTATCTTATATATATGGAACGAAACCTGTTTAATAACTTTTCCCATGTAATTTTGTGTATGTGTACAAAATTTCACGTTATTTGGTTGTCTGGATCTTGAATTATTAGGGAACAGACAAACTTACAACAAATGGGTCTTATATGTATAACATTTGGGCCCCCGGCCCCCCAGTTAGTGATATTTTTTTTTCGACTGCTACCATCGCGGGAGGGTACTCAACAAATTTCCAAAGTTCATGTTTCTACCTACAAAGAAAGATGAGGGATTAGTGTTGATTCAGTTTTATATAGCCCATATAAGGGAAAAAAACGGTTTTGGGCCCCCGGCCACCCATGATGTAAAATTTTAAAATTATTTTTCGCCAATTATCGTCATAAGAGTGTATTCAGCAAGTTCCCAAAGTTTCATGCTTCTACCTTCACGGGAAGTTGAAGAATTAGTGTTGAGTCAGTTTTAAATAAAAGGAAAAAAAAACTACATTATGGGCCCCCGGCCCCCAGTAAGTGATAATTTGTAAAAACATTTTACCTGTTACCATCGCCAAATGATACTTAACAACCACCGAAAGTTTCATGCTTCTACCTACACGGGAAATAGGATATTTTTTTAATTTTTATTTTTTTATAGAGCTCAAATAAGGAAAAAACTACAGTTTTGGTCCCCGCTCCCAGCATCTTATATATATGGAACGAAACCTGTTTAAGAACATTTCTCATGCCATTTTGTGTATGTGTACCAAATTTCACGTTATTTGGGTTTGTAAGGTTCTAGAGTTATTAGGGAACAGACAGACAGACAGACAACAAATGCGTCTTATATGTATATATATATATATATATATATATATATATACTAGATTGTTCCGGGGCGCCGTGGCGCCTTCGGCGCCCACTTCTTTTAGGGCGCCTACGGCGCCCACCTTATTCATAAGCAAAAATTAAACTTGCTGAAATGTTCACAAAGTATTTTTATAGGGGCCGTCCATAAAGTACGCCACTTTTTTTGTCAAAACCCCAAGTAACTTATCCTTGTTTGATAAATACGAAATATTAAACTTCCTGAAATGTACACAAAGTATTTTATAATTATAAATCATCAAATCCTATTTTTACATCGTTCCCTTTTTCCAAAATTAAGATATAAGCTAAAGCAATGACGTCATATAATATATTTTTTACAGCGCGTCTTTAATTTGTAATTAATTTGCACACCTTTTGATGCACACCTTGTGTTAAATATAAGATCAACCAATGACGTCATATTAAATATTTTTACAGCGCTAATCACCACACGATTTTTTAAAACTGCTATAGACTGTTGTACATCATCAGCGTTCCACATCCAATGAGTGAGCCACTTGGGCTTTTATATTATTTTTATATATATATATATATATATATATATATATATATATATATATATATATATATAATATATATATAAGAGATATAGAGAGATTAAAAGTTCTACTGTTTGAAATCAGCTGTCTTAAACTGTCCGAAAAAAATGAAAACCGTCCATCGTCTTAAGTTATTTGATAAAATATTGATACCAGTAGACCCCTAAAGTTATTTGATAAAATATTGATACCAGTAGACCCCTAAAGTTATTTGATAAAATATTGATACCAGTAGACCCCTAAAGTTATTTGATAAAATATTGATACCAGTAGACCCCTAAAGTTATTTGATAAAATATTGATACCAGTAGACCCCTAAAGTTATTTGATAAAATATTGATACCAGTAGACCCCTAAAGTTATTTGATAAAATATTGATACCAGTAGACCCCTAAAGTTATTTGATAAAATATTGATACCAGTAGACCCCTAAAGTTATTTGATAAAATATTGATACCAGTAGACCCCTTAAGTTTTTTTTATAAAATATTGATACCAGTAGACAAAATCACTTTGTCAAGAACTTTAAATAAATGGAGGCGGTGATACAAACGAGGCAAAGATATTACAGCATTTATGATTGTTGGAATAAAGAATTTTAAAAAATGAAATGAAAGAAAATAGAAGATAGATTGTCAGATCACACCGCAGTGTCATCTAAATCATCGGTTTCCAACCAGTGGGTCGCGACAACAGTGGGGTCGTGACGGGTTTTCGGGGGGTCGCCAACTGTCGACCAAAAAATATTTAATATAATGCAATTTGCTCTATTTTTTAAAAACTTTATTGAAAACGACTTATTTAAATTTCATGGGGGTCGCGGGTCACATGGCTTTTATAAAAAGGTATCGCGACTCAAAAAAGGTTGGGAACCACTGATCTAAATTGATCCTGATCCAGGTGTGAAAGTCAAACTGAGCAGTTGTTTCCAAACACTCCTTTCACCACATGTCACCAACAACACAACGCCGATTGTTTGGATTAAAATAATGCTCAGTTGGAAGCGTCACTGGAAGGTTTGATTAGTCAAGTAAATATAATGGTAGATGGGAGATTCGCACATTATAACAGGGGTGTGTAAACTACGACCCGCAGGCAAAATGCGGCCCGCTACGGAATTCTTTGCATCCCGCAAGTAATATTGAGATAAAAATAAATAAATATATGTTAAAGTCAAGATGGATGTTTGTACATAGACTGAGGCTAAATTTTGGTTATGTGCGTGGCCCCTTGACGTTTGGGTTATGTATGGCCCCTTGACGTTTGGGTGAGTTATTGTCCCTTGACGTTTGGGTGAGTTATTGCCCCTTGACGTTTGGGTTAGGTATGGCCCCTTGGCGTTTGGGTTATGTGTGGCCCCTTGACGATTGGGTTATGTGTGGCCCCTTGACGATTGGGTTAGGTATTGCCCCTTGACGTTTCATTTCTTACTATTCCTACTAATGTGACCGTCACCCTAAAATATTTTTGCGCCCACCACAGCCTTAAACCGTA
The DNA here is from genome assembly GCA_944989445.1 of Ampullaceana balthica. Classification (NCBI taxonomy): domain Eukaryota; kingdom Metazoa; phylum Mollusca; class Gastropoda; family Lymnaeidae; genus Ampullaceana; species Ampullaceana balthica. Next base: position 53,828 of record CALYLW010000908.1, read on the forward strand.
CTATAACCCTGAGGCAAATGTTACAAGGTTGTAACCGAGTAATGAAACAATCCTAATAGCACGGATAGGTCCTGTTTAATTTGAATAGTTAACCGTAAATTCAGTGCGGCCAAATAAACATAATAGCCGAAGTTCTTTGTGTATACGTGTGCGTAAAATCGTTAAAAAATAATTTTGTTTAATTAAAATATAACCCCGGCCAGTTTGTTGCATGAAAGCTTTTGATTTAAGTGGTCGGCGAGTGACGCCAGTGCCGTTGCTCTGCTTCCAGGCTAGTCGCCAAAGTATTTTTTTATTTTTATTTTAAAGGAGTGATTAGAGAGTATACGTTTATTTTAAAGTTGCAGTTGCTTTAACCGAATTCCTAGCAATAGTTTCGTCTGAGTCCCAGCCACAATAAGAAAGAAAGTTGCTAATAAATTTTCTGCCGAAGACGCCTAAATTCTGATTTCTCCCTACTGAAATTTGATGCGCGGTAACTCAAAACTGCTGAGCGATGTCTGCCAGAAAGCTGCGCGGCCGCGAAGCCGCGGCGCTTAAAGGGAACATTGCTCCCAATATATACCCAATGTACACACACAGTACACACACAGTACACACACAGTGGGCTTGGTAGTGTGTACAATTTGTTAAAACATCAGAATCATATTTTTGTTTTGACATTTACCTCAGTGGCTACGAATGACAAGCCCTTGACCGAGGAAAGTCTGTTTTGACATCCCCATGCCGCGCCATCGGATTGCCGAGGAGTGGTATGTTGTGGTCATGGGCGTAGGGAAGGGGGGGCAAGGGGGGGCATTTGCCCCCCCCCCTACACTTGAGAAATTTTTTAAAAATTTATTAAATGCATTAATAAATGTTGTATTTTAACTATTACAGTACTAATTTGTAAGTCTTATTAATTTCTAAGGCTTTTTTTCAACCCTTATTTTATACTGAACTTGAATTTAATTGAAAATTGTACCTGTATGGCATTGCCAGTTAAAATTTTAAAAAAGTGGGATTTTTTTGCCCCCCCCCCTGGAAAAATTCCTAGCGACGCCCATGGTTGTGGTATGTTGTGGTATGTTGTGGTATGTTGTGGTATGTTGTGGTCTGTTGTGGTATGTTGTGGTATGTTGTGGTATGTTGTGGTATGTTGTGGTATGTTGTGGTATTATGATCAACGTGGGAGTTGACAGTTAGGTAGGTCGTTTTTTAAAATTAAACAACCAGTACATTTTAACTGGACCATTGAGTTGTGACCATCCAGACAATTGAGTTGTGACCATCCAGACAATTGAGTTGTGACCATCCAGACAATTGAGTTGTGACCATCCAGACAATTGAGTTGTGACCATCCAGACAATTGAGTTGTGACCATCCAGTGTTAATTTCAAATCGACGGGGTAATTCAAGTATGTGTGACCTTAGACAGGGGCACGTCCCTGACATGTAGGTCGGAGGTCACAGCACTTTACCAATTATTGTGTCTTGGGGCTGAGATTACAGACATGAAATATTTTAGTCTTAAAGACCGGGTTCAATTTGTTAAAATCCGACCGGAGCCGCATTTTGGCCGGATTCATGAAATGAAATCCGACAGGAGCCAGTGTCGTATTTGTAAAAATGGCCTGATTCCGGATTTACCGGAGCCGAAATACGGTACAATCATACTTAGAAAAACAACTTATGATATTCTGTTTATAATTCATTTAAGTTTTTAGCTGAGAAATGTAGAATGCAAAACAAAGCACAACAAAACAAACAAAAAAATTTTTTTTTAATAAAATAAAATTTAAAAAATTAATAAATAAAACAATAATAAAATTTTAAAAAATCAAGTGCAGTTGTATAAATCAGTCAAACTCTTAAGTAGCCAATGGTTTCAAATAAAGGGAAGATGTAACTTAGATGTCATTAACATTTGCTTTGTTGTCTGCTTGAAGGTATTTTAAACTATTTAGATAAAATAAAAAATAACAAATCCTTTAATTAAAATAAATAATTTTAAATCAATATTTCTTTTCACTTTGGTATTAAAACTTTACTGATGGCATCAACTAAATAAGAATATTATTATTATTATTATTATTATTATTATCATCATCAGCAACCGCTTCCAGAGCAATCCTTCATACGAATCCTGTAGACTTGATAGAAACCACGGTCCAAAGAAGGACGCAGAGATGAACAACAAAGGTCAAAGTGCCTGGTGTCTCAATCGTACAGTAGTTACCCTTTAGACTTTGGACCAACAGTGGCTGAAACGCGGCTCGCGAGCCACATGCGGCTCTTCTGTGTTCACATTGCGGCTCGCGTACAATTATTGAAAGTTAGGTAACAAGGATTACTGGAAGATTTCCACGCCAAGTTCAAAGACCCATACTTCATTGCGGCTCTCGGCACATTTTAGAAATATATTTTAAAATGTCTCTCGGCTTCTGCAAGTCTGGCTACCCACTGCATTAGACTGAAGGCGTGAAATTGTAAGTAGAAAGAAAGTCTTTAATAGCAAGAGCGACTCGCCCGAACCCTTGCCCCCACTTTCACCCTAAGAAAATGAGTCTTAACATTGTCTTAACATTGTCTTAACATTGTCTTAACATGGTCTTATCGAGATCCTTCAGTGTAAAAGTGTCTCTGTAATTTTACTAGATCCCCCCCTTTTTTTTTCTAAAGGTGTCTCCGTGACTTTACTAGATCCCGTCCCTTTTTTTTTCTAAAGGTGTCTCCGTGACTTTAATAAATCCCCCCCCCCTTTTTTTTCTAAAGGTGTCTCCGTGACTTTACTAGATTCCCCCCCCCCACTCTTTTTCTAAAGGTGTCTCCGTGACTTTACTAGATCACCGAGATTGATCAAACGGTCAATGACTGACTGCTGCGGTTCAAAGATGTTCGTCGGTGACCTTCACCTTTCTGCGGCCGACAATTAAAAGTGCGGTAATTCCCTCGATCCTTCAAATAATATATATATTTTTTGAAAATTGTGACGGCCCGGGGCCATCATTTAACTCATCAATCACGTCTGATCGGTGTCGTGCGGACGGTTTTTCATTTATCTTATCTATAATTACAGACGTTCATTCTATAAAGAAGATTAGTGCGTCTGTCGCTTATATGTTGGTTTGTGTCTAGTCTGCATTTGTATTAGAGTTGAAATTGTCGATAGTTGTGTGTATCCCAGTTAGAATTAATTTCCTATGTATTATTATATTGCTACTTTGCTCTTTGCTCCTCTACTCTCAACTGTTTCAAGGTTTAATGATTTGGTTCTTGTTTTTAACTGTTGGCAAACCCGCGATACTTCGGCCACTGCTACTAGATGGCTATGGTCACTACTACTAGATAGCTATGGTCACTATGGACTTCTCACACTTTTCTTATTTTTAATCCGAAACAAACTAAAACCCTTTAGAAAAAAATATGTTTAAAAATGTTTACTTTTTTTTTGTTATTATTAAATGTATTTTTTATTTTTATTTTTATTTTTACGAGAAGGCACACAAAAGAACGAGATACGTTAATCAGGGTTAGAATAAAAGGGGGTAGGGGTGGAATGGTCAGGAGATAAGCGTAGGTGCGTGTGCGAAATATTAGCCAGGGCAGGACTACCCAGCATCCACACTAGCCTCATGCAGAGCCAACTTTGCTGGGTGGGGCATGTAGTGCGCATGCCCGACCATCGCCTCCCCAAGGGGCTCTTCTATGGCGAGCTTACAGAAGGGCATAGAGCAAGCGGATGTCAACGTAAGCGCTACAAGGATGCACTCAAAACTGCTCTAAATGGCATTCGACATCGGACATGACACCTGTGAGGCAGCAGCCAGTAACAGAGCCCACTGGCGCTCTACGATATGGAATGGCGCAGCTGTCTGTGAGGCTAATAGACAAAAGGCTGCAAAGTTAAAACGTCAAGCCAGTAAGGACCGTATCCAAAACCCTCCTGAAGGGACCCCATGGTCACGGGTGCATCACGAGTGTTTTGCGTGATTGGGTGACGGAGAGGTCACGTGAGCAGAAGCGCGGGAAGAAATAGTCGTTCCCATAGTAAGAAGGTTGGGAGATCAGTATTAGTGTTGGCTGGTGTCATGGCAGGGCGTATACGAGTGTGCTCCACGTTTAATAACCTCAAGTTATAATTCTTGTACATAGTATATATATATATATATATATATATATATATATATATATATATATATATTAAAGTTGTTTTATTGAAACCAAGTTCTTCAGTGGCTTATTGTGTACAAGATTTTGTATTGAGAGAACGCCTACAGGAGTTACATATTAATAAGTAAAAATAAAGTTACAGTTACACCCATCCATGTCTTGTCCGACATGCGGACGCAAATTTCGTGCAAGAATATGGCTTATATGCCACCACAGGACACACGTGGCGGCCAATCGCTGGACTAATATGATGAGAGTGGTCATCGTCGACTACGACGGACGAACAACAGCAAAATAACATAATGATATATGTAAATATATTTACCGGCTATTAATAGACTAGTTTCGTGCTGTGACAACGTCATTAAGATTGTTCTCTCTTCCCTCCCCTCCCTCTCAGAGCTGCACACAAAGAAATAGACGTACACTAGGCCATGCACATCCTCAGTCTAGGGCGCAAAACGCTGAACATTTTAGTAAAATAATGGACCCTGACCCCCACCCACCTACCCCCACACACCCACTCCCACACACCTACCCCCCCACACTCCCACACACCTACCCCCACACACCCCCACCCACCTACCTCCCACACAAATAGCCGACCGCGCATAATTTCATTGAAGTTTTGAAGTGAGTACAACAAGGGTTTATAACAAAGTATCATCCACTGTGTTTGACAGACAAGAGACGCCGTGCACCTGCTGGGGGTCCGACCGTCCGTCCGTCCGTTCACGAGACGTCACGCTCTATAGATAGAATTCTGCATGCCCCTGGCTTGAAGCGTCGGTTGTGTTTCCCGTCGACACTACGGTCTAAGGCAGGGGCGTAAGAGTTTGAATGTTGGGCTATCGACCAAAGTTCCCTGTAAGCTGACTGACCGCTCAGCATATTTGGTAAAATATTGCGCAAAAAATGGTTGCTGTGCAACTTGAACACCAGACCAACGAATTTTAGAGGCAACATTGCGCCGAGGTGCATCCTAGAATGGACCCATGACTTTCCTTGCGGCAGTGGATTGTCTGCGTCACAAAGAGATTACCTTCTGTGACACTAGGAGAACATTATATGTCACATGAAGAGAACATTACCTGTGACAAAAAGAGATTATCTCCTGTGACACTAGGAGAACATTATCTGTGACACAAAGTGATGACTAGCCGTAACACAAAGTGATGACCAGCCGTAACACAAAGTGATGACTAGCCGTAACACGAAGTGATAACGAGCCCTAGCACAAAGTGATGACCAGCCGTAACACAAAGTGATGACCAGCCGTAACACAAAGTGATGACCAGCCGTAACACAAAGTGATGACTAGCCATAACACAAAGTGATGACTAGCCGTAACACAAAGTGATGACTAGCCGTAAAACAAAGTGATGACGAACCGTAACACAAAGTGATGACTAGCCGTAACACAAAGTGATGACTAGCCGTAACACAAAGTGATGACTAGCCGTAACACAAAGTGATGACTAGCCGTAACACAAAGTGATGACTAGCCGTAAAACAAAGTGATGACCGTAACACAAAGTGATGACCGTAACACAAAGAGAAGATCTGTGACACAAAGTCCAGTGGCTAATGTCACCATAGATCATTTACACCAAATTTATGGAGCTCTCTTTCAAGAGTAAATTTTAAAACGGAAAGGAGAGAAGGGGGGGGGGACGAATTTACAACACAAAATGGGAGTGGGGTAAAAAGTAATGGTATACTATATTCTGAACCCTGACCTTCACCTAAAAGTAATGGTATACTATATTCTGAACCCTTACCTTCACCTAAAAGTATGTTAGTTCCCCCCTCCCATCATTTCCCCACCACACCACACACAACAACAATCTGAACTGAATAGGAAATCAATCAACCATAATGTAGGCTACCGGTCCAGTTCCTCTGGGTTTTTCCAGGCTACCCATGAGCAGTTTTGAAACCTTCACTCGTTTCTGGCACTAAATTCTGACACCCTGTCACACTGCTGAATTGTCATGTCAGTACAGGGGCGTTTCCAGATGGGAAAGAAGAACAAAAAGCAAAGTAGTGTAATAATACATAAGGCAATTAATTCTAACTTGGAAATACAACACAAAGATCTATATATATATAAAAACCCAGGTCACTCATTCTGCAACGCTAAGAGACATAACCAGCATAGCGTTTTAGCATAACAGAGCGTCTGGTGTTTCTCGCCGCCGTGGGCTAATCCTTCAATAATCAATTTATTTATGCTGTATAATTTAGTAGTTTCCCTATTTCTCAAGGGCGCCCAAAATGAATTAGCCAAAGGCGCGGAAAACCTGGTTACGCTTCTGATTAAATATGAATACGAGTTTATCGCTGTGGGAAAAAAATTACCTATATGTGGCTTTGCGTCAGCCTTTACCGCTTTACATAGAGGAAATCAAGATCAAATTCCCAACACAATTCATTGAATTCTTTAACAAAACCAACAGCTTATCGGCCGTATAGCGGTTATAGCGGTGTTCAGATGTTTAGTTTGTGGCCTATCGGCACGTGGTTATAGCGGTGTTCAGATGTTTAGTGTGTGGCCTATCGGCACATGGTTATAGCGGTGTTCAGATGCTCCATGTTTAGTTGGTGCGCTACATCCCTCATTTGATTGCCTTGTATATTAGTCGTGGTCCAGAATCAGAGGCGTATCGACGGGTGTTGGGGAAGGGGGGTACATAAATCCCAGGGCGCCAAGGAACTGGGGCGCCGAAATGAAACATGAAACGTCATTTTATAATCAGTTGAAAGACTGGGATGTTAATTAAATGGAAAAGGTGGGGGGGGGGTGAAATTTTATTTTTCGTCCCAGGTAAAAAGAAATCCTAGCTACGCCTCTGCGCCGAACATCTCCAACCACCCCCCTAATATGTTATCCATAACAATGTCTGGTTGCCCCTCTAAAGACAAAATCTCCATTTTTCTCAAACTAAAACAATGACAGTGACGTCATGTTGGCACTGTTCAGTCTCCTGGCCTCGATGACATTCCGCACATACTCATCACTCCATACCGCCACGCTCCACTGGGTAGATGTTATTTCGTCAGGGATAAAAAAGAAACGTTAACAATACGGTAGGACGAACCGGGCACGCTTAGGGGGTCACCTCTGATGAAATGGGCACGCTTAGGGGGTCACCTCTGGTGAAACGGGCACGCTTAGGGTTAACCGGACAAGCGAGGAGGACCGCCTCTGGTCAACCGACACCCTTAAGGTGTCACCTGTGAAGTGCCACCTGTATCCAGTGAGACTTTAACATGACTTGTGTGACCTCACCTCAGCCCCACGTAACCCTTGACATTTGCATACGGCGTCTTGTGGTGTCGTCTTGTGGTGTCGTCTTGTGGTGTCGTCCTGTGGTGTCGTCCTGTGGTGTCGTCCTGTGGTGTCGTCCTGTGGTGTCGTCTTGTGGTGTCGTCTTGTGGTGTCGTCTTGTGGTGTCGTCTTGTGGTGTCGTCTTGTGGTGTCGTCTTGTCGTGTCGTCTTGTAGTGTCGTCTTGTGGTGTCTTCTTGTGGTGTCGTCTTGTGGTGTCGTCTTGTGGTGTCGTCTTGTAGTGTCGTCTTGTGGTATTGTCCCGTGGTGTCGTGTCGTCTTGTGTTGTCGTCTTGTCGTGTCGTCTTGTAGTGTCGTCTTGTGGTATTGTCCCGTGGTGTCATGTCGTCTTGTGGTGTCGTCTTGTTGTTTCATCTTGTGGTGTCGTCTTGTGGTGCTGTCCCGTGGTGTCGTGTCGTCTTGTGGTGTCGTCTTGTTGTGTCATCTTGTGGTGTCCCATGGTGTCGTGTCGTGTTGTGGTGCTGTCCCATGGTATCGTGCCGTCTTGTGGTGTCGTCTTGTGGTGCTGTCCCGTGGTGCTATCCCGTGGTGTCATGTCGTCTTGTGGTGTTGTCTTGTTGTGTCATCTTGTGGTGTCGTCTTGTGGTGCTATCCCGTGGTGTCGTGTCGTCTTGTGGTGTCGTCTTGTTGTGTCATCTTGTGGTGTCCCGTGGTGTCGTGTCGTCTTGTGGTGCTGTCCCATGGTGTCGTGTCGTCTTGTGGTGTCGTCTTGTGGTGTCGTCTTGTTGTGTCGTGTTGTGGTGTCGTCTTGTGGTGTCGTCTTGTTGTGTCGTCTTGTGGTGTCGTCTTGTGGTGTCCTGTGGTATCGTGTCGTCTTGTGGTGCTGTCCCGTGGTGCTTTTTGTCTGTCCCTTTAGTCCAACCCTTATACTCCAGTCCCTTCAACACCCCCCCCCCACACACACACATCAATTTTTTTCTTCACCCACAACAACGGATCATAAAATTTCTGTGTAGCGAGGCATATTTTTTATTTTCCTTAAATTAAATTAAGAGGAAATAGTTCTGTTTTATAGAATAGTTTTAAAGTAATTTTTAAAGAGAGATTTTTCACGGGGAGAAAAAATAATGTTTAACGGAAGATAAGCAAACACATTTTAAAAAAATATTTTTAACAACGAATTTTAACAATAATTTTTTAATAATTATTTATTGTAAAACTTTACCATTGAACCTTCTGGTTCACGAGGAGCAGCACTCGTTTATCGTCGACGTCTGCAATCCTTCCAAGGTCATATACCACCTACAAGAGTCCACCAGGCATACAATTCCTGGGCCAGTCTCTCCACCATCTTTAAGTTCGACCAAGTCTCTTAATGTCTGCCTTCCGTCGCCCGGCGCCACGTGTTTCTTGGACGACCTCTCTTCCCCTTTCCCTGAGGGTAACAGTCTCGGCGCCACGTGTTTCTTGGACGACCTCTCTTCCCCTTTCCCTGAGGGTAACAGTCTCGGCGCCACGTGTTTCTTGGACGACCTCTCTTCCCCTTTCCCAGAGGGTAACAGTTCAAGGCTTTCCCTGAGGGTAACGTTCAGGCTTTCCCTGAGGGTAACAGTTCAGGCTTTCCCTGAGGGTAACAGTTCAAGGCTTTCCCTGAGGGTAACAGTTCAAGGCTTTCCCTGAGGGTAACAGTTCAAGGCTTTCCCTGAGGGTAACAGTTCAAGGCTTTCCCTGAGGGTAACAGTTCAAGGCTTTCCCTGAGGGTAACAGTTCAAGGCTTTCCCTGAGGGTAACAGTTCAAGGCTTTCCCTGAGGGTAACAGTTCAAGGCTTTCCCTGAGGGTAACAGTTCAAGGCTTTCCCTGAGGGTAACAGTTCAAGGCTTTCCCTGAGGGTAACAGTTCAAGGCTTTCCCTGAGGGTAACAGTTCAAGGCTTTCCCTGAGGGTAACAGTTCAAGGCTTTCCCTTCCGCTGCCACAATTCCAGGTTTGTCCGCTGCCACAATTCCAGGTTTGTCCGCTGCCACAATTCCAGGTTTGTCCGCTGCCACAATTCCAGGTTTGTCCGCTGCCACAATTCCAGGTTTGTCCGCTGCCACAATTCCAGGTTTGTCCGCTGCCACAATTCCAGGTTTGTCCGCTGCCACAATTCCAGGTTTGTCCGCTGCCACAATTCCAGGTTTGTCCGCTGCCACAATTCCAGGTTTGTCCGCTGCCACAATTCCAGGTTTGTCCGCTGCCACAATTCCAGGTTTGTCCGCTGCCACAATTCCAGGTTTGTCCGCTGCCACAATTCCAGGTTTGTCCGCTGCCACAATTCCAGGTTTGTCCGCTGCCACAATTCCAGGTTTGTCCGCTGCCACAATTCCAGGTTTGTCCGCTGCCACAATTCCAGGTTTGTCCGCTGCCACAATTCCAGGTTTGTCCGCTGCCACAATTCCAGGTTTGTCCGCTGCCACAATTCCAGGTTTGTCCGCTGCCACAATTCCAGGTTTGTCCGCTGCCACAATTCCAGGTTTGTCCGCTGCCACAATTCCAGGTTTGTCCGCTGCCACAATTCCAGGTTTGTCCGCTGCCACAATTCCAGGTTTGTCCGCTGCCACAATTCCAGGTTTGTCCGCTGCCACAATTCCAGGTTTGTCCGCTGCCACAATTCCAGGTTTGTCCGCTGCCACAATTCCAGGTTTGTCCGCTGCCACAATTCCAGGTTTGTCCGCTGCCACAATTCCAGGTTTGTCCGCTGCCACAATTCCAGGTTTGTCCGGCCTGTGAATCGAAAGAATCCTTCTTAGACAAACAAAATATTATTAATGATAAATAAATTATAAACTTCACTATGTGATACCTTTTTGATACCTATTCTCTCTGTAACAAACTCATACATCATTCAAATGATGCTATAAACTCTTACAAGTATCATTTTGAAGTTTTTAATTATAGGAATGACGTTTGCTTGAATATAGGAATGACTTAGTGAATATAGGAATGACGTTTGTTTGAATATAGGAATGACGTTTGTTTGAATATAGGAATGACGTTTGTTTGAATATAGGAATGACGTTTGTTTGAATATAGGAATGACGTTTGTTTGAATATAGGAATGACATTTGTTTGAATATAGGAATGACAGTTTGTTTGAATATAGGAATGACGTTTGTTTGAATATAGGAATGACGTTTGTTTGAATATAGGAATGACGTTTGTTTGAATATAGGAATGACGTTTGTTTGAATATAGGAATGACGTTTGTTTGAATATAGGAATGACGTTTGTTTGAATATAGGAATGACATTTGTTTGAATATAGGAATGACGTTTGTTTGAATATAGGAATGACGTTTGTTTGAATATAGGAATGACGTTTGTTTGAATATAGGAATGACGTTTGTTTGAATATAGGAATGACGTTTGTTTGAATATAGGAATGACGTTTGTTTGAATATAGGAATGACGTTTGTTTGAATATAGGAATGACGTTTGTTTGAATATAGGAATGACGTTTGTTTGAATATAGGAATGACGTTTGTTTGAATATAGGAATGACGTTTGTTTGAATATAGGAATGACGTTTGTTTGAATATAGGAATGACATTTGTTTGAATATAGGAATGACGTTTGTTTGAATATAGGAATGACGTTTGTTTGAATATAGGAATGACGTTTGTTTGAATATAGGAATGACGTTTGTTTGAATATAGGAATGACATTTGTTTGAATATAGGAATGACGTTTGTTTGAATATAGGAATGACGTTTGTTTGAATATAGGAATGACGTTTGTTTGAATATAGGAATGACGTTTGTTTGAATATAGGAATGACGTTTGTTTGAATATAGGAATGACGTTTGTTTGAATATAGGAATGACGTTTGTTTGAATATAGGAATGACGTTTGTTTGAATATAGGAATGACGTTTGTTTGAATATAGGAATGACGTTTGTTTGAATATAGGAATGACGTTTGTTTGAATATAGGAATGACATTTGTTTGAATATAGGAATGACGTTTGTTTGAATATAGGAATGACGTTTGTTTGAATATAGGAATGACGTTTGTTTGAATATAGGAATGACGTTTGTTTGAATATAGGAATGACGTTTGTTTGAATATAGGAATGACGTTTGTTTGAATATAGGAATGACGTTTGTTTGAATATAGGAATGACATTTGTTTGAATATAGGAATGACATTTGTTTGAATATAGGAATGACGTTTGTTTGAATATAGGAATGACGTTTGTTTGAATATAGAAATGACGTTTGTTTGAATATAGGAATAACGTTTGCTTTAAACGCACGTATACTAAAATGTATAAATATTTATTGTTACGAAACATATAAACATTGTTTTAAAAATTTATTATTCAAGAAAAGAAATGTGTCTAGTAACCATAACATATAATATTACCTCGGCGAAAAACTATAACAATGGGATTTCTCCCCGGCCCCTATGATCCCAGAGGTATAGATGGGGGATTGTGCGCCCGGGGGTAAAATATGTATAATCCCCCCCCCTCTTACGTTTAGTTAATATTTTACCATTTCCACTGCTTTTTAATTAATATCTGACCCTTTCCCATGATGTGACTTTACAAGCCTCATTTTTGCGCTCTTGCTCCTTTGCGTTAGGGGACTTTCGTAAGCCCTTTATCCCCTCGCTACGACTCTCTTCTATCGAATTAGCCGTTTAGCCTCTTCAAAGCCTTATTATTGTTTTCACCAATCAATTAACGCCACTGGCAATGACGTCATTTCTCCAATTTAACCAAAAGAAATATTATCCGTCTCGTGGTTGCATCAACCACGATCGACCCTTGAAACATTGCATCCACGGCAACTGTTTCGACAAGGGTCCATATACCTAGTCCCACCTTTGAAACATTGCATCCACGGCAACTGTTTGGACAGGGGTCTATATACCTAGTCCCATCCTTGAAACATTGCATCCACGGCAACTGTTTGGACAGGGGTCTATATACCTAGTCCCACCTTTGAAACATTGCATCCACGGCAACTGTTTGGACAGGGGTCTATATACCTAGTCCCACCTAACGACTTCTTATTTGGTGGGACCAGATTGACGTCATCCCCTTATCCCTCGGGCCTAAACGTGGGCTTCGTTCAAACAATTTCATGGTTTTTTTTTCTTCTTTTTTTTCTCTTCTACTTAAAAATTTAAAATTTAAAAAAATCTATTAGTATATGTCATTCGAGTCTGCCCTCGCGCCCGTCTCGGTCATAAAATCAAATTTCATTGCCTCCTAATCGTTCTCGGATATGACGCGCCCAGTGGCAGGGTGATTATTGCATTTATGATTAGATAATTCTCGTGCAACGTGTCGAGGGCTTAGAGAGTAAGATCCCGGTGTCCAATAACAGATGCGAGGATGGCGTGTATCTGACAGCTTAGCCGCTGTGTGTCTGGGAAAGAGAGTCACAGAGATAGAGAGAGTCACGGAGATAGAGAGAGTCACGGAGATAGAGAGAGTCACGGAGATAGAGAGAGTCACAGAGATAGAGAGAGTCACGGAGATAGAGAGACTCACAGAGATAGAGAGAGTCACGGAGATAGAGAGAGTCACAGAGATAGAGAGAGTCACAGAGATAGAGAGAGTCACAGAGATAGAGAGTCACGGAGATAGAGAGATCACAGAGATAGAGAGAGTCACGGAGATAGAGAGAGTCACAGAGATAGAGAGAGTCACGGAGATAGAGAGAGTCACGAGATAGAGAGAGTCACGAGATAGAGAGAGTCACAGAGTAGAGAGAGCACGAGAGAGAGGAGAGAGGAGAGAGAGCGAGAGGCAGTGAGAGAGAGAAAGAGAGGGCTGAGGAGAGAGGGAGAAAGGGACAGAGAAATGGGAGGGAGAGAGAGAATGATAAAAAAAAGAATGACGAAGAATGGGTGATATAGAGAAAGAGAGAAAGCGAGAGAGAGAGAGATGGAGAATGAGAGAGAAAGAGAGAGAGACAGCGAGAGAAAAGCAAAAGAGAGTTTTTGGAATAGTAACAGCAGAAATGGATCGTCTGAAGGTTATATGAAGTATATGTCTAGAAAGGAAAGCCTATATGTTATCTTTACTCACAGAACTGCGCCACGCAAAATATATTTATATCATCATCACACATCTTGTATTTTAAAAAAAACAACATTTTGACGCCCCCCTTTGTAAACACCCGTCTGGCGCGCCACACGCAGGGTGCCAACTGGCGGGGTGCCCCGCTTTTGGATGCCCCCATCCATCTGCAGCGCCCCATCTCCCCTCCTCGCTCCCCCGAGCACCCCAGCCTTTTGTCCTTACTTTTCTTCCTGCCCTTATAACTTCCTGAATTATTCCTGAACATGTTTTCCTCCATTTGTCCAGAAACCCATCAATTGTTTGAGGGTGTAGACTCACTAATCATGGATTGAATTATATCTGACAGCATGTCGTCAGTGGTAGACGCGAGATGGGGGCGCCGCCACAACAACCAGCCCCCTAATAAATGCGTCTGCGGTTCTGGCGTAGCGTGTTTACTTCCACCGTGGGACAAACAGATAGGACTTCGTCATCGATATGTCATTGAGATTCATTGTGATTGTATGGACGTTCATGTAATGTACTGAGATGTTTTGAAAAGTCGCTGTCCTTTATCATATGGTAAACGAGATTTGGTTGACTGGTAGATATGTGTGTGTGTGGAGGGGGGTGGAGGGGGGTGGTGGGGGGTTAGGGGGTAAGGGGCAGAGAGGGGGCTAGTGGGAGGGGACATGACGGTGGTGTACCGTTAGCCCGGTGTTGTCTAACGTGAGACAGACATGTGTTTTGGTGACTGTGACCTGGGAAAAACCCAGGGACAGAGAGAGAGAGAGAGAGACACATGCCGGGTTAGGGCACTTGAATGGCCTTGTTCGTTACGAGGGTTCTCGTGATATCAGAGAGACACATGCCGGGTTAGGGCACTTGAATGGCCTTGTTCGTTACGAGGGTTCTCGTGATATCAGAGAGACACATGCCGGGTTAGGGCACTTGAATGGCCTTGTTCGTTACGAGGGTTCTCGACATGTCTGAGCTGTATCACGGGGTGGGGAGGGGGTGGGAGCACGTACATGTATGCAGGTTGCGGGGGCTGCTTCAATGTTACGTGTTTCAAATAGGAAGGTACTCAAACATTATTTTATATTCCTGTGACTGACAAAATGTTATGATAGTGTACGTACTTGAATAGAATTGTTCATTGGGGTGGGGTGGGGTGGGATGGGGTGGGGTGTCTTATTATCTAGAGCAGGCTCTCCAATCCCATAATGCCTACCAGAGGTTCTCATTATAAACTATCAAATCATTTCTATCCCGCTGTAGAGACGTGTACTACTGACTTAGAACCTCTTAACATAATGCCACTAAATGCTGTATCAGTACATTCTCTTGGGGTTGCGGGTGTATATGTGTGGGCCAGGGGGATATGTTTGGGGCAGGGGGAGGGGATGTGTGTGGGGGAATTGCGGGAGGGGTGATATGTGTGGGGAAGGGGGTAGAGGGGATGTGTGTGGGGAAGTGGGGCAGGGTGTCTAAGGTGAACCGATTCTCTAACGATGTCTCATTAATTATATCTTTGAAATTCCCGGATGACTAATTTAAGATAGGCACACATCCTCTTTCCCGCATTGTCTGTCGTCTTCATTGTGCGCGTAAGTGATTCTGTTGTTTCGGGAGGAGCGTGTTTGTGTGCCTGTGTGTGTGTATGTGTGTGTGTTTCTTCCAGCGATCTTTATTTATTTATTGTTATGTATTTATTTATTTATTTTGTTTATTTGAAAGTAAATGAGGGTTTATAAAGGGACAATATAAGTTGCTTTACATTATAAAATGGTTGTCAATACATTAACGACTGGGAGGTGTGGTCAAATGTATTGGTCAAGGCGGTGGAGTCTATGCGTCAGTAATCCATTGGTTAGTTTAATGGTGGGATCAGTTGGTCAGTATGTTGTGGGAACTATGTGTATGGTGGAATCTATTGGTCAAGGTATGGTGGAATCTATTGTTCAAGGTATGGTGGAATCTATTGGTCAAGGTATAGTGGAATCTATTGGTTAAGGTATGGTGGAATCTATTGGTCAAGGTATGGTGGAATCTATTGGTCAAGGTATGGTGGAATCTATTTGTCAGAGTATGGTGGAATCTATTGGTCAAGGTATGGTGGAATCTATTTGTCAGAGTATGGTGGTATCTATTGTTCAAGGTATGGTGGAATCTATTGGTCAATGTATGGTGGAATCTATTGGTCAAGGTATGGTGGAATCTATTTGTCAGAGTATGGTGGTATCTATTGGTCAAGGTATGGTGGAATCTATTGGTCAAGGTATGGTGGAATCTATTTGTCAGAGTATGGTGGAATCTATTGGTCAAGGTATGGTGGAATCTATTTGTCAGAGTATGGTGGTATCTATTGGCCAAGGTATGGTGGAATCTATTGGTCAAGGTATGGTGGAATCTATTTGTCAGAGTATGGTGGAATCTATTGGTCAAGGTATGGTGGAATCTATTGGTCAAGGTATGGTGGAATCTATTTGTCAGAGTATGGTGGAATCTATTGGTCAAGGTATGGTGGAATCTATTGGTCAATGTATGGTGGAATCTATTGGTCAAGGTATGGTGGAATCTATTTGTCAGAGTATGGTGGTATCTATTGGTCAAGGTATGGTGGAATCTATTGGTCAAGGTATGGTGGAATCTATTTGTCAGAGTATGGTGGAATCTATTGGTCAAGGTATGGTGGAATCTATTTGTCAGAGTATGGTGGTATCTATTGGTCAAGGTATGGTGGAATCTATTGGTCAAGGTATGGTGGAATCTATTTGTCAGAGTATGGTGGAATCTATTGGTCAAGGTATGGTGGAATCTATTTGTCAGAGTATGGTGGTATCTATTGTTCAAGGTATGGTGGAATCTATTGGTCAATGTATGGTGGAATCTATTGGTCAAGGTATGGTGGAATCTATTTGTCAGAGTATGGTGGTATCTATTGGTCAAGTATGGTGGAATCTATTGGTCAAGGTATGGTGGAATCTATTTGTCAGAGTATGGTGGAATCTATTGGTCAAGGTATGGTGGAATCTATTTGTCAGAGTATGGTGGTATCTATTGGTCAAGGTATGGTGGAATCTATTGGTCAATGTATGGTGGAATCTATTGGTCAGAGTATGGTGGTATCTATAAAGCTGTTTATTGTGTAATAAACGAGTAAGTGTATATTAAAATCCAGATTGTGAATCTATTTGTGTACACGCAGACATGTTAGATTGTGAAGCTATTTGTGTACAGGCAGACATGTTAGATTGTGATGCTATTTGTGTAAAAACAGGCATGTTAGATTGTGAAGCTATTTGTGTACACGCAGACATGTTAGATTGTGAAGCTATTTGTGTAAACACAGACATGTTAGATTGTGAAGCTATTTGTGTAAACACAGACATGTTAGATTGTGAAGCTATTTGTGTAAACACAGACATGTTAGATTGTGAAGCTATTTGTGTAAACACAGACATGTTAGATTGTGAAGCTATTTGTGTAAACACAGACATGTTAGATTGTGAAGCTATTTGTGTAAACACAGACATGTTAGATTGTGATGCTATTTGTGTAAACACAGACATGTTAGATTGTGAAGCTATTTGTGTAAACACAGACATGTTAGATTGTGAAGCTATTTGTGTAAACACAGACATGTTAGATTGTGATGCTATTTGTGTAAACACAGACATGTTAGATTGTGAAGCTATTTGTGTAAACACAGACATGTTAGATTGTGAAGCTATTTGTGTAAACACAGACATGTAAGTTTGTGATGCTATTTGTGTAAACACAGACATGTTAGATTGTGAAGCTATTTATGTACACGCAGACATGTTAGATTGTGATGCTATTTGTGTACACGCAAACATGTTAGATTGTGATGCTATTTGTGTAGAGGAATGACAACAGATCAAATACACACTGTGTAATACATGTTCCTATTACATTGGTGTCCTAGTCCTAACCAAACTTTAAACTCCTTTATCCATGGGCTCTCGTGCAAAATATTGAACAATGTTTTAGATTTGTTGGAGCTCAGCGGCGTAGCCAGGGCCAAAGTTTTGATGCGGGTAAACAAGCACCTTCTTAGGGCACGAATGACATGAGTATTACAGCCACAGATGGAAACAAAGTTGACATAATTATGTACAGACGCTTTGAGTAGGTCTGCAATATTTTTTTCACAGGATTATTTGACATTTTGTTATTGTAGATATGTGTATAAATAGACAAAATAGATTCCTACTAATGTACTTGCACTGTACCTTGTGTGAGCTACTCGTCTGGGTAAAAGGGGGCAATAACCGCTTAGTTTGGGTGTTACTAAAGTTGTCGTTCTCATTTGCTTTATTTATTTTTGTTTTGTTTTCTTCTGTAAAAAGCACTGGGATCCGTTAAAAGTGGAAGTTTTGAACCGGTAAAGATATCCAATGCATCGGCTCTAAAGGCGTCACAGTTATTAATAACTTAATAATGTAATCCCTCGCCAAGTAGAGGCAGAATTATGTATTGAAAAGGGGAACTTTATTATGAAAGGGGAAAGTGTATCATGAAAGGGGAAAAAGGGTGGAGGAAGGGGCAAAACCCTAGTTTTAAAAATAATAATTCTGACTTTAATTTTGGACATGGTGGAGGGCATCAAAAGATAGAGTCTGAGAAGTGTGGAGGGCATCAGAAGATAGAGTCTGAGAAGTGTGGAGGGCATCAGACGATAGAGTCTGAGAAGTGTGGAGGGCATCAGAAGATAGAGTCTGAGAAGTGTGGAGGGCATTATAAGATAGAGTGTGATAAGTGTGGAGGGCATCAGAAGATAGAGTGTGAGAAGTGTGGAGGGCATTATAAGATAGAGTGTGATAAGTGTGGAGGGCATCAGACGATAGAGTCTGAGAAGTGTGGAGGGCATCAGAAGATAGAGTCTGAGAAGTGTGGATGGGCATCAGAAGATAGAGTCTGAGAAGCGTGGAGGGCATCAGAAGATAGAGTGTGATAAGTGTGGAGGGCATCAGAAGATAGAATCTGAGAAGTGTGGAGGGCATCAGAAGATAGAGTCTGAGAAGTGTGGAGGGCATCAGACGATAGAGTCTGAGAATTGTGGAGGGCATCATAAGATAGAGTCTGAGAAGTGTGGAGGGCATCAGAAGATAGAGTCTGAGAAGTGTGGAGGGCATCATAAGATAGAGTCTGTGAATTTGGATTTTTTTTGTTCAGAGGGCTCAATAAGACTTATAACCAGTGTGGCTTGGATCGGTTCCTTCCCCTTTTCATAGTTTAGAATTAGATTAATTCACGCACGTCTTTATCGTTTTGATAGATTCACACACCAGTTAAGAGTGACGGTTTTGATTAAGTCACACAACTGTTGATAATTTTGATAAATGCTAACACCTACTTATAATTTTGATATTTATACAAACCCGTTTAAAGTTTTGATAAAGTCACAATCATATCTACAGTTTTTATAAATTCACACATATAAAAAATATTTCTGATAATTTCGAACACCAAGTTTATAGTTTCAGGCTGAGGGAACCCCCCCCCACCCCCCAACCCCCAAAAGCTTTTATTTTTTATTCCGCCACTGCATCTAACTCAAAACTGTTAATAACCTTTCATCCGATGCTTGAAAAAATGTTTTTGTTTTAAACAAGGCGTCCTTAGTGTTTTCGTATTTACGTATTCCTAATCTCAAGACTTGATTGAAAGCAGGCGTACAAACAAAAATCCAGCGACGTATCTAGAATATACGCACGGCAGGGGCGGATTAAGACTGCACGGGGCCCCTGGCTGCAATTCAAACTGGGGCCCTATCCAGCCAGCTTCCCCTTAAATAAAATGATTTCTAGCAGCTAATATAAGACTGTAACTTGTAACTAAATAGTTCATCGGTTTCTTTAACATACTTTGTCTTTACTACGGGATCAGCCTTCCCAGCCAAAGATTATTCATGAAAAAATGGAATACGAAGAAATAATTGTTTGCCGGTATCCTAATATTGAGTGTAAAAATACAATTTAAATAAAATGGTGCCCACGCCGGGAATCGATCGCGTGACCGCTTGCACAACAGGGCGACTTTCTACCTCGAGACCACACGAGCCTGATGAAAATTGTGAAGTTTAAAAATTTAATTTAGATTTTTTAAAAATTAATTTATTTAATTTATGATATTTTCAGGAATTCATGCAAACAGTTGCCCATCTTTCTTATAAAATATACTAAATTTGGGGGCCCCTAATCATCGGGGGCCCCTGGCTTTGGCCCGTTCAGCCCCCCCCCCTTAATCCGCCATAGACGCGTGGTGCTCCGGTTTCGCTGTCAGCAGGTTTATGAGTTATTATTTTTGTCTAATCCAAAGTTCAAGAGCGGGCTGTAAGTTAAGGCGTGTCGGGGATTTCCCCTCAACCGTAAAGTGAAACTGGCCCACGTCACTTGTTCAATTGAAAATATTTCAAAAGTTGGGTTGTCTGAGTGTGTGACGAGGTTTGAATGGATAATGATGAAATAAACAACAAAACACTGGGAAAGGAATAAATAAGTCCATGTTGACAGTGTCATGTTGACAGAGTAACCATGTTGACAGAGTAACCATGTTGACAGAGTGGCCATGCACATTTAGAAAGTTTCCATACTTTTCATTAAAACATAAAAAAATAAACACAAATACAGGTCAATGTGAATGAGATATGTTTAAGTAAGGACGCTATGTTCGGAAGTAGATTAAATGTTCATATGCAGAATGGGGTTCACGTTAGACATATTGCCATCTTGTGTTGTCACTTTCAGACAGATTTACACGATAGACATACTGTCATCTTATAACAAAGTGTCACGTTTAGACAGAGTTTCACGATCACGGTAAACATACTTTAAACTTAAGGCGTTGAGTGTCAGGTTAAGATATGAAGGAGGGCTTAACCGGAAGTGTAAACCGTGGGAAAATCATCCATGTTTTCTAGATCAAATTTTCCAATCGTTGACGTCTATCGAGAGGAGGAAAGGTGGGTTTATTTCTGTGGTGGGGTAGGGGCAGGGGTGAAACTTGAAAAGATATCCTGGTTGAGATAGCAACTACACAAATTACCAGGGACTTTTCCCCCATTTGAACGACCAGGAAAATTGTATGAATCTCGACATTAAGTGTACAATTCCTTAAAAAAAATTCCTTTTAAAAATCCTTTAAACAATTCCTCAAACAATTCCTCAAACAATTCTCCAAACAATTCCTCAATCAATTCCTCAAACAATTCACCAAACAATTCCTCAAATAATTCCCCAAACAATTCCCCAAACATTTCCCCAAACAATTCCTCAAACAATTCCCCAAACAATTCCCCAAACAATTCCCCAAACACATCTTTTCGGTCTACTTACTCACCTTATTGGTAGGGACTGGTTGATGTGGACATCGGCCTAAAGAGGGGGGTTTGATTATTCTAATTATACATGTAATGTCGGGTATGGAATAAGGGCGTGACGAAGCATGTCCCGACCAGTATGACACTAACACTGGCTACGCCATTGGTGATAGAAGACAGTGAAGATCTTAAAATCACTAAACGAACACATTTTTATTCAGCATTGCCTTTTCCTTTGTGAAACCAGTGTCTGCATATAGCAAGGTCCCAGCAACATGATTCGAATTATCAGGACAACTTTTGTTTTGTTTTGTAGGCTGCGTCATATTTCGTTAACCCATTCCTCAGTGCTACGGCTTTATTCGTTAACCAGCCCTCAGTACTATTCATTTTCATAAATCAGTACTACATATTTTTTTCTTTAACCATCATCTATACTGCGGCATTTTTCGTTAATCCATCCTCACTACTGCGGCATTTTTCGTATACCCAAACGTTGCGGAATGTTTGCTGTTGTCGGGGTTTTCCCCTCATTCTTGCTGTCATTGCAGTGATGTCGTCACGTCGCTAGCAACAGCAACCTCATTGTCTCACCGTTAGGGCAGGCGTGACTTACCCAAGGCATTCCTCGCAGTCAAGACACTTTTACCTGCGCCTGCAACCAACACACATCGACAGTCGACACACACACCGACACACATACGCACTAACACACACCGACTAACATGATTAACGAATACACATAATTTTTATTTTTGGAATTTTTCCTCCAAATTTCGTCCTTCTTTCTATTTTATTATTTTACTATCAATATTTTATTATTTTACTATCAATATTTTATTATTTTACTATCAATATTTTATTATTTTACAATCAATATTTTATTATTTTACTATCAATATTTTATTATTTTACTATCAAAATTTTATTATTTTACTATAAAAATGTTATTATTTTACTATCAATATTTTATTATTTTACTATCAATATTTCTTTCATGAATTCAATCTTAGATCTTTCTTTTTTCCTTTCTTTTTTTTCAAAACATTTTTTTCATACTTACAGTTTAATCATTATTTCTTTTGCTTTGCTTTTCTTTCCTTCCTTTTCTCTTGATTTAATTTCTTCTTTATGTTTTCTCCTGTTTTTATCCATCTTCTTTTTTCCATGCATTCCTCTGTTCATCTCATCCAATTACTTATTCACGTCATTGTAATCAAGGCGCCTGAAAATGCTTTGCTAATGCTATCCTAATGCTATGCTAATTCTATTTACCTGACTTACACGTAGAATGCGTGTGCTAAAACCAGCAACCAAATCAGAACTTCGTCTTCTGTGTTAATTTTCGTGTAAAAAAATACAATTGAATGCTTCTTACATTCTCGACTTGATGGTTCTCATCTTTTTATGACCCCGTCATGCGTGCCGCTCCTTTGTCCTCGGTCATTAAAGAAAACAAACCAAACACTGACCTGGGCCGTTACGATGTGGTTCATACAAACATGTGGCTGTACGAGGGGGAGAAACATGTGGCTGTACGAGGGGGAGAAACATGTGGCTGTACGAGGGGGAGAAACATGTGGCTGTACGAGAGGGAGAAACATGTGGCTGTACGAGTGGGAGAAACATGTGGCTGTACGAGGGGGAGAAACATGTGGCTGTACGAGGGGGAGAAACATGTGGCTGTACGAGGGGGAGAAACATGTGGCTGTACGAGGGGGAGAAACATGTGGCTGTACGAGGGGGAGAAACATGTGGCAGTACGAGGGGGAGAAACATGTGGCTGTACGAGGGGGAGAAACATGTGGCTGTACGAGGGGGGGAAACATGTGGCTGTACGAGGGGGAGAAACTTGTGGCTTTACGAGGGGGAGAAACATGTGGCTGTACGAGGGGGAGAAACATGTGGCTGTACGAGGGGGAGAAACATGTGGCTTTACGAGGGGGAGAAACATGTGGCTTTACGAGAGGGCGCGTCGGGGGAGGGGGGGGTAAAGTGATGGTGGGTATAGGGGGTTGAGGAACTAATTCAACTGCGAGGTATGAGGAACAAACGTTTCCCCAAACAACGAGGGCTCACTTTGAGCCAAGTTGGCCGCTCGTCTGTCCGTCACTCGACGGCAAGGAACGAAGACATAGATTTTTCCTCTCGGTAGCTAATGAAGCAATTGAAGCAGTTGTTGGGTAACACTGACAAGACATACGACCAGGTCTTTATCGGTCTGGGTCACGTGCCCTGGGATACAGATTTGTTCTTGGAACATAACAATGCCTTGACTTCAGGGGGGAACGATAGAAAGGCTTGACCTAGAATCGGGAATTGCTTGCGGTTCTGTAAATATTTAAGAAAGAAAATCATAAAGTGAACGTCTTTTATTTAGTCGTTTATTATGACTTTTGTTGACTGAATTTATTTTTACATTGTTTGAGATCTTTCATCCGCTTCCGCCTTTCACGTCTTAACCACTCTACAGCGCCATACCTGCCTTTGCATTTTGCCATCCCCCACCCCCGAATGAGGTATTAACGTTTTCGGTAAATTAAAATTCCCCTTGTGATGGTGTCACCCGGTGCGGTCTGCACCTCCCCCCCTCCCCACCCCCTCAGGGACGCCTCTGAGTTGGACAGTTGGGGACAAACAAAGGAGTTATGATCACATTACTGAATCCGGGTCCTAAATAAATAGAGGAGAAAGAAATTGAAGTTTTAAGAACCCCCACTTGCCAAAAAGGGGCAAGCGCCGCCCTTGAAAGGTATCGGGATCTGACAGAAGTCTCCCACGAGTGCGCGGTAAATCCAGGGCCCCCGTCGGCATTAGGAGCCGAGGCTAATGACGAGTGCGGTACGTTGATTCCTGATGTCTGTTTCAAGTCTCAGCGCGAGACATTGCTCGATCGGTAAGAGGGAGGCTAAAAATAAGCATGACGAGACGTCATCTGGACCCTGCATTCTTCACAGGTAGGGGAAGTAGACATGAGGATTAAGGGGTGTAGGGGGGTGGGGGAGGGGTTAAGGGTGGAAGAAAGAAAAGACGGTAAAAGTAGCAAAAGGTTAAGTTGCAGGAATTCTCAAAATAATCCGATTTCAGAACAACCAGACGATAAAACGGAACAACGACGGTGACGTCATTTATTTTGATTGACGTGGCATGGCAATGGTTAACATAAATGATGGGATATAATGTGAAATAAATGTAAGGCCGACACATTTCCACCACCACCCTCTCTCTCTTAATTTCTCTTTATCCATCTCCTTTTCTTTCTCTTACTTACTCCCCCCCCCCAAGGTTCTATTTCTCTATCTCCTCTGTATCTATCTTTTTTTCTCTCTATTTCGTCTGCCTATTTATTTGTTTCTCTGCATCTTTGTGCACACCCCCCCCCCAAACCCCCAGATCTAGAAAACATTTCTTGAGAAACTAGGAAAACATTTCTGGAATCACCAGTTTCCCATGCGGAAGAGCCTGACTCTTGCACAAAGTGTGCACTCTTCGAATGGTACATTAATAATTATAGGGGTCATAGGTCACATAGAATTTCATACCAAGTAATTTTAGTGAATAATTGCGACCTATATAGTGTATAGTGCTACTAAATGATGCGCAGTTCAACGTGACATTGAGCCGGGCAAAATACTAGGCGTATCGGCCAAATGTCTTCCTCAGCGGCAGCATACTATTGACAAACTTTTTAAAAAAATAATGACAACAATGTGACCCTGACAAAACTGATGGAAACTGTGTGGGAAGAAAGAGAGAGATACAGAGAGAGAGACACAGAGAGAGAGAGAGAGAGAGAGAGAGAGAGAGAGAGAGAGAGAGAGAGAGAGAGAAAGAAGAGAGAAAAGGGATAGGGTAAAGAGAGACAGAGAAGATATATTAGGGAGAGGGTTAAAAGACAAATGAAGCTAGGGAGAAAAGTGAGAAAAGGGAGAGGGTAAGGAGACACATCGAGAAGAGAGAAAGGAGAGGGTAAAGAGACAGAGGGACAAGAGAGAAAGGCGAGGGTAAAGAAACCATTTACAACTTTCTTGCCGGTCCCTTGAGTTCTATAAAGTTGAGACCTTCTCGCGCCTTATCCAGAACGAGGATGTGACTCGTGTTTAAGAGATAGCATCTGTTTCAGGTAGCAGACGCTGCTGGGGTCAATTACGTCATCATTCAATCTCAAACTACGTGCGACGGGAGCTTAAATTGGCTCCGGGTAAGCGGCAACCGTCGTTCACTTGATTTATTTTTTCTGGCGGTTCTTAAACTTTTATGTGATGGCAACTAATGAGAGTGGTAAGGGAAAGCAGAGGAGGCAAATTACTGCCCGGAAAAGACATTCAAAAGATGATAGAATCTCGACTGCATTGCTCTCCTGGGGTGTAGGTATGATATTTTGCTCCCGGGAACAAACTATACAATTGGCGCCCGTGTACCCCGACGCCCGGGGGACATATGGTGGCAGGGCAGTTTGACCCCGGTCAGTTCGACCCCGTTGACTTGACCCCACGAAGGTTCAACCCACAGATGTTTCTACCTCTGAAGTTTGGACCCAAATATTCTATATCACCCTTATAATTTTTATTTATATTGTATTATTTGTCTTGTAATATTTTTTTTTAAAGTAGTAGAACAGAGAATTTCAATGATATGGGCGTTAGTATATGTAAAAGGGACGCGGTGGTCGAGTGGCAGCGCGCTCGACTGGCGTACCGATGGTCACGGGCTCGAATCCTTGGGAAGGCAAGGATTTCCCAGGGGCCTAGGGCGTCCCTGAGACCACCCAGCTCCTAGTGGGTACCCGATATCAGTTGGGGGAAGTAAAGGCGGCTGGGTATTGTGCTAGCCACACAATCCCCTCGTTTGCCGTGGCTATTGAAACTTGTGAACGCTGCTTCGCTTGCCCCATAGGCCAACAGCTCTGTAAAGGGACATGTTACTACTGCTATATGTAAAATGACCACAACAGTATACACAATGAAAACAGTCGAATCTTAATCTTAAATAGCTTTTTCTCGACCATACTGGACACTTCTGTGTGCTCTAAATGTGGCACACTAACTAAACTTATACAAAGACAAACCAGCAAAGTGTTGTCAGCTTCTAATCTCTATTTTCCATGGCCGTAAACCTCACGTCAAAAGAGACCAACATTGCTTTATCAATACTTTGTTTATCAGTACTTTGTTTATGAATACTTTGTTTATCAGTACTTTGTTTATCAATACTTTGTTTATCAATACTTTGTTCAGCAATACTTTGTTTATCAGTACTTTGTTTATCAATACTTTGTTTATCAATACTTTGTTTATCAATACTTTGTTTATCAATACTTTGTTTATCAATACTTTGTTTATCAATACTTTGTTTATCAATACTTTGTTTATCAATACTTTGTTTATCAATACTTTGTTTATCAATACTTTGTTTATCAACACTTTGTTTATCAATACTTTGTTTATCAATACTTTGTTTATCAATACTTTGTTTATCAACACTTTGTTTATCAATACTTTGTTTATCAATACTTTGTTTATCAATACTTTGTTTATCAATACTTTGTTTATCAATACTTTGTTTATCAATACTTTGTTTATCAATACTTTGTTTATCAATACTTTGAATTTTGCTATTAGTATTAGCGTTGCTTCGCCCCGCTCACCCCCGATGGTTGCTTCGCCCCGCTCACCCCCGATGGTTGCGTTGGCCGTCCTTGTACGTGACTCCACACGTCTCTGGCCACTGGAATCTTTACCAATACACACCTAATAGTCGTCATCCCTCACACACCATCCATTATTTTCAGTGGAATTATATTTATCTTTACCAACACCCCCTCCCTTCTCTCCACCGCTCACTGTTTTAATATTCCACCAAAAGAGCACAGAAATAAATTTTAAGTGCTTTTTTTTCTAAGTTCCTGAAGAATTAACATATTTGAGAACCGTCGACCTGGATGTTAGTAACATATTTGAGAACAGTCGACCTGGATGTTAGTAACATATTTGAGAACCGTCGACCTGGATGTTAGTAACATATTTGAGAACCGTCGACCTGGATGTTTGTAACATGTTTGAGAACCGTCGACCTGGATGTTAGTAACATATTTGAGAACCGTCGACCTGGATGTTAGTAACATATTTGAGAACCGTCGACCTGGATGTTAGTAACAAATTTTAGAACCGTCGACCTGGATGTTAGTAACATATTTTAGAACCCTCGACCTGGATGTTAGTAACATATTTTAGAACCGTCGACCTGGATGTTAGTTTAATTGAAAGAGATCTAGAATCTGAAGGCCGCCGGCCAGCGCCTCTGATTAATTGCCACGTGACCGGAAATGTTTAGAACTCTCTAAAGGTGGTTTGGTGGTGTGTTTCTGGGATCGAACCTATACCTTCCTGGCGATAAAGGTTTTGTTTATACTTCGTGGACAGCAGCGAGCACCCTTAAATTTTGGGAATTGGTAGGTGGGTGGGGGGGGGGAGGTGGTGGGCGGGGGTATGAAGTGCACATAGAATGTGTGCTCGTTGGGTAGCCAGGGGATCTCTGGCATAGGCGGACCTCCACGGCAAGACTTTGAACCAGGGTGTATCAGACAATACCACATAGACCACGTGACCAGCATGGGCGGATAACAACGGGTGTATCAGACAATACCACATAGACCACGTGACCAACATGGGCGGATAACAACACTTGGCACGTGGGCCTCCTAGACATGTGATGTGAAGTGAAGGGGAATGATCTAGAAACAAAAAATAAAAATAAAAAAAACACGATTTTTCAACGAGGTATACAAGACGTGCAAATGTAAGAATCACTGTTAAAACGTTCAATGCCTGGACTTGGAATTATCACTCACAAAGATATTTTTTTAACGGTAGCTTTATGTCTAAATACGATCAACTGAGCCCCGTGTCCCCCTGTCGTTGTCCCCATATGTGCCCCCCCCCCATCATTCCTTCAGTCCGATGCCCTCACTATTCGTTCCTTCACCCACGCTCATATCCACGCCCCTGTCCATCTCCTTAATCCGCCCCCCACCCATCTATCCCCACAATCCATGCCCACCATCCATGCCCACCATCCATGCCCAACATGTATGCCCACCTCTAACAGGGCGCCATATTTTACACCCCACGTGTCTATTCTGTTGATGAAATATTCAAACATACACCACACTTAGCAACTGCTCGTGTTATGATCACGTTAACAACTGCTCGTGTTATGATCACGTTAGCAACTGCTCGTGTTATGATCACGTTAGCAACTGCTCGTGTTATGATCGCGTCTCACGGGACACTGGAAATACCGGTGCTGACCACTCTAGGAAACTGTAATTGGACTTGAACTTTATAAGCTCACATGTCGGCATGATATCAGACCGGTGCCATCTTTCTCATTGTCTGCTTCTTTGGGCATTTCAGTCATGTTTATAAAAACAAATATTGTACATAGACAAAGGGTAAATTCCTATTTTGCTTAAAATTTTAAAATCGATTTATATATACACATATATATATATATGTATATAAGTATATCTACTTTGATAACATATGTTAACTAATTTTAATTTTATTTATCAAATTTTTAACATTTTCTTCTTTAAACGTTATTCGACTTTGAAAATAAATCAACAATTAATAATTGGAGTTGTGTTATTTGACATCAGTGGCGTAACAACGGGTTGGCATCGGGGCAGTTGCCAAGGGCGCCAGCTCATAAGGGCGCCACTAAATCCTTCCAGCAACTCAAGATGTTTGGGTCTCCAACAACTTAGGCAGCAAGTTAAAAGTAAGGATTTTTAACGCTATGTGGGAAACCTGTGCTTCTATATGGAGCCGAGACGTGGAGAACAACGGCCGTAAACCTGAGCAGATTCCAGTCCTTCATCAACAACTGTCTAAGAAGGATTCTCAGAATTCACTGACCAGACAAAATCAGAAACCAGGAACTGTGGCAGCCGGCAAAACAGAAGCCAGTTGAGGAAGAGATTCTTTAGAAGCGGTGGAGGTGGATTGGTCATACATTAAGAAAACCTGCTTCTAACACAACAAGGCAAGCCCTGAAATGGAACCCACAGGGTAAGCGGAAACGAGGCCGTCCAAGAAACACTTGGCGCCGAGAATTGGAGGCAGACATCAAGAAAATTGGCCATGAATGGAAGATCCTGGAGAAGCTTGTCCAGGGTAGAGATTCCTGGAAGTCTCTCGTATGTGGCCTATGCCCTTGGGGAATCGCATACGCCGAAAATGATCGGTGGATGCCCCTCATGGACGAGAAGGCTCAACAACACCAACAACAACCCCGGAACACGTGTCCTGAAATCTCACTCCAGAATAATAACCCAAATGCCTTGGAAAATTCGACTAAGAGAGGTTGAAAGCCAAAAATCTTGGAGTCAAGGAGAACTAAAATACATTAGTCTTATGGAATTTGGCCGGGACCTAACAATTAATTCGATATAGGGAGGTTTTCGACTTAGGGAAGTTCGACTTAGCGAGGTCCGACTGTATATCACTTTTATCCTCGATAACAAAAAAGTGAATAATTAACTATATTTTATTATATCTCATTTAAACCATTATAATATTTTTATTATGTTTTTGGCCTTTCTGGGGCTTCTTATTATTTCAATATGATTTTACAGTCCTTCTTTAAAAAAGAAAAATTTTACTATCCCCATCCCACTGTCGATGGAGTAAAGTGGGGGTGAGGAGGGAAGGTGACTCCTCTCACGGGCATGTGTCGGTATGTTAAAGCAAGTTGGCTCCTTTCATATGAAATAACGAAATAACACCGCCCCTCTTTCCTGTCAAGCCTTCTAGCCGCTATGGCTGTCCCCCCCCCTCTCTCTCTCAATATCAAAATTGTCCTTGATTAATCTGCGCCTATTTACGCCAGTTTCCAAACTCGAAAACTTCGTAAGTTGAATGTTTTAACCCTTGCGTTCGACTTAGAGAGGTCCGACTGTATTAGCAACACGCCAATACGCCAGCTAATGAAAGTGCTGAGCTGTAGTCGGTGGAGTGTTATTTAAATTTACTTTTAATTGTAAGTTTGTATCGTTATGTATGAGATAATGAGCATGACCCATTGTTTTTATTTTTAATACATGTTAATTCAAGTTTTGATGTATTCTTTATTAACGTAACAATATCCCGTTTTATCCACCAATGTATTTGGTATTATTTAGTAAATAACAAACTGCAAATTAGTATTGTTCCTGTCTCATGCATTTTTTATATTCACTTAGTATGTCTGTCACTGTCAGACTACGTAATTATTCTCATAAAATAAAATAAGAGAAATTCAATAGTTTTTTTTATAAATGAAAAAATCACAAAGCCGATACTTGTTAATTTATCAAGGGCGCCAAAAATAAATTAGCCAAGGGCGCCAAAAATAAATTAGCCAAGGGCGCCAAAAACCTAGTTACGCCTCTGTTTGACATAAAACTGTGTAGCAACTTTCGAAAAAATGTGTGAGTTATTCAGTAGATAGACAGTGTTTTAATCATCAGTTTAGTTTGAAATATTTTTTTTAAAGTAGGAAAAATTTTCATTGAAGTGAAATAAAAAAAAACAACGACACTTTAAGGGAGATAGAAGACAGAAATGCTTGGTGTTTTAACAAAATCTTACTTAAAATATAAATATTTATTTATTTATTAACAATAATTAATTATAATTATAAATTATTGCTAATACTTTGAAAGTTTTACTTGAGACTACTTTGTTCTGCCACACGAACGACTGAGAATCTCAATGTGTTATTGAAATAAAAGTAAAAGAGATATACCATACGACAGTTACTTTCAGTTTCTAACATTTGCTTGGACCATGTACATAAATATTGACCACAGGTTAGGGTCATCAAACATATCAAACTGTTTATTTGATAACTGTTTATTTGATAAACTGTTTATTTGATAAACTGTTTATTTGATAAACTGTTTATTTGATAAACTGTTTATGTATAAAATATACAATTTGTTGAACTCCTTAGTTTTGATTTGTTCATTTTACGATTCCAACTTTCGATATGTTCGTGACACTGAAATCATTTTGAGAATTGTTCCATATAATTGTCTCAACGGACATGGGGAAAACCCTCCAAAAAGAGTATTCACCCCCCCCCCTCCCGCCTCCTCTTGCCCCCTTTTTCATGGGCTGGGAAATCTGGTCACGTGATCAGATAAATGAGTTTGTTTTTCAGCAAGGACAACAAAATAGAGGGGTGCGGGAGGGGTGGGGGGACGGGGGTGAGTGTCCTTGCCGTTAGTGACGATCCAGAGGGGTGCGGGGGTATGGGGAGGGGTGGGGGATGGGGGTGAGTGCCCTTGCCGTTAGAGACGATCCAGAGGGGTGCTGGGGTATGGGGGAGGGGTGGGGGATGGGGGTGAGTGCCCTTGCCGTTCGAGACGATCCAGAGGAGTGCGGGGGTATGGGGGAGGGGGGGTAAGAGAGTAGCGAGACGTAATGAGCAAACAAAAAAAAACACAAGTTTATTGTGGACGCCTTGGGAATGAGATGTAATCAATTTATCACCAATGAGATGTAATCAATTTATCACCAATAATATGTAATCAATTTATCACCAATAAGATGTAATCAATTTATCACCAATGAGATGTAATCAATTTATCACCAATAATATGTAATCAATTTATCACCAATAATATGTAATCAATTTATCACCAATAATATGTAATCAATTTATCACCAATGAGATGTAATCAATCTTTCACCAATAATATGTAATCAATTTATCACCAATAATATGTAATCAATTTATCACCAATAATATGTAATCAATTTATCACCAATGAGATGTAATCAATTTATCACCAATGATATGTAATCAATTTATCACCAATGAGATGTAATCAATTTATCACCAATGAGATGTAATCAATTTATCACCAATGAGATGTAATCAATTTATCACCAATGAGATGTAATCAATTTATCACCAATGAGATGTAATCAATTTATCACCAATAAGATGTAATCAATTTATCACCACTATTCTCTGATTGTTCCCAGACTATTACGTCATGTCACGTTCGATTGATTTATCCTTTTCAAGTTCAAGGTCGAGATTTCAATGATGGCAGATGTTAACTTTTTTTAAATTAATAGAATTTAATTAGGGCTTTTAACGATTAATTCAAATTGAATGGTAAACTTTAAAAAAATTAACGATTAATTAATAGTTAATTTCGATTAAAGCAAAAAATTTAAATTTATGATGTCATAATGAAACACTTATTAAACGTTGAAAATCTAAATAACACTGGAATGTCTCCTTTATATGTCATCTTTTAACCAACTGTACAAAAATACAAGTGTGTTGACATTATTTGGTCCAAGTGATGAGCGGGTCTAAATGACAATATAACCAGCCGAGCTGAACAATCATTCACATGGAACTGAGGTAACTTGTATGAACAAAACGGTGGCAAGGAATGGCATTATCGAATATCGGTGTTCATTAAGTTTCCACCATTGTAAAGGGTTAATTCAGGAACTTTCATCTCCGTTTTGTAACGCAGTAATTCATCAGAAGAGCTGTCGTCATTTTCTGTCTCTGCGTTAGACTCCATTTCTGCCATTAGCTTAATACGCTTTTCATTTGGTTTGATAAGTAGGCGAAGTGTTAGAACCATGATTGGCAAATTTTATCAATATTTTCAACATTCCCGTCAGTCACTAGTTTAAAACAAAAATGTTTGTGTAATCGTCTGGAAATTTATTATTTATCGGCTGCTATTTTTAAAAAAAAACTTTTTGACTTCCAATAATTTGTAAGTGATGGGTCGATTAATCATAAAAAAAATACTTTAATCGTTAACATTTTTTAGCGATTAATGGAGAAATTGATTTCCGCGACCCTAATATATAAATATATATTACATTACATTGATGAATTGACTTCAAGTATTTTTAAAACGTACTGGTTGATGAGAACACCGTGTAAAGAGTGAGCCAAGTTGAAGGAAAACTTAAGTCTGTTTTTACCCAAACATGACATGGTTGTCTGTCTTGGGTAGTCGGTTGTCTGTCTTGGGCAGTATGTTGTCTGGCTTGGGTAGTTGGTCGTCTGTCTTGGGTAGCCGGTTGTCTGGCTTGGGTAGTCGGTTGTCTGTCTTGGGTAGCCGGTTGTCTGGCTTGGGTAGCCGGTTGTCTGGCTTGTGTAGTCAGTTGTCTGTCTTGGGTAGTCGGTTGTCTGTCTTGGGTAGTCGGTTGTCTGTTTTCGGTAGTCGGTTGTCTGTCTTGGGTAGTCGGTTGTCTGTCTTGGGTAGTCGGTTGTCTGTCTTGGGTAGTCGGTTGTCTGTTTTCGGTAGTCGGTTGTCTGTCTTGGGTAGTCGGTTGTCTGTTTTGGGTAGTCGGTTGTCTGTCTTCGGTAGTCTTTTGTCTGTCTTGGGTAGTCGGTTGTCTGTCTGGGGTAGTTGGTTGTCTGTTTTCGGTAGTCGGTTGTCTGTCTTGGGTAGTCGGTTGTCTGTTTTCGGTAGCCGGTTGTCTTTCTTCTGTAGTCGGTTGTCTGTCTTGGGAAGGCCAGACGTCATCAACAGCATTTACTGGCCTCAGAAACGACTTCATTAACCCTAACAACAAAACGAAACTCAATTTCTTTTTTTTTATTATATTAAATTTCACGGCACATTTACTGTAAGACATTTATTTATTCAGAAAACTAGGACACTGTGGTGGGAATACCAGAAAACTAGGACTGTGGTGGGAATACCAAGAAACTAGGACGCTGTGGTGGGAATACCAGAAAACTAGGACTGTGGTGGGAATACCAGAAAACTAGGACGCTGTGGTGGGAATACCAAGAAACTAGGACGCTGTGGTGGGAATACCAGAAAACTAGGACTGTGGTGGGAATACCAGAAAACTAGGACGCTGTGGTGGGAATACCAAGAAACTAGGACGCTGTGGTGGGAATACCAGAAAACTAGGACTGTGGTGGGAATACCAAGAAACTAGGACGCTGTGGTGGGAATACCAAGAAACTAGGACGCTGTGGTGGGAATACCAGAAAACTAGGACGCTGTGGTGGGAATACCTGAAAACTAGGACGCTGTGGTGGGAATACCAGAAAACTAGGACGCTGTGGTGGGAATACCCAGAAAACTAGGATACTGTGGTGGGAATACCAGAAAACTAGGAGGCTGTGGTGGGAATACCAGAAAACTAGGACGCTGTGGTGGGAATACCAAGAAACTGGGACGCTGTGGTGGGAATACCAGAAAACTAGGACACTGTGGTGGGAATACCAGAAAACTAGGAGGCTGTGGTGGGAATACCAGTAAACTAGGACGTTGTGGTGGGAATACCAAGAAACCACTTCTCACACTTGAAACCAGTTGACAAAAACGTA
This sequence comes from Ampullaceana balthica, assembly GCA_944989445.1. Lineage (NCBI taxonomy): Eukaryota > Metazoa > Mollusca > Gastropoda > Lymnaeidae > Ampullaceana > Ampullaceana balthica. The sequence goes on from CALYLW010000908.1 coordinate 88,048, forward strand.
CCGCCCCACGGCCTACAGTTTCCAAACATTAAATTAGCAATCTATACTATACGCTGAAATAAGGTCACTAAATACCCATACAAATATGGTGATTTTTTTTAAAATATAAATTTTCACATCATCTATAATAGTGTCAACGAGAAAAACCTGGGTTTAAACCTGGGTTTCTTCATTAAAATAAACAACAACAATTTCCCGGACATTTACATCCGGGAAAACATAGAAGACATGGAAAACGTGATAGGGATTTTAAAAAATATTATTTAATATTAAAACGCTAGTAAATTTATCCAATGAATTTTTTTAGTAGGTTAGATACATAATTAATCTAATAGGAATCGGTTTGGTAAAAATAATAGTCAATTGGGTTGATAAGAAACGAAACAATTGCTATGAATGACTAGTTGAGCATCTGGCTGTGACGTGAGATGATACATCTTCAAGGCAATCTACTTGACTGTGGTTTCCGGGGGAGGGGGGAGGCTCGCCACTACTGAGTTTGCATCGCTGTGATGCTTTTATTAACATAATGAGGATTAGTGCATTGAATTTAAAATTTAATTTTGTGTAAATTATATTTCAAAATCGATTTTTTAAATATTTAAAAAATCCATTCCTTTATTCCCTCCCCTCACTGTGTTAAGTTATTACAACGATTGTTGGTAAATAGTCTTTAAAATTCTTTTGAATATTCAATCTCTATCACCAGTGATAACCAAAGTGTGAAAACTACGACCCGCGTGCAGGCATGCGGCCCACAAAACCGTGCAGCAATTTTAAAAAAAATCAATGCATTTTATGAAATGTGCATGTGTGTACTTGATCGATGCTGATTTGTGTATAGGTGCGGCCCCTTGATGTTTCATTTCCTAATAATGCGGCATTTTTCCTAAAAATGTTGCCCTTCTACGTATTATCAACTAATTGAGATCGCGCCCAAAGAATTGTAAATCCAAACATTGAAGCTTGTGTGGGAATGATTCGAAATTTCAACTTCAGGAATCAATTGGCTAAAAACTCAATAAAAATTAATTTTTAAATTTAAAAAAATAATAAATAAAGGTTTCACTAGTCATTGCTTCAATGGTTGACTTTTCGTCCAGTGCAGTGGTTCTTAATCTTGTTGGAAGAACCAAGCCCCGCCAGATTCATATGCGCATTCACCCTTCTCAGTGATGGCCAAGCGGGGCGTGTCATCACGAATCATACGAGTTCACCCTTCTCAGTGATGGACAAGCGGGGCGTGTCATCACGAATAATTCGAGTTCACCCTTCTCAGTGATGGACAAGCGGGGCGTGTCTTCACAAATCATTCGAGTTCACCCTTCTCAGTGATGGACAAGCGGGGCGTGTCATCACGAATCATTCGAGTTCACCCTTCTCAGTGATGGACAAGCGGGGCGTGTCATCACGAATCATTCGAGTTCACCCTTCTCAGTGATTGCCAAGCGCGGCGTGTCATCACGAATCATTCGAGTTCACCCTTCTCAGTGATGGACAAGCGGGGCGTGTCATCACGAATCATTCGAGTTCACCCTTCTCAGTGATGGACAAGCGGGGCGTGTCATCACGAATCATTCGAGTTCACCCTTCTCAGTGATGGACAAGCGGGGCGTGTCATCACGAATCATACGAGTCGGGTGTGTGCCTTGACCTCCACCGAACCCCTGAGACTGACCCACCGAACCCCTGAGACGGACCCACCGAACCCCTGAGACTGACCCACCGAACCCCTGAGACTGACCCACCAAACCCCTGAGACTGACCCACCGAACCCTTGGGGTTAGATCGAACCCATTTTAAGAACCACTGGTCTAGTGTGAGATCTCAACGGGGAATAAAAAAATGTAAACGCGAAGATAGCAATGGGTTAACAAAATAAATATATAAAAGACATAATAATGATAAAATAATTATAAACCAGGGAATTTAAAGTCCGAAAGAAAAACCGGTTATCTTATCTTATCTGTTACAGACGCTCCTTCTAAACAGGAGAGTATTGGTTCAAGTAAAATGTATGGATTTCAAAATAGCAATAAAATCATTAAACCAACATGTTTTGTTGATACGTATCTTTTTTTAAAAGGTGGTAAGTTTTTGTGACAACTTCTTTCTCTCTAGCATAACAGTAAACGGGTTCAATTAAATTCATAATATTCCTTGCAGACACAGACACAACTTTACATGTTAAAGTTCAATAAAGTTATCGGTTGGGGAAAAAAGGTGCGATTGTGGATATTCCCGATCGTCCTGTTATTTATCATGTGTTTGTACTGTATTATGTTCCTTAATAAATTGAAATTTCTTTATGGCGAGAAGCTGTTTGGGTGGTGGGGGTAGGGGAAGGTTGCTAGAAGTGACAGGCGGAAGTACTCTTGAACAACTTCACACTTGTCACGGGAATATGAACAAACGAGTTCAGGAAATATCCATTGGGAAAAGAAAACATGGCAACTACAGGATATAAACAAATATAAACAATTGTACATGGTTTCTTTTTGGTCTCTCAGATGTGTTGTTTTTAGAGAATATTTACGTGCATTTCTGTTGCGTTAATTTGTGATTGAGTGATCTCAAAGATGGCTCGGTAGTGACTCCAAGATGGCTCGGTAGTGACTCCAAGATGGCTCGGTTGTGACTCCAAGATGGCTCTGTAGTGACTCCGCGTGTTTATTTTCCTTCAAAGCAAAGCATGGGAACACTCGGGCTGGGGCCGGAAGTTAAGTTAATGGCTGGTAATGGATTGGGGAGTAACTCCTCACAACGCTGGATAATGTATCATTTTAAATTATTTGAATACTTGCTCACAAATTATTTTTTGTATCGTTATTGGTCGAAATTATTCCGTAAGCCCATCACTGAATTGAAGGTTTAATCTGTAAGCCCATCATTGAATTGAAGGTTTATTCTGTAAGCACATCATTTCAATTGAAGGTTTAATCTGTAAGCCCATCATTGAATTGAAGGTTTAATCTGTAAGCCCATCATTGAATTGAAGGTTTAATCTGTAAGCCCATCATTGAATTGAAGGTTTATTCTGTAAGCACATCATTTCAATTGAAGGTTTAATCTGTAAGCCCATCATTGAATTGAAGGTTTAATCTGTAAGCCCATCATTGAATTGAAGGTTTAATCTGTAAGCCCATCATTTCAATTGAAGGTTTATTCTGTAAGCCCATCATTTCAATTGAAGGTTTAATCTGTAAGCCCATCATTGAATTGAAGGTTTAATCTGTAAGCCCATCATTGAATTGAAGGTTTAATCTGTAAGCCCATCATTTCAATTGAAGGTTTATTCTGTAAAACCATTATTTCAATTGAAGGTTTAATCTGTAAGCCCATCATTGAATTGAAGGTTTATTCTGTAAGCCCATCATCGAATTGAAAGTTTCTCAACGCTATTAGTTTTTGTTTAGTAAAGTGATTATCACGGGGGGAGGGGGGTATTGCTGTCGAAGGACTTGTGTGAGAATCGTGTCATTCTTGGTGACCTTTTGGTGACCTTTTGGTGATTTTGTTTGTGACTATTTGGCAAAGTTCTGGTGACTCATTGTTGACATTTTGGTGACTAGTTTGTGACATTTTGATGAATTTTTGGTTGACTTGTTGGTCACATTCGGGGACTTGTTGGTCACATTCGGGGACTTGTTGGTCACATTCGTGGACTTGTTGGTCACATTCGGGGACTTGTTGGTCACATTCGGGGACTTGTTGGTGGATTTTTTTCGTGACTCGTATTTTAATTTGTTATTTGATAAGAAATTATAATCCTCATCCCAAACCTCACAGACACATTCCACCCCCCTTCCACCGACACATCCATCCCACCACCCCCACCCCCCCCCGCCCCATGGTGTTATCCCTAACCCTACACTCGGACTCTTCTAGATGACAACATCTTCCAGATGATCAATAATATAAACCAATATTTTGATTGTTGATCCCAATACGATCATGTATTCCCCCGCACACTACAAACTTTCCTAAGTGCAAGTGACTGAAACAACACTTGAAGCTGGTCTTGTGGTATTTTGTTTATTAGTGGTATTCCCCCCATCCCCGGGGCCAGCCGACTAGAGATACATTAAATAGACAGCTCGTCCACTAGAGGGGGTTAATTCTACGACAGCCAGCAAGGGCGACAACACGCGGGAATAAATCAAGCGGGATTACTCTAACGTTTGGATTGCAGGCCGGAGTTACTTAATTGTCAGCGAGCTTTTATTTATTTGGGTTACCAAGTGTCTGCTGAGGACCTGCCGTTAATTGATGGGTCCGTTGTTTTAATTTTTTAAATTTTGTTTTCTTCCACTTTTTTTAAAGCCACATTTGAGTGGAGGGAGGGAGGGGGGGTGCATGTCGATCATAACAGATTGACTTACGGATGTGATGGACCTCTCTTTGTCACCGAGATAAATATGACTTAAGTGTTACATCTCATAATTAATTCAGTAAAAGTAAATATCTCATTAAATATCTCATTAAATATCTCATTAAATATCTCATTAAATATCTCATTAAATATCTCATTTAATATCTCATTAAATATCTCATTAAATAATTCATTAAATATCTCATTAAATATCTCATTAAATATCTCATTAAATATCTCATTTAATATCTCATTTAATATCTCATTAAATATCTCATTAAATAATTCATTAAATATCTCATTAAATATCTCATTAAATATCTCATTAAATATCTCATTAAATATCTCATTTAATATCTCATTAAATATCTCATTAAATATCTCATTAAATATCTCATTAAATATCTCATTAAATATCTCATTAAATATCTCATTTAATATCTCATTAAATATCTCATTAAATAATTCATTAAATATCTCATTAAATATCTCATTAAATATCTCATTAAATATCTCATTAAATATCTCATTAAATATCTCATTTAATATCTCATTTAATATCTCATTAAATATTTCATTAAATATTTCATTAAATATTTCATTAAATATTTCATTTAATATCTCATTAAATATTTCATTTAATATCTCATTAAATATTTCATTAATATTTCATTTAATATCTCATTAAATATCTCATTAAATATCTCATTAAATATCTCATTAAATATCTCATTAAATATCTCATTAAATATCTCATTAAATATCTCATTAAATATCTCATTTAATATCTCATTAAATATTTCATTAAATATTTCATTAAATATTTCATTAAATATTTCATTAAATATCTCATTAAATATCTCATTAAATATCTCATTAAATATCTCATTAAATATCTCATTTAATATCTCATTTAATATCTCATTAAATATTTCATTAAATATTTCATTAAATATCTCATTAAATATTTCATTAAATATCTCATTAAATATCTCATTAAATATCTCATTAAATATCTCATTAAATATCTCATTAAATATCTCATTAAATATCTCATAGTTTTACATCAGTTTGATGACGGGTTGTTGTTCTTCCCAGAATAGATATTATCAATTTTTGGTAAGTCTCGAGATAACATAACATCATAATTATTAAAGTAAAAATGAAATCCTTGTGTGGTGTTGAATTACATTTTAGATATAATGTATAATAATTTAATAATAAACAATTATTTGTTAGCTATTTACACATTATATTATGAAACCATCTCTGTTTATCGCAGATACACAGACGCTCCTATGATGAGTATGTTTTCCGCGAGGACAAGATTTTGAGCCCAATAAAACAGCAGCGTTTTGATGTATCACCTTCCTCTCAACATTACAATTTGAGTGCTCTACACACAACACACCTGCAACACACTTGTGCTGCCACGTGGGACGGCACATCCGGGTATTATTGAGCATTTTGGTCGGTGACGTCGCCGATGGAACTGGTCCTTATCTCTATATATAGGTCATACCAGCACTGAATACAGGTCATACCAGCACTGAATACAGATCAGAACAGCACTGAATACATGTCAGAACAGCACTCAAACAGGTCACACCATCCCTGGACAGGTCACACCAGCACTCAACAGGTCACAGCAGCTCTGACCACAGTCCGGGATTATTTTGTCCTTTCTTTCAACGGTTGCCGGTCACTAAAAGACAGGAGTGATAACTTATTTCTTGGATTGACCTTTGTTTTCTGACGTTCGATAGCTAGGCCGCCAGAAGACCGGATATCAGACACGTGAGTAGGCTCGTGAAGAGAATGTATCAGCTGCCTGTGTCCTGAATGTCCTCTAAGTCATTCTGTTTTTCAACTTTAAACAAAAAATATTGCTAAAACTTTAAGCGAAAAATTTTTTTTTCGAGGAAATCAAATCATAAGTCTTAGCTGGGCCTGTCAACGGGTACCCGGGACCCGGGACCCGGGTACCCGTTGCCGTGAGTTTACCCGGGTAGTAAAATTCCGCCGGGTACACGTAAAAATGTGGCATCAAATGAAAATTTTTGTTTAAGTATATGCTGTGAAATACATCTAAAGAGAAATATATGTCAACGGTAAATAAAATACGATCTCGACAAACCACAATGTATTTTGACACATCTTTTTTTTCTGAAAATGAAACAGAAATCGTCAACACAAGAGTGTTTTGGTTCTTTGAATGAATCATGTAAGGAAAAAATAACTCTTCTGCTTAAAATAGGGATGGACTGCATAGAGATGAAAGAGGCCGTGTTTGTTTTTGTTAATAAAAACACCCCTGCTTTGAGAGTAGCTTTGCTTTGAAATATGCCGACATTTGATTTCCAATTGTCGATGTTGTTTATCTACCCCCTCCTCTCCTCCCTCCATTCGATTGTGTTTCGTGTGTTCTTTACCACGTGTGCCTTGCCCAAAAACTGATTTTAATAACACACCAAAATTTGTCAGTTTTTAAAGTCAATGAATTAGTTACTAACAGTGTAAGATGGGTAAATGGCTGTCCATAAATGATGTTACGCACCTAGGGGAGGAGGAGATCAAACATTTGTGACGAGGCGGAGGGATGTGTTTAAGAAATGTGACGTCACATCAAAACGCGCAACTTTTAAATAAAAGTCCCACTTAGATATTTGATTGCTTATAATTTATTTAATAACGTTTTACATGGATTAACGGGTGTATCGTTTTTAGAGTTCAACTTCACATTAAATACAAACTTAAATGAGAATAAAGTTATTTGACACATGCTCATTTTCAAAAAAGGATGTACGGCTTTTATGATGGGGGGTGGGGGGGCAAAACTTTGTGACGTCACATTGGAGGGGGGTCTAAGTTTTTGTCACGAAAAAAAAAGGGGGGGGGGTCGCTTGACGTCATTTATGTACGGCCCCTAATAGGTCGGCCCGTAGGGCTACTGTGTGAAATGAGGCGCATGGAAGGTGGCTGGGTAGCATTGTATAGTGGTCATGACGGGAAAATTAGGTGATGTTTCTAACGGGTAACCCGGGTACCCGTTCGAAATTTCGACGGGTACCCGGGCAGCATTTTTCAACAATATTGACAGCCCTAGTCTTAGCACTATCTCTAATTTTAACATTTGTGTTTCACGATGTTTGTTATCTGACGTAGTTTGTTATCTGGTGTAGTTTGTTATCTGGTGTAGTTTGTTATCTGGTGTAGTTTGTTATCTGGTGTAGTTTGTTATCTGGTGTAGTTTTTTATCTGGTGTAGTTTGTTATCTGGGTGTAGTTTGTTATCTGGTGTAGTTTGTTATCTGGTGTAGTTTGTTATCTGGTGTAGTTTGTTATCTGGTGTAGTTTGTTATCTGGCGTAGTTTGTTATCTGGCGTAGTTTGTTATCTGGTGTAGTTTGTTATCTGGTGTAGTTTGTTATCTGGTGTAGTTTGTTATCTGGTGTAGTTTGTTATCTGGTGTAGTTTGTTATCTGGCGTAGTTTGTTATCTGGTGTAGTTTGTTATCTGGTGTAGTTTGTTATCTGGTGTAGTTTGTTATCTGGTGTAGTTTGTTATCTGGTGTAGTTTGTTATCTGGTGTAGTTTGTTATCTGGTGTAGTTTGTTATCTGGTGTAGTTTGTTATCTGGTGTAGTTTGTTATCTGGCGTAGTTTGTTATCTGGTGTAGTTTGTTATCTGGTGTAGTTTGTTATCTGGTGTAGTTTGTTATCTGGTGTAGTTTGTTATCTGGTGTAGTTTGTTATCTGGTGTAGTTTGTTATCTGGTGTAGTTTGTTATCTGGTGTAGTTTGTTATCTGGTGTAGTTTGTTATCTGGTGTAGTTTGTTATCTGGTGTAGTTTGTTATTGGTGTAGTTTGTTATCTGGTGTAGTTTGTTATCTGGTGTAGTTTGTTATTGGTGTAGTTTGTTATCTGGTGTAGTTTGTTATCTGGTGTAGTTTGTTATCTGGTGTAGTTTGTTATCTGGTGTAGTTTGTTATCTGGTGTAGTTTGTTATCTGGTGTAGTTTGTTATCTGGTGTAGTTTGTTATCTGGTGTAGTTTGTTATCTGACGTAGTTTCTTAGTTTGGTTTTTTTAATTTCGCGTTAAAAATTATCTTATGGGGTTGAATGGCGTTCAGTGCTGAAAGGTGCAAACTAACACAAACCCCTCAACACTGAGATATGGAGTAAGAGTAGAAGGGACTAGCACACTCTAGTGACTAGCATACTGTACTGACTCGCATACTCTAGACCAGTGTTGGCGAACCTATGGCACGCGTGTCACAGTCGGCACGCAGCGCCTCATAAGCCGGTACGCGACTACAATATTATTCCTTAATCAAACATGCTGAGCATGTTTAACTGGAGAGTTGGCACTTTGCTATAAATAGATGTGTTTTTGCTTGAATTTTGGTCACTCGGCCTCAAAAAGATTCGCCTCCACTGCTCTAGACACTAACATACAATATATGTGCTTTCTGAATGTATTTGTTACATGTCCTTACAAACAATACATAGAAATCAAAATAATTTATTAAAAACAATATAAGGCTATTCTATACAAGTCGTTACGAACACATTGTAATCTAGACTGTAGAAGGGTTGTTACAATCAACGCGCAGTGATCTAGACAGGTTGTTACAATAAACGCGCAGTGATCTAGACAGGTTGTTACAAGCAACGCGCAGTGATCTAGACAGGTTGTTACAATCAACGCGCAGTGATCTAGACAGGTAGTTACAATCAACGCGCAGTGATCTAGACAGGTTGTTACAATCAACGCGCAGTGATCTGGACAGGTTGTTCCTAACACCACACAGTGATCTAGACGGGTTGTTACTAACACCACACAGTGATCTGGACGGGTTGTTACAATCAACGCGCAGTGATCTAGACAGGTTGTTACAATCAACGCGCAGTGATCTAGACAGGTTGTTACAATCAACGCGCAGTGATCTGGACAGGTTGTTACTAACACCACACAGTGATCTGGACAGGTTGTTACTAAGACCACACAGTGATCTAGACGGGTTGTCGCCAACGACCGACACAAACATACGTCTCTGATCTACCCACGGACACAAGGGCACACGGACATTAAACATGAAGACACTGCCCGTCGGCCTTGTACACACGACCTGTACACAAAACCCACTAGCCACAGCGTTGTACGCGCCGTGAAGACAATGTCGAATTAACCGCCTAGGGATTACCTGGAAATTCTGGCCATTCCAGGCGGCTTAACTCTTAATTAGAAATTCGGCCCACAGTTCCTCCCCCTTCTCCCCCCACACCTTCAGTGACTGGTGTGCGCATGTCAGGTGAAAGTGGGAACAAATCCGTAAACAAATAACCGGCTCTTTGGTTAATTTTTTGCTTTGCCGAGAGCTTAGTATTTAAACCAGGGGCGGAATCGGAAGTAGAATACACTGTCACCCCTGACATTTAAATAAAAAAAAGTTTAAAAAAATATTTAAAAGGCATTTTTAAACATTTAAAAACTTCGAATTTGATATGGAACGTTCGGGTTTATTCGCATTTTACAATGATAATAATAATCATAAATTGATAATTTATATAGCGCTGTACCGCATTAAGAAACTGGGCTAACAGCGCTTAACATGTTGGTTTGTAACGGATTGATGGATGCTATGGTGGGTGTTGGTTCGTACCAATCTTCCCTTGTAACGGATTGATGGATGCTATGGTGGGTGTTGGTTCGTACCAATCTTCCCTTGTAACGGATTGATGGATGCTATGGTGGGTGTTGGTTCGTACCAATCTTCCCTTGTAACGGATTGATGGATGCTATGGTGTATGTTGGTTCGTACCAATCTTCCCTCTACGGTTCGTTGATCCGTGTGCAAATTTAAAAACAAACAAACACCTCGTGTGCTAAGTTACACAGCATCCATTTTTTGTGTGCAATATTTTACCAAATTTGCTGCGCAGTATTTCTAAACTGCGCTTGGCGTCATTCACATATCTGCGTGTTCGCGCAGTCGCGCAGCTTAAAGCTTATTAGGTTGGTGCCTGTTTGATTTCCACATAACAATTGAAAGGAGCAACACGCTTTCATATGTGGTTAGCCCCTTTTACCGAAAGATCCAAGTTCCGCCTTTGATCTTGACCAGTCTTGACCCTGAGTCGTCCCTCGAAACACTCTCCTCCCGGACAACCTCTCCCCCCCCCAACACACACGTTGCTAAAATTCGCGTACTTCAAGTGCTGTCACTGACGGCAGTGATGTTACACTGACGGCAGTGATGTCACACTGACGGCAGTGATGTCACACTGACGGCAGTGATGTCACACTGACGGCAGTGATGTCACACTGACGGCAGTGAAGTCACACTGACGGCAGTGAAGTCACACTGACGGCAGTGATGTCACACTGATGGCAGTGATGTCACACTGACTTCAGTGGAAATATTTCCAGGGCGTGGGCGTGGGCAAACACCGAAGAGTTGTCTTCTCTTGAAAACAGCTGACCTCCCACTCGGAGTGAAAGTGACTCTCTGAGTGGTTGTCATTGCTTGAAAAATGGTCGAGTTTCTAACTGAACTCAAAATGTCAGAACTTCAAACTTGCTTTAATTGCTGGCTAAACCAGTTATGCGACGTCACTAGAGGATGACCTCATAAAGTCGTGGGCGTGTCGCTCGATTAGTCAGTGCTCGGGGAGGGGGGGGTAACTTCTTCTCGACTCCGATAAAAATGTGACCCTGTCATAAATATTAATGATATAATATTTGAGAACTAACGTAGCGCAGTACCGCAGCAAGCAGCTGTGCTCACGTCGCTTAACATAAACAAAGTAACACACATACATTTATAACAACCTCTTTTGAGACCATGATGGCCTATGGGGCAAGTGAAGTAGCGTTCACAAGTTTCATTTAGCCACCACTATCGAGCGAGGGATTGTGTGGCTAGCACCGAGGCTAGAACTCGTGACTCCGTGTTGCATCGTTTCGACAGTCCACCGCGCTACCGCTAGACCACCGCACTACCGCTAGACCACCGCGCTGCCGCTAGACCACCGCACTACCGCTAGACCACCGCGCTACCGCTAGACCACCGCGCTACCGCTAGACCACCGCGCTACCGCTAGACCACCGCGGCGCTACATACTATGCATTTAATTCAAAATATTCATATCATAATTACAAAGTTACAACAACAAAAGACATATAATGACATGATTGTGTCCATAATTCTTCAGTCAGAAGAATGTTTTTTGTTAATTTGGAAAGTACAATTTTTTTAGTACAGTCTTAAAGGCCTATGTAGTAGGATTACTACGAATGTGTAATGGTAGAGAATTACATTTTAGCGATGATGATAATAATAGTGAATTGTAATACAAATAATAAAAACCAAGTTCTGTTTAGATAACAAACTTTTAATTATGCTGACAAATATAGAGCGAGGAAAATCAATAAATTTAAAAAACAACAACTTTTTCATCAGCGCTACAATCAGACACAATCAGACACAATCAGATACAATCAGACACAATCAGACAATCAGAAACAATCAGGCACAATCCCTAAATTGGTAGCTCTGTAACCCTATACCCCCCCCTCTCAACCGACCCGAGGTGTTTCTGGGTGCCTACCCGCCCCCCCCAGACCCTCAACCACACACATTCAAGGGTACTAAGTACATTCAAGGGTACTAAGTACATTCAAGGGTACTAAGTAAGTTTCTCGGTGCCTACCCGCCCCCCCCCGACCCTCAACCACACACATTCAAGGGTACTAAGTACATTCAAGGGTACTAAGTACATTCAAGGGTACTAAGTACATTCAAGGGTACTAAGTAAGTTTCTCGGTGCCTACCCGCCCCCCCCCCGACCCTCAACCACACACATTCAAGGGTACTAAGTACATTCAAGGGTACTAAGTACATTCAAGGGTACTAAGTACATTCAAGGGTACTAAGAACATTCAAGGGTACTAAGTACATTCAAGGGTACTAAGTACATTCAATGGTACTAAGTACATTCAAGGGTACTAAGTACATTCAAGGGTACTAAGTACATTCAAGGGTACTAAGTACATTCAAGGGTACTAAGTACATTCAAGGGTACTAAGTACATTCAAGGGTACTAAGTACATTCGAGGGTACTAAGTACATTCAAGGGTACTAAGTACATTCAAGGGTACTAAGTACATTCAAGGGTACTAAGTACATTCAAGGGTACTAAGTACATTCAAGGGTACTAAGTACATTCAAGGGTACTAAGTACATTCAAGGGTACTAAGTACGTTCAAGGGTACTAAGTACGTTCAAGGGTACTAAGTACGTTCTAGGGTACTAAGTACATTCAAGGGTACTAAGTACATTCAAGGGTACTAAGTACATTCAAGGGTACTAAGTACATTCAAGGGTACTAAGTACATTCAAGGGTACTAAGTACTAAGTACGGTTCCTTTCCTCCACGTCACCGATGGCTGTTTCTCGTCATTGAATGGTCCGAAGGGGGCGCTGTGTTTTATTCAGAATAGCCTTTGTCCACGCTTGAATTGGAAAACGGTGTCTGTGTAGGAGGAAGGTAGGGAGGGGCAGTGAAGATTAATTAAATCTCTACCTGGTTTCTTACAGAACGTCCTTCATTTAAGTCAAGATTACCAAATACCACTACTACTACTACTAATAATAATAATTTGATGATTTATACAGCACAGTACCCCACAGATAAGCTGGGTTCACAGCGCTTCACATTAAATCATGATGGTAGTATGACGCTAATGTTAGTTGCCACATTTAATTTTTCCAATTGCCTTTGTTACTTATGGTCCCATCTTCCAGAAATGTCTTTTACGGGTTCTCAACGCTAACTGAAATCCTAATTTTCCGCAGCGCAGCGTGGGTATTTTGCTAGTATATTTATAAATGCATTTAATGTAAAATCATTCATTTCCTAACTACAACATATGACATGTTGTGTGATGCGGTGGTCGAGTGGCGTACCGATAATAGTGGCTAAATAGTTGACATAGATGTCAGTGTCGATGCCATGTCATCAGTGGCATCAAAATAATTTAGTTTTGGGCGTCATTCGAAGTGAGCCGATTCTTTGAGCCCAACAACGGAAGACCGCTAGGGAAGAAACGGCAAAGTCACAATTATGTAGACAAGAAATATTCAAAAATTTAAAAAGTATACATTTTAAACATAAATAACAAACATAATTTTAAATGTAAATAAATAAAAAGGAACTGAATAAATAAAAATCAAAATTGTCCGTTTTGTAACATATTTGAAAAAAACTTTTAATTTTGTTTAAAGGGAATACTTGTTATTATGTTAGAGACCAGGGTCAATAATAGACATATCTGATTTTTCAATTGCATTAATATACATATTTATATATATATATTAGGGCTGTGGAAATTAACGATTAATCGATTAAAATTATTTCTAAAAAAATTTTTCCAATTTTATTAATTATTTTCTATTTTTTGTTAATTATTTACTTTTACCTGGTATTATTATTAATTACTCATACGTGCAGACGTAAACAAAAATGGTTTTCTCCCTTATCTCTTGGAAAGCAGAACGAATTTGCTCTGTTTCGTCACAAAATTTTGGAGCCATATAAATAGCGCGACTTAACCCATTTTCGAGACATAATGAATCGCGACTTAACGGGGTCTATATATGCATTATATAAAATATAATTAATCGAAATTCATCGATTAATCGATTAAATTTTCCAGGTTAATCGAACACAATTTGTTTATTCAGTACCAGCCCCATTTATATATATATATATATATATATATATTATATATATATATATATATATATATATATATATAGATAGATAGATAGATAGATAATATGTATGTATATTATATGTATATTCTCATAGCGGCCTTGAACTTGACCCAAATTTTTCATTACCCACCCGCCTTCTTCCTTTCATCCACCGGATGAAGTTGTGAATCACTGGATAGAAATGTGAAATCTTCTGTTTTCCTTCACGAGCCTCAAATTCTTATTCTTGGTCTTAATCGGCGAGATTAGCCTCCCGCCCAGGCTATTCATTCATTGCCACTCTACCCAAGTTATTCTTACACACACACACACACACACGCTCACACCAATCGCGCTGCAGATGTTTTCAAATAATTCATTTCATAACTACTTTCAAATCCCACCCTTTGCGACCACTCCACAATTTTAAGCGAAACGCAACAAAATCCTGGCTAACATTAAACATTTAACCCATTCCCCCCCTCTCTCTCTCTCTTTTGTGTGCCAAATAGGATTTTGAAGTTATAAAGAATTTCGAATAAAAAAATTTTTTAAAAATGAAGTGGCCAGATTTAAGAAGCCACTGTTTGTCCCCGCCATTAACTTCATCCGCGCATTCCTGGCCGATTAAAAGTTAAATCCCATTATTGAATCTCGTCCAGGACGAGCTTGGAATGCGAGGGCCCCGAAAAGACAAGGGAGTGATAAAGTTATGCCAAATTGGCCATTTGTTTACTCAGGGACCCAACTCTTTAAGCCCACGGTTTCTTTTTCTTTTTTTTTCCTTCTAAAGGTAATCTTTTTTTCTTCCCTTAATAATAGGTAGCGGGTCGCTAAGACGAGTTTTTATTATCGTGCAGATGAAATTTGAGGGTGCTTCGAGGGTTGATACAGGAGGAAGGGGTGATTTACGAGAGGGCAGGTCACACCAAGAGCGGGGGGGGGGTCTGACGGATGCCGGAATAATTACTCTTATAACGAGAGACGCGTAATCATGTTATGAGACGATTTTCGTTTATTTCATTTTAATCCCAAAATTTGTTGTATGTTTGAAAAGAAAACATCAAAAAACTCTGCGCGATTAAGTGGTTTTGGAAGCGAAGAGCATAGTCATGAACTGACGTCATAAACTGACGTCATAAACTGACGTCATAAACTGACGCCATAAACTGACGTCATAAACTGACGTCATAAACTGACGCCATAAACTGACGCCATAAACTGACGCCATAAACTGACGTCATAAACTGACGTCATAAACTGACGTCATAAACTGACGTCATAAACTGACGTCATAAACTGGCGTGTGTCTTTATTGTTTGATATTGTTTACATCTGGCAAAATGGAATTTCTCCAGTCATTTTATTTTAAACTGCACCTTGCTGTGGCAACACAAAATAGGCAGGCAGGAATTTTCCCTTTAAGCTGGGTGGCCGCGTATATGTCTGGCCGACGCCGCGCAGTAGTTAAGAGATACTGCACAGCAAATTTTGTAAAGTATTGCACTTTGGGGCGAGGCTGGTACATTTTCTTTACATTTGGGGCGGGGAGAGATTCACTAGGAACAGAGAGAGATTCACTAGGAACAGAGAGAGATTCACTAGGAACAGAGAGAGATTCACTAGGAACAGAGAAAGATTCACTAGGAACAGAGAGAGATTCACTAGGAACAGAGACATTCACTAGGAACAGAGAGAGATTCACTAGGAACAGAGAGAGATTCACTAGGAACAGAGAGAGATTCACTAGGAACAGAGAGAGATTCACTAGGAACAGAGAAAGATTCACTAGGAACAGAGAGAGATTCACTAGGAACAGAGAGAGATTCACTAGGAACAGAGAAAGATTCACTAGGAACAGAGAGAGATTCACTAGGAACAGAGAGAGATTCACTAGGAACAGAGAGAGATTCACTAGGAACAGAGAGAGATTCACTAGGAACAGAGAGAGATTCACTAGGAACAGAGAGAGATTCACTAGGAACAGAGAGAGATTCACTAGGAACAGAGAGAGATTCACTAGGAACAGAGAGAGATTCACTAGGAACAGAGAGAGATTTGTGGGAAAAGGAAAAAAATCAATCATGCTTGTAGCGATTACTGTAATCTGTGAGTCTGTTAGATTCGATGATTCGACACGCAGTTGCCATAGGAACACAATCCATCGGGCGGATCGAACACTCTAGAACTCCTCGTGCTAACTAAGAACCGTGCACATACATAAACGACATATCTTCATTTTATTTGTTGTGTGTATGTCCCATAACCTCATGGTCTAAGGGGGTTCTAATGTGTTCATTAGAACTTTCTCGGGGCGTGGTAGACCTTGGCGGCGCCCATCTCCTCTCCAGGTCAGCGGAGGACTGTTCATTCATCAACATTTTGTTGTGGCTTTAACGTGGGCTAGATCAAGCCGCCAATTGGAAAGTCCTATTTTGTTGTGTGTTTTTTTAGTGGGTGTGTGGCTGGGGGGGGGGATTCGTTGTTTTTTTTTCATTTGTGGGGGGGGGGAGAGAAGTTGATTCAAAGGCTCATGGTGCTCATAGAGAAACGAAATATCTTTATTTGGCACGTCCTATTTTTAAAGGGGTTGTGGGTCCTTTTTGATGTGATAAGAATGTAGTTCAAGGCTGGTAATCAAATGTTTTATATAATTCAAGGCTGGTAAGCGAATGTTTTATGTAATTACATCTTCGATCCTGACACACAAATTTTGACTCCGGCGTGACGACTCCGCTAGACCACACACACAGCGACTCCGGTTAGTAATAGACATGTATTTTTAAAAAAAATCAAATTGGTGGAGGGGTGGGTGACCAAATCAAAAGGACCCCTTCCCCCCCCCCATCATTATGGGGAGACAGCAGACGACCAGCGCCCATCTTCCGGGGGTTCGTACATCTTCATTATGTCTCCTTGCCGGCATAATCAGGGGGAAGTAAGTGGTTAATCAGGGGGAAGTAACTGGTTTGATCAGGGGGAAATAACTGGTTTGATCAGGGGGAAATAACCTGTTCGAGGGGGACAGTAACCGCTACCCCGCTCATTGACTCTCGCAGTTTGACGGCCGGCGTGTCATCGTTATAATGTGTCTGGTCTAGTCCATTTTTGTCTGTTAAAAAAATGTGTACGTCACTAAAAAATGTTTAAGCTTGTACTTTTAGAAAAAGCTTTCATAGTCAAAATAAAAAAATGAGAAAAACTTACAATAATCTGGTCGTCCTTCGTATATCCTATATAATAAAAGAATTCAGAGACATAATTACTGCACTTTTGTGTTGAAATTACACAAATACACACATTTACATTAATTTTTAAATCCCTTATATTAACTTCACCGCCGTCTCTGTCTCTCTGTCGTTCTGTCGTTATCTCTCTCTGTCTGTCTTGGGCGGGCGGAAAAACAAAAGTAAAAAATGACCCACTTCCCGTGATCCGATTGAGCTGAAATTTGGCACACGGACCCGTCTCACCTAACAATGCATCGTATCAAAATTTTCAGATCGATCGAACGTACCGTAATTAAATTAATACATTTTTAGTTTATCCTTATATAACGTATGTAGTTCAAATTCACGGTTTGTTATTGTTTTTTTTTCACGCGAGAGCTCAGTTCGCGCGTTGACGCGACCAATCGAAGTACCGGCGTGGTTTCGCTTACATTTTTCGTGTCATGCTGAGCTCGCCCCCCCCCCTAGGGTTATGAAGCAAAGTTGAGTTAAGACAGATTCAGTCTGTAAATGTTTGTCGCGTTTGAAAATAATCAATACTGTTAGTTATGTTTCATATATAAGGGATTTATAGTCAAAAGCTTTGTTTTTACGGGTTTGTTTTATTAGTTTTAAACATAATGTATGGCTCTCACAGAATTACTTTAAAAATATGTGGTGTTTATGGCTCTCTCAGACCAAAAGTTTTCCCGACCCCTGGTGTAGCTGTTTTAATTATTAATATTCTCTTTGGTTGGCGGGGGGCGTGGGGCGGGCCGGCGGCGAGGGGGCGATGACATCACTAGCCTCCATGTTCCGTGGATCAATCCTGGAGGGCCGTACTGCTCTCGGACTCAAACAACTTTCACAATACTAAACATTACAAGAGTTGCGCTTCTTAACAGCACTGTTGCGACTTAAATAAAGGTACATGTACTCATAAGCTTTCCCCAGCAGTTCGTGTGTCCAGTTCGTGTGTCCAGTTCGTTTGATAAAATTAACCGGATATCGAGGCCATCGTTGCGTGCTCTGCATACTGCCCACACTTCCAACAGAAGGCGGCGCCAGTAGGGGGCACCCGAAGGCGGCGCCAGATGTGCACATAAAACTGAACATGAAATTGGTATCCACGAAGTTAGAATACAGTCTCCTTACACAAGACATTTACAGAGAGTTTTCAGAAAGCGGTAAAGTCTTAATGAAAAGACGTCTAAATCCCTGGTAATCCGGTGCCTTAATCCCGCATGCAATAAGCCGTGAAGATAATCTCAGGGCAATATCTGTAGACCCTTATTGCACTTCAAAGACTTTTTAAAAAAATACATAGAACAATGATCCAGTTAAACCAGAATTGGCTGATAAATTGAGGCTACAAAAGGGGGTGGGGGTGGGGGAGGGGCCGTTTCTGCCTCTCTCGTACTAACGGCCCACCTTTTTATTTATTAGCGTCCAAGGCGGACTGTCTAGCCTGTATCTGAGGCCCCAGGTAAGCGAGACAGATAAAGGGGTTTTGAGTGCCGTTAAACCTGTGCCGATAATTAGCCCTCGCTCGGCCGCCTCGGAGAGAAACAGGAATTTCTGGCCCGGTCTCGTCACCGAGGTTTGATTGGGGCCTGTGATGTCTGCCCTGACAACGAGTCGGGCGTGATCTACGGGCTTTGACCCCTGCACCTTCCAGCGTCCCCCGCCCCCCTCCCCCTCCTCCCCCCACACACACGCAAATTTAAAAGCGGTCTCTTCGGATGCGGCTTGTTGTTAAATGACCCAATCCGGCGCAATATCCTTTAAATGTTTATATTACAGTTTGTGGTGTTAGGCTTAGATTTAAAGAATGAAATGAAGGCTTTCAATTCCTTACTTTTTAACCGCTTACTCGTTACCGCTTACTTACCACTTGCCGTTTTCTTACATTTTACCGCTTACTTAATACTAGCCGCTTGCCTACTCTTAACCGCTTACTTGCCTAACTATTTACTAGAGCTGGTGGGATTAACGATTAATTAATCGATCATGGAATTACCGCGACTTTTAATCACTTTCGCGAAATAATGAATCGCAACTTAACGGGATCTATATATGCGTTATAAAAATATAATTAATTGAAATTAATCGATTAATTTTTTTTTCATATTAATCGAACAAAATCAGTACCAGCCCTACTATTTACTGTTAACCGATTACCTATTAATTACCGTTTACTTACTCTGTGCCGATGAGTCTTTTCTGCTTGACTCTTTGAAGTCTGTTTTCTTACCCTAAAAAAGGATTTGGTTAAGTCTAAAAAGAGATGAATGTAGAGTGAACAAAGTTTAATCATATATTCATTGATTCGTGCATGTGCAAAATAATTTTCTAATAAAATTTTGTGTAAAATGCACACCGTCTTCGCTTAATTGTTGTTTTTCCCCAAAATTTTACACCCACAACACAGATATTATTTATCGTTATGAAAATTTGCTGCGCAGTAATTCTAAGCTGCTACGCGGTGTCGGTCAGACTTTTGAGCGGTCGTACATCTTATTCTGGGAACATTGGGAAGGGGGCATAAATCCCCCACCAAAGTATCTTCCCTTGCCATCAAGTGACCACTATAGGCTATAGGACAGTTTAAGACCCGATTAAAAGTATTACACCTAAGACACTACTCTGATGACCCTCTCTTAGCCCCCTCACACCCCCACCCCCACACACAAATCTTTATGTCCGCCAGTGTGAACCAGATAGAGGGAGGGACGCTGGTGGTGGCCGTTAACTGGCAATGATGATGATGACGATGAGTCTATTGACATTTCCGACAGGACGTATTCACCAGCCAATTAGTCCGGCCGCCAAGTGGACCACACTCCACTCACGAGATTCGGGGCGATACGATCACGTGACCCTGTGTATTGCTCTCGTCGCCTAGAACCGGAGTTGATGATTTTGTTCCGATTCCCGTGTACGACTCCATCGATGACTCGGAGGAGATATTCCGACCAGGGTTTGACCACACATGTCCGAGTCGACCAGTGTTTGACCGCACATGTCCGAGTCGACCAGGGTTTGACCGCACATGTCCGAGTCGACCAGGGTTTGACCACACATGCCCGAGTCGACCAGGGTTTGACCGCACATGTCCGAGTCGACCAGGGTTTGACCGCACATGTCCGAGTCTCACAAACGTGACAGCGAAAACCGTTATTGAGATCTGTGGAGCTGACTTTTGGCTCAAGAAATCATCGATGATTGTTTAGAATGGGACTGCGATAAAGCTTTTAAATGAAATACAAAATAGACAAACAAATTTTGTAATGAAAACAATAAATTTAAGCTTTATTTTTAAACTAACACTACAGTAGACGTGTCGGCTTATGCCTTCATCAGTACAAAAAACATAAAATAAGTAATTACATAAGAAATACAATTATGTTTAAATTCTTAAAACATACAATATCATTAAATAGTTATGTAAAGTAAAAAGAAAGGAATACAACAAAAAATGACATAGGATATAATTTAAAAAATGTGTGCGAGTAAAAATAAACTTGTTCCTACCAGCAGATAATAAACTTGTTCCTACCAGCAGATAATAAACTTGTTCCTACCAGCAGATAATAAACTTGTTCCTACCAGCAGATAATAAACTTGTTCCTACCAGCAGATAATAAACGTGTTCCTACCAGCAGATAATAAACGTGTTCCTACCAGCAGATAATTTCCTCAGTTTCGGAAACTCAACAACTGATGAGCAATGGTATTATTTAATATGTTTTAATTCATTATGCGTCTCTTTCAACACGCATCTTCTTATCTGTGACAGACGCTCCTTCTATACAGAAGATTATTGCGTCCTATAGCCTTAAAATTTATGAGCACCAATAAAGTAGTGCAACTATAGAATATCGCCAAATGTACCATTTAATGGATTCCGCACGCACTAGAAGAATGGCACTCACAATTCTTTCAAGATCTGAAAATCTCTCCCCCAAAAATCGTTCTTCCAGGCACACACATTAAGTGTGGGGGATAATAGAGTTAATATCTTCGCTGATTGCAGCACATATATCAGCACATACATCAGCACATACATCAGCACATATATCAGCACATACATCAGCACATATATCAGCACATATATCAGCACATATATCAGCACATTTATCAGCACATATATCAGCACATATATCAGCACATATGTCAGCACATATATCAGCACATATATCGGCACATATAACGGCACATATATCGGCACATATATCGGCACATATATCGGCACATATATCAGCACATATATCAGCACATATATCAGCACATATATCAGCACATATATCAGCACATATATCAGCACATATATCAGCACATATATCAGCACATATATCTTCCAAGCAATAAACATAAGAACCAGTTAGTTCCGCCTTTCATGTTGTTCTTCAAACAATGACAACGTACTCCGGACTCCAGTGATGACTCTGTAGAGATATCATACGAAGGCATCATTTCCTTGACGTTTACAGTTCAGTTCATTCGTATGGGATGTGACGTCGACAAGAGATGACAACTTTGACAGGCGGTAAGGATCTGACACCTGCTGATCAGTTCAATCTACTTGAGTCGGAACGAGTGGCGTCACTAGGGGGGGCGGGGGAGCGGGCCGCCCCGGGTGACACCCGAGCTTAAAATTTTACTGTGTACGATTTTATGTCAGAAAAAAAAGATGACAAATTGTTTTAATCTATAAAGAAATTAAGAAATACAATGAAATACGTTAAACGCGAAAACTCTTATTAAAAAAATTATCAGTTAACTTGCAATAATAAAACAGTCCCAACACACAAACAACATTAAAACAAATTAGGAAAAAAAAAGAAACATTCGCAGCAGAGAGATCATTAAAAAACGGCTGGAATGAAAGAGGCAGTATGTTATGTTTTAAAGATTAAAGCCATTTGGGCTTGGACACACCGACAGCATGGACGAATCCCACCTCACAACTCCCTCCACCACAGTGGGGTGGGGGATACGATTTTTATCCCCCCACCCCCAAAAAAACACACAAAAAACACCAAAACAACACACCAAAAGATGGGTTTTCTTTGTTGATGTTTTTCATGAGGAAAATTATGATTTCAATGTCTTTGAGTTAATATTTTTATAAATATATTTATTAAAGGCGTGAAATCATAGATATGCATGTTTATATACAGGTAGTCCTCCGGTTACGACGGTCCCATCCCGACTTACGCTGTTTCGTGGTTACGAACGCGCCCCCATAAAGAATAATATTACGCGTTATTCCGTATTTTAAAATATTTTTTAAAAAAAATTTTCATGAGGTAACGAATTGTTTTCTCTAATTGAAATAACAAAAATTATTGAAAAATATGTATGATTATTATTTCAACCTACAACTTTCGTTTGCGAATTTTTCAAATGGCGAAGTTTTCAATCAAGTCAATAAACCTGAGTAAGCTTACAAGTTCCTTTTCAATGCTCATTAGAGAAGAGAGAGCATATTCAGTCTTTTTTCCCCATGCAAATTCAAACTCATTATATATTCTTTTCAACTTTGAAAAGGATCGCTCTCAGCTGCAGTTTGATGTCATCATTGAAAAATAGATGTGAAGTGCGATGTGTACATTTGTAAAGGCCTGTGTGAAATATAGCTCATTCAAAATCAGCAAAATTTTTACTCTGTGCACGTTTTTTGAGTTTCGCTTTGTGCTACTTCCTTTTCCTTACCCTAAGCCTGGGGCTGGACAATAACTTTTTTAAGAGTTCTGAAAATTGGACTAATTCTGAAGGTAAGCAGTCTTCGATATCACTTGAATGTTCTTCCATTAACTTGGCTGCTGCCCATCGGGTGGCGAAATTGCTGAGCTCAGTTAAGTTTGTAAGAAAGCCAAATTTCTCATGGATGTCTTTATATGCGCCTAACTATGTTGTAGGGCTTAAGAAAGTTTGTCAATGATGACCAGTACTGTATTGTTGATGTCCCTTTATCAAACTGACGCTTTCTTTTTTGTTTGATAGTATTGAAGATTGTTTACACTGTTTTTACCACGGACTTTTCCTTTCCTTTGTCTTCATAGGAATCAAATTAAGAATGCTATCTTTTAACAAAATTAATGAGATACTTCCTTTCTAAAATTGTTTCCCAAATTTCAAGTAAAATAGCGACTTCCAGTTGTTCAATTTCCTTTAGAAATCCTTCTTCTCAAGTCGAAAGTCACGTGGCTGATTTTCATTTGTTGCTAATTCTTCCAGTGCTGCGATATTCTCATGGTATGAGTTATTAATAGTCCTTACAGCAGCATGTCAGGCTGACCATCTTGTGTCAGACAAGGCTTTGTTAGCATGTATCAATTTCATATGTTTTTGAAATACCTGTCAACGATGAGTAGATGCAACAAGCCGGGTATAAAGATTTTGCAGAAGACAAAAAAATCTGACCGCAGCAGGACAACATACTGCTCTTTTCCCAACCAAATTAAAGGAATGAGCTGTGCACGGCATATAATGAGCTACAATGAACTTCTCACGAAGAATAGCCTGGTTTCCGTTATACTTCCTACTCATTTGCAGCATTGCCGTATGACTGTCCAAGGCATTTTCAGGGATTCGTACAAACATAATAGCCTGCATCTTTATTATACACTATAATTCATAATAAGTTTTGGGTCCTTAAATTATTGGGGGCTTTAGCCCGTTTAGAACCCCCCTTTTAATCCGCCATAGGGGGAGTGTCACGCATCTGTGACGATGTGGTACGAGGAGGGGGGATGTTTGAGAAATGTGAAGTCACATCAAAAACGTGCAACTTTAAATAAAAGTTCCACTTAAATACTTGATTGTTTACCATTTATTTACTTAAGTTTTCAATGACTTCACGCGTGTTACGATATTAGAGTGCAGACTTACCCTAAATACATATTTAAATGAAAAATAAAAACGTAAAAAACCAAGTTTTTGACTATAAATCCTTTATGTACGAGCTAAAAGAATGTTCATTATAATACGCAGCGCAAGACCATCCAAAAATACAAAATTGCAGTTGTGTCGTAAAACATGTTTAATATAATGCGCACCGATCAATAATATGTTTATAAAAAGTGTTGTCAATAAAATACGCACCTATTGCGCGACAGAAAGGTTGTTCAATATAATGCGCACCTTACACTCTATCTCAAAAATAAACATGATACTTAGGAATTAAATAAAATAATCTAAAAAATCAATAATTTAATTACGATACATGTGATCGATCTGAAATTTTGATACATTGTTTTTATCATCGGTACGAAACTGCCTGCAAAATTTCAGCTCGCTAGCTTACGAGGAAATGGGTTAAAAATTGATCCAAAGTTTTGGCGACAAGCAAGGGCGCAAGGGTGCAAGCAAGCAACCAGACACCATGAGTTAATATAAAGGATTTAAAAATAATTTGCAACATGCTAATTTTTATTGAGAAAATATGGCTTGGGGGGGGATGTCAAAGCTTTGTGACGTCATATCGTAAAAAAGGGGTGGGCTCTAAGTTTTTGTGACAAAGTATGACGCTGGGGGAGGGTGGGGTAAAAATCGGCAACCTCGCGTGACGTCATTTATGGACGGTCCCTTCAGTCATGAAGGGGTGACACCATGTGCTACCGCCCCGGGTGACACCAACCCTAGTGACGCCTCTGGTCGGAACAAAATCATCTATTTCTTCTTGGAAGCTTTTGAATGCAAACCATAATTTGTACGGGAGTTGAGTCCCCTTATACTGCTGCCAGACAAGATGAGTCACAGAGCTCAGAATATCTCTTCAAGAAAAGACTTGAACTGGCGCCTATCGAATGCATGTCCAGAAATGACGTTTAAATCAGTCTTCCTTCAAAAATAGGCAAACAATTATTCAAAAATTGTTACCTTTTGAATCTTTTCACGCTAGTCGCAAACTTATACAACTTCACTTACTGTATTTACTCGTTCTATAGCCCGTTCGTTCATATACCCCCACCACCCCCACACACACACACTTTTGGAAGAGAAAAGTATTAAAAGTGTACAACCCACTCGCAAACCGACCTCCCAAAAATAACAGGACAGCTTTAAATACACATTTTTTTTAAAACTACAAGCTAAATCGGTCATTATGATTGTTTAATTTGTACTGTCTATCTCTGTCTTTGTGCTCTTTGTTAGGCAAGAGTTACTGGTATTTAAAAAAAAATCTTTGGTAAACAGTGGTGAAAGCGCGTACATTAAAATTCGTTGTTGAAAACAAAATTTGTAAAACAATTTATTAAAACATTCACAAAATATATAAAATAATAACATAAGGTAAGTGCAGACGCTTCATAACTTATTATAGCCACTGGTTGAGCAGTCGAATCTTGTAGAATGTAGAAAAGGACCTTGATGATCTACAATAACAACACCGATATTCAATACCCATACAGAAATACGTTAATGACCCGCTCGTAAGCCGACCCCCCAACTTTTCCCCCCAGATTTTGTCCAAAAAGGTCGGCTTTAGAACGAGTATATACGGTACATTAAGAGGATGTCGGTACTCGTTAGCACCCCATCTCGCTTTTCCCCATAACCAATGTTCACTTTAAGCCGCGTGGCTACCCGGCCGTGCGGATATCTGACCGACGCCGCGCAGCAGTTTGGAATTACCACACATCAAAAGTTGATAGGAATAATATAATACATGTTTGTGTGCACACACAAAATGGATGTTGTGCAGCTTTGCACAAGGGATTGTTTGTTTGTTTGTTTGTTTGTTTGTTTGTTCAGCACAAGGGATTGTTTGTTTGTTTGTTTGTTTGTTTGTTTGTTTGTTCAGCACATGAATTTAATTACAATTTGTTCTACAGAACACACTGGCTGCGGACCCGCACCCCCCCCCCTTTCCCCCGAGCCGAGTCCCAAAATCTTCCCTCCTTCCAAAACGCCCCCCCCCCAAACACAAATGTTACAATTACTTTTACAAAAGGGCTTCACGTGGGATCATCCGTTCGCACCCCTTCCCCGCTACCCCCCAGTTTCTCACCACTGTCTGTTAATTAATTATTGAAACCATTTGAATGGATTTATTGCTGTCAAAGGTTTCACACTAGGGGTTTGCCACGGCCCTCATATTTCCCCAAAGATGAAATGTTCGTAGTTAGACGAAACGTGCGTAACTTGCAATGCACAAAAATCGTATGTTATTTGGCAGAAGAAATTTTGCGAGGTACATATTAATTGAGGACACTTTTATGGGTAAACGCCATCTACTAATTGGTGGAATGTGCACTGCTCTTCGCAGCTGCAGCTGAAAAGGACCCCTTGATATATAACATATAGGTTTGGGGGTGCATCGGAGTGGCAGAGGTCCTCAAAAGCGCACGCGACTACCCTGATACCATGATATGTTAGCACCGTTACGTCCTGTCAGGCCTACTAATACCTGTTTTTATTTTATGCATTTACCTAGCACCGTAAAGCCTGGTGCTCCGCTCCACTTTCGTACAGCACCGCTGTGATTCAAAGACTTGACGCACTGCCCATATATTTTCACTTTTCTTCGTTTCAAATAGACTCACATTAAAGTAAGGTAAGTCGGTAAAACAAAGTCGGTGACCAGTGGTTGTCTTGGCAACAACGTACTGACCAGTTGGTGGGCGGTACTCAGAAACAAATGATAAGGCTCTAGTTTCACATGAAATACTATATTTTAAGTCACAAATTGTTTTTTTTTAATCTGAAGGTGATATCGGAGACTTAAAAAGGTATAATTAGAAATAAATTACCAGGTAGTTTTTTAAAGCTATTCATGTGAATTTATTTATATAAATACATTTCTTTTGTGATTTTTAAAGACAATTAACGTAAATAAAGGTAAAAAAAGGAATTTTAAAAACCACGTTTCTATATGTGGACAAAAAAGAAGAAAATTAGTTGAAACTTATACGTTCAATGACTGTGATTTAATATGTCCTAAAAACGTAGGGCGAGTGTTTGGTATAAAAATTAAAGATTTATAATTTAGATGGCAAAAGAGAGATGTATAAGTGAGAGAATGGGTGAACTGGATATGTAAAGCCTCATAAGCGCCCGCCCCACATTTTTAGTCATATTAAATCACAGTACTTGAACGTATAAGTTTTAACTTATTTTCTTCTTTTTAGTCCACATATAAAAAAGCGGTTTTTAAAAATCCTTTTTTACCTCTATTTATTTTACCAAACACCTCATCGGCACGTGAATACCGGCAGACGGATACAGATGCTTACATTGAGATAAACTAAAAAATCCATTAATTTAATTATGGTACATTCGATCGATCTGAAATTTCGATACAATGTACTGTCATTCAGGATCTATCTGTGGTAAACTTTTGAGCTCTCTAGGTTCATCAGAAGTGGCTTAATTTTACGTTGGCAAATTTGAAACATTGCGGACAGACATACAGACACGAAACCAAAAAACGTGGTAAAAAGAAAATGGCGACGGCTTCTCTCTAAATTTTGCAGCAAATTTGAAATTTAAAACCTCAACCACTTTATCCCCCCTGATTCCACCCCCCGCGCCCACCCCCTCGTGCACGTGATACCTGATGTTGATCGTTCTTCGTAGTGGACGCTGACCACTGTCACTAGTCCAGTTCTAAGTCGCCACGCGTGTCCACTGGTGGCTTACTACTAGCCCTATTCTTGCACGAAAGTTGGGCCCGCGTGTCGTACAAGCGATGAATGGGATTCTACTCCATCACCTGTAACATTGCTCCGAGCTCCACGCAAAGCATCATCAACATTACCGTCTGCATTGCTGACATACAATTCCCCCCCCCCTCACCAAACGTACACATGCAAAAAGTCTAAATTTACCCCCCCCCCTCCCCAATCCAACTCCAAATTTGTTTCCCTCCGGTGTGCAGTTAAACAAGTCACGAACATTAACTCAAATTATCTATCAATTTATTTGATTTTTTTTTCTAACTCAATTTTCCCCCAGGTAAAACTACGTAAATCAAATACACGCACACACACTCACACACACACACACAGATACGCACACCTCAACACTTTTGTTGCACCAGGTCCAGTCGGTCCAGGTGTAATTATAGAAAAAAAATTGATAGGGATTTATAATTTGTGGAGGCGCAGTTTCGCTCGTAAAATGCCACCTAGCGCTATTGACATTTGCCGCGCGTAAAAGCCTTTCGGTAACCGCTAGGCCCGGATCAGCTACTGGCGGCGAAACCGGCATAATTCGATATACTGCCTTTAGGATTGGTGAGCTTAGTTTTAGGGAATACAAAAAATATGAAATATATAGATATAGATATAAATATAGATATAAATATAGATATAAATATAGATATAGATATAGATATAGATATAGATATAGATGTATATGTAGATATAGATGTAGATGTAGATGTAGATGTAGATATAGATATAGATGTAGATGTAGATATAGATGTAGATGTAGATGTAGATATAGATATAGATATAGATGTAGATGTAGATAAAGATATAGATGTAGATGTAGATATAGATATAGATGTAGATGTAGATAAAGATATAGATATAGATGTAGATGTAGATATAAATATAGATATAGATATAGATGTAGATGTAGATATAGATGTAGATATAGATATAGATGTAGATGTAGATGTAGATATAGATGTAGATGTAGATATAGATATAGATATAGATATAGATGTAGATGTAGATATAGATGTAGATATAGATATAGATATAGATATAGATATAGATATAGATATATATGTAGATGTAGATGTAGATGTAGATGTAGATGTAGATATAGATATAGATATAGATATAGATATAGATATTCATGTATATATATATATATAAATAGTTGACAAAATATAAAAAATTGAAAAGCTCTACGGGCATGTTGGAATATTAATTAGGAATTAGCTATTGGTTTGGGGTCATGGGGTGTGGATAGGAGGGGAGGGGGATGTTGATGGAGAAAGAGGACTCCAACCTCGCTGTCATACAGATTAAGATTAACCTGATCATACAGATTAAGATTAACATGCTTATCAAACACGCCGCATTCACTGATACGGGAGAAATTTACCCAGGGGCGGGGAGAGAGGGTGTCAATTTTTTTACAGGTAGAAATGATATTTAAAATTTAAAAAAAAAGAAAAAGAAAAAAAAAGAAACTGGTGATACCAATTACGCAGGAAGAGTCATAGTCATATATAATGTCATTCACCTCATTTAAATCAGAATATCTTAAATATTTTTTTAATTATCACCGCTGTATTACTGAATTTAGTTACTCTCTACCTTAATTTAAAACATTTTTTTATAAGGACAAATATGATTCACAAACGCACCATCACAGCTAATAACAGACGCCAAGCATGCGTCTCTTAGTCTTCCTCTTTCGGAGTCGATGATCTTCCAAGGGTGGCATATTTAGTCGACGCCTCTGACCCACCCCTAACCCTATTATACATTGACGCCTTTGGTTCATCTTACTTCCACCACATCTTACTTCCACCACATCTTACTTCCACCACATCTTACTTCCACCAAATCTTACTTCCATCACATCTTACCTCCACCACATCTTACTTCCATCACATCTTACTTCCATCACATCTTACCTCCACCACATCTTACTTCCACCACATCTTACCTCCACCACATCTTACCTCCACCACATCTTACCTCCATCACATCTTACTTCCATCACATCTTACTTCCATCACATCTTACCTCCACCACATCTTACTTCCATCACATCTTACCTCCATCACACCTTACCTCCACCACATCTTACCTCCATCACATCTTACCTCCATCACATCTTACCTCCATCACATCTTACTTCCACCACATCTTACTTCCATCACATCTTACTTCCATCACATCTTACTTCCACCACATCTTACTTCCATCACATCTTACCTCCATCACACCTTACCTCCACCACATCTTACCTCCATCACATCTTACCTCCATCACATCTTACCTCCACCACATCTTACTTCCACCACATCTTACTTCCATCACATCTTACTTCCATCACATCTTACTTCCACCACATCTTACTTCCATCACATCTTACTTCCACCACATCTTACTTCCATCACATCTTACTTCCACCACATCTTACTTCCACCACATCTTACTTCCACCACATCTTACTTCCATCACATCTTACTTCCATCACATCTTACTTCCATCACATCTTACTTCCATCACATCTTACTTCCACCACATCTTACTTCCATCACATCTTACTTCCACCACATCTTACTTCCACCACATCTTACTTCCACCACATCTTACCTCCACCACATCTTACCTCCACCACATCTTACTTCCATCACATCTTACTTCCATCACATCTTACTTCCACCACACCTTACCTCCACCACATCTTACTTCCATCACATCTTACTTCCATCACATCTTACTTCCATCACATCTTACTTCCATCACATCTTACTTCCATCACATCTTACTTCCACCACATCTTACTTCCATCACATCTTACTTCCACCACATCTTACTTCCACCACATCTTACTTCCACCACATCTTACTTCCACCACATCTTACTTCCACCACATTTTACTTCCATCACATCTTACTTCCACCACATCTTACCTCCACCACATCTTACTTCCATTACATCTTACTTCCATCACATCTTACTTCTATCACATCTTACCTCCACCACACCTTACCTCCACCACATCTTACTTCCATCACATCTTACTTCCACCACATCTTACTTCCACCACATCTTACTTCCATCACAACTTACTTCCACCACATCTTACCTCCACCACATCTTACCTCCACCACATCTTACTTCCATCACATCTTACTTCCATTACATCTTACTTCCACCACATCTTACCTCCACCACATCTTACCTCCACCACATCTTACTTCCATCACATCTTACTTCCATCACATCTTACCTCCACCACACCTTACCTCCACCACATCTTACTTCCATCACATCTTACTTTCCACCACATCTTACTTCCATCACATCTTACTTCCACCACATCTTACCTCCACCACATCTTACCTCCACCACATCTTACTTCCATCACATCTTACTTCCATCACATCTTACCTCCACCACACCTTACCTCCACCACATCTTACTTCCATCACATCTTACTTCCACCACATCTTACCTCCACCACATCTTACCTCCACCACATCTTACCTCCACCACATCTTACCTCCACCACATCTTACTTTTACCACATCTTACTTCCATCACATCTTACCTCCACCACACCTTACTTCCACCACACCTTACTTCCACCACATCTTACCTCCACCACACCTTACCTCCACCACATCTTACCTCCACCACACCTTACTTCCACCACACCTTACTTCCACCACATCTTACCTCCACCACATCTTACCTCCATCACATCTTACCTCCATCACATCTTACCTCCATCACATCTTACCTCCATCACATCTTACCTCCACCACATCTTACTTCCATCACATCTTACCTCCACCACATCTTACCTCCATCACATCTTACCTCCACCACATCTTACTTCCACCACATCTTACTTCCATCACATCTTACTTCCACCACATCTTACCTCCATCACATCTTACCTCCATCACATCTTACTTCCATCACATCTTACTTCCATCACATCTTACTTCCATCACATCTTACCTCCATCACATCTTACCTCCACCACATCTTACTTCCACCACATCTTACCTCCATCACATCTTACCTCCACCACATCTTACTTCCATCACATCTTACTTCCATCACATCTTACTTCCATCACATCTTACCTCCATCACATCTTACCTCCATCACATCTTACTTCCACCACATCTTACCTCCATCACATCTTACCTCCACCACATCTTACTTCCATCACATCTTACTTCCATCACATCTTACCTCCACCACATCTTACTTCCACCACATCTTACTTCCATCACATCTTACTTCCATCACACCTTACTTCCATCACATCTTACCTCCACCACATCTTACTTCCATCACATCTTACTTCCACCACATCTTACTTCCACCACATCTTACTTCCACCACATCTTACCTCCATCACATCTTACCTCCACCACATCTTACCTCCATCACATCTTACCTCCACCACATCTTACTTCCATCACATCTTACTTCCATCACATCTTACCTCCACCACATCTTACCTCCACCACATCTTACCTCCATCACATCTTACCTCCACACATCTTACTTCCACCACATCTTACTTCCACCACATCTTACTTCCATCACATCTTACCTCCATCACATCTTACTTCCACCACATCTTACTTCCATCACATCTTACTTCCACCACATCTTACCTCCATCACATCTTACCTCCATCACATCTTACCTCCATCACATCTTACTCCACCACATCTTACTTCCATCACATCTTACTTCCATCACATCTTACTTCCATCACATCTTACTTCCACCACATCTTACTTCCATCACATCTTACTTCCATCACATCTTACATCCACCACATCTTACTTCCATCACATCTTACTTCCATCACATCTTACTTCCACCACATCTTACCTCCATCACATCTTACCTCCACCACATCTTACTCCATCACATCTTACTTCCATCACATCTTACCTCCATCACATCTTACCTCCACCACATCTTACTTCCACCACATCTTACTTCCATCACATCTTACTTCCACCACATCTTACTTCCATCACATCTTACTTCCATCACATCTTACTTCCACCACATCTTACTTCCATCACATCTTACTTCCATCACATCTTACATCCACCACACCTTACCTCCACCACATCTTACTTCCATCACATCTTACTTCCACCACATCTTACCTCCACCACATCTTACCTCCACCACATCTTACCTCCACCACATCTT
Organism: Ampullaceana balthica; assembly: GCA_944989445.1. Lineage (NCBI taxonomy): Eukaryota > Metazoa > Mollusca > Gastropoda > Lymnaeidae > Ampullaceana > Ampullaceana balthica. Next base: position 121,285 of record CALYLW010000908.1, read on the forward strand.
ACCTCCACCACATCTTACTTTTACCACATCTTACTTCCATCACATCTTACCTCCACCACACCTTACTTCCACCACACCTTACTTCCACCACATCTTACTTCCACCACATCTTACTTCCACCACATCTTACTTCCACCACATCTTACTTCCACCACATTTTACTTCCATCACATCTTACTTCCACCACATCTTACCTCCACCACACCTTACCTCCACCACATCTTACTTCCATTACATCTTACTTCCATCACATCTTACTTCTATCACATCTTACCTCCACCACACCTTACCTCCACCACATCTTACTTCCATCACATCTTACTTCCACCACATCTTACTTCCACCACATCTTACTTCCATCACAACTTACTTCCACCACATCTTACCTCCACCACATCTTACCTCCACCACATCTTACTTCCATCACATCTTACTTCCATTACATCTTACTTCCACCACTTCTTACCTCCACCACATCTTACCTCCACCACATCTTACTTCCATCACATCTTACTTCCATCACATCTTACCTCCACACACCTTACCTCCACCACATCTTACTTCCATCACATCTTACTTTCACCACATCTTACTTCCATCACATCTTACTTCCACCACATCTTACCTCCACCACATCTTACCTCCACCACATCTTACTTCCATCACATCTTACTTCCATCACATCTTACCTCCACCACACCTTACCTCCACCACATCTTACTTCCATCACATCTTACTTCCACCACATCTTACCTCCACCACATCTTACCTCCACCACATCTTACCTCCACCACATCTTACCTCCACCACATCTTACTTTTACCACATCTTACTTCCATCACATCTTACCTCCACCACACCTTACTTCCACCACACCTTACTTCCACCACATCTTACCTCCACCACACCTTACCTCCACCACATCTTACCTCCACCACACCTTACTTCCACCACACCTTACTTCCACCACATCTTACCTCCACCACATCTTACCTCCATCACATCTTACCTCCATCACATCTTACCTCCATCACATCTTACCTCCATCACATCTTACCTCCACCACATCTTACTTCCATCACATCTTACCTCCACCACATCTTACCTCCATCACATCTTACCTCCACCACATCTTACTTCCACCACATCTTACTTCCATCACATCTTACTTCCACCACATCTTACCTCCATCACATCTTACCTCCATCACATCTTACTTCCATCACATCTTACTTCCATCACATCTTACTTCCATCACATCTTACCTCCATCACATCTTACCTCCACCACATCTTACTTCCACCACATCTTACCTCCATCACATCTTACCTCCACCACATCTTACTTCCATCACATCTTACTTCCATCACATCTTACTTCCATCACATCTTACCTCCATCACATCTTACCTCCATCACATCTTACTTCCACCACATCTTACCTCCATCACATCTTACCTCCACCACATCTTACTTCCATCACATCTTACTTCCATCACATCTTACCTCCACCACATCTTACTTCCACCACATCTTACTTCCATCACATCTTACTTCCATCACACCTTACTTCCATCACATGTTACCTCCACCACATCTTACTTCCATCACATCTTACTTCCACCACATCTTACTTCCACCACATCTTACTTCCACCACATCTTACCTCCATCACATCTTACCTCCACCACATCTTACCTCCATCACATCTTACCTCCACCACATCTTACTTCCATCACATCTTACTTCCATCACATCTTACCTCCACCACATCTTACCTCCACCACATCTTACCTCCATCACATCTTACCTCCATCACATCTTACTTCCACCACATCTTACTTCCACCACATCTTACTTCCACCACATCTTACTTCCATCACATCTTACCTCCATCACATCTTACTTCCACCACATCTTACTTCCACCACATCTTACCTCCATCACATCTTACTTCCATCACATCTTATTTCCATCACATCTTACTTACATCACATCTTACCTCCACCACATCTTACCTCCACCACATCTTTCTTCCACCACATCTTACTTCCACCACATCTTACTTCCACCACATCTTACTTCCACCACATCTTACTTCCACCACATCTTACTTCCACCACATCTTACTTCCATCACATCTTACCTCCCTTTCTATTTACATTGCACTAGGTTGTGATCAACCCATAGAATCTTTCTACTTTGAATCGAGCCACCCCCCAACGCCCAACCCCTAACCCCCAACCCCTACCCCCAAACCCCACCCCCCCCCCTCCAATCATATAAAAGAACATATTAGTGACGCCTCTACCCGTAAGTTTGACCCCGCTATCCACGCGCTGACCCCTAGACACACGTGACAACTCAGCGGAGCTCAATGAGTGTTAAGGCGGTTACCTCCCTTGCCTCCCACGAGTGTCGCCATTGGTGTCGCGTGCGGTGGGGCCATCGGCGAGGCCGCGGTAGCCCTCCGTCACGCTTGGTCGCACCTCCGATGCCAGAGTGGGAGGGGTGGGAGTGGGGCTGGTGTTGGACGGAAAGGGCGGGTAAATGTCCATGTGACGTCATTAGTGTAGTTGTTGGCGTTGCAGCGGCCCCATGTCTCGAGGTTCCCCCCCCACCCTCTTCCTCACCATTACCCGTGGAGCTGATGAGGGCAGACCCTGGGTTTTGTTGTGGTAGTGTTAAGAGTTTCTCCAGCGCTGGACGTGTCCGGAGGAGTTTAACAGACGCAGAAAGAGTTTGACAAAAGCTGAGGAAATTGTCAGACGCGGAGGTGGTTGTCAGACGCTGGTCCGACGCCAGGGATGGCAACAGTTTGGTAACGTGTCTGATGTGTCTGTGACATTCTGTAGGTGCTGATAATTCATTGTGTGTGTTCGGTGTCATTGCGTGCTCTTGGCACACCAGTGGGTTTGTGTACGCCAGGGGCGCATGTCAGTTACTTGCACCGTGTCAGGTTGACATGTCATTTATTAACACCGTGTCAGGTTGACATGTCATTTCCTTACATCGTGTCAGGTTGACATGTCAGTTATTTAAACCATACAAGGCTGACATGTCATTCATTTACACTATGTCAGGTTGACATGTCGTTTACTTACACCGTGTCAGGTTGACATGTCAGTTATTTACACTGTAATTTGTTAATATTTTACGCGCTTGTTTTCACAGTGGACTTATTTTATTCCAATTAATTTCCTTAGTCTGTGAACATTATTTCGATTTTGGACCGTCAAAGTCCGTCCATCATTTAAATAATGGCTACACAGGTACGTACATCTACGAGTGTCCACGAGTTTTCTTCGGTCAAATCACTTGCTTCACTTTACTCCAACACATACATACGGTGACGTCACAGAGCGGTGCTGTTTTGATCAGCTGTAGACATCCAATGTTTTGTACCAAATTGAATGAAGCGTACACACACAAAAAAAAGGGGGGGCGGGGTGAATGAGAGAATAAACAAATTGTCGGCCCTAGCAAAAAACTCGACGTATTCCGGCGCACATGTGCGAGAGATATTGAAAACATTATCCTATGTTATAGTTTAAAACATCGAATTTTAAAAAGAAATAAAAAACAAAAGAACTAAGTAATAAAATGGGTTCAAGTGTCTAATGACGTAATTTGCTCCGTTTCTGCTCTCGTCTGTATCATGTACACAAACATACTTCGTGCGCCAGTCAACTGCGACAATATGGGCATTGACGCATGACTTTGGGGGATCACCTTAATTGTTCTAAGATTATGTTTACGTCCATGAACTAAATCAATTTTTCTTTTAAACACCCCCCCCCACCGCCCCCATTTAAAAAAAAATCATTATATCAAATTAGATTAAGCGAAAGAAAACACAGCGCACGCATTACAAAAGCTGTTGGGCTGTTTTAAGAATTTCAGATAGAAGCACATACAGGCGTACATCGTTAATTTATTTGTTACTTTTAAGATCGTTTTTATTGTTATATTTGTGAATTCGCTCAACCGTGACAGGAATAAGAACGAACCTTTGCTTAGACACCTATATGTTTGTCAATTCTATGACTATAACGGATTCGACTTCCTATCCCTCGGCTGATTTCTCTTATAGACTTGACTGGACATGAACTTTGTCCTTATACATACAGTTACAGTTACAGGGTCTCATTTCTCAGACATGACAACACAGCTCATACATACAGTTACAGGGTCTCATTTCTCAGACATGACAACACAGCTCATACATACAGTTACAGGGTCTCATTTCTCAGACATGACAACACAGCTCATACATACAGTTACAGGGTCTCATTTCTCAGACATGACAACACAGCTCATACATAGTTACAGGGTCTCATTTCTCAGACATGACAACACAGCTCATACATACAGTTACAGGGTCTCATTTCTCAGACATGACAACACAGCTCATTTGATAATGTTTCAATTTAAGACAAGATTTGCAAGCATAAATATATTTAGTAACAACATGCTTGATATTTTTTTTAAATTGCAAAATGAATTTGTAAACATTTCCTCCCCCTTTCTTTATCAAGTCCCCTAACCAGACTCAAAATAACTTAAAATAACAAAGAAAGTTTCTGATATGTTGAAACAGAATACCCGTATATACCTGGATAAATGATTGATATCTAAATGAACTTGTTACTGGCTGTATACCGCGTGCTCTATTAATAGATTTCCGCCATTAAATGACAAGGGCTAGGTCAAGGTGACACCAAATCAGACGTTGAAAGAGATGCCTTTTTATAAATGGATACAGGAAATAGAACAGGCTAAGATGGGACGACGGGGTTAATGCCTTTATATTAATGGATAAGGGAAATGGAACAGGCTAAGATATAACGAGGGGGGGGGTGAATGATTTGTTGCCTGAAATTTAAAGGGGGAAAACAATAAGACAGTGAAATTGTGAGTTAAAAATAAAATCTTGTTTACTAAACCAAAACATTTAAATCGCACATCTAACGGGGAAGTAATGTCGTCAGATGCACGGTGGGTTGGAGAGAGGAAGGAGGGGAGCACTGATGCGACAACACGTGTCGGGGCAAACACACTCGCCGTACCGTCGAGCGGGAGGAAAGAACACAAAAGTCTCACGGAGGGAAATCACTCGTGTACGGTGGGAAGATTTGAACCCAGGACATCAGTGACTGTACAAACCTCGTTTCGGACGAACTGGTGGAGTTGTATTGGAGGCAAATATTGAAGTGTTTCTGTTTTTGTTTGATGAGGCTTATTTGTAACAGTGCGATTTTTTTGGGGGAGGCGGGGGTTGGGGATTAGACCTGGTCGTCACGCTTGGGCGACTAAGAGCCGACGGGCTTAGAGATGAGACGCAGCCAGGAGTTGAATGAGACGCAGCCAGGAGTTGAATGAGACGCAGCCAGGAGTTGAATGAGACGCAGCCAGGAGTTGAATGAGACGCAGCCAGGAGTTGAATGAGACGCAGCCAGGAGTTCAACAAAATAAGTTGACTCCCATTTTAGTCAAGTTTAACTTTCTCCCGCAGGAATGGGAGAGTGGGGATTATTAGAGACATCGTATGGGGACTTAATGGAAGAGATGTCTTCGTGCAAAGGAAAAGAGTTAGGTATATTTTGATCTCTCAAGTTGTATGTCTCTGTTGTATGTCTCTGTGTCTGTTGTATGTGTCTGTTGTATGTCTCTAAAGTATGTCTCTCTTGTATGTGTCTGTTGTATGTCTCTGTTGTATGTCATGTCTCTCTTGTATGTCTCTGTTGTATGTCTTTGTTGTATGCTGTTGTGTACAACGCATAGCTGGGAATGTAGGGGGGGGGTTTTGGAGTGTGCATCATCAATCGCCCGGCGGTCGTTTATTTGATTTCGTCATGGCTATAAATAAGCAGGGCCGGTCCTAACAATTGCGGGGCCCTATGCGGCTTAGTATGCGAGACGGATTGCGCGGTAAGGATAAGGAATTGATAAGCATAAGAAGTGGAAATAATATAGGCGGGGCCTATGAACTCGCGGGGCCCCCTGCGGCTGCATAGGTTGCAGTGACCCAAGACCGGCTCTGTCAATAAGTGTAAACATTTATTTTAGGCCAACGTGACATCAGCCCCCCCCCGGCCCGTCCCGCAATGTCTGTGTCGCTGACAGTATTCCTGCCACACTGACCTAGACACACACAGTAGTTTCCCCTTTATTTGATCTTACTGCTGTTATCGTGGTGGTCACTGACTCTTTGTATGGAATACTTTCTCTATGTTCTTGCAGTAACACTTCTCTATATTGATTCACAATATTCTTTTTAGCGGTGTGCACTGTATTGCTAAGGGCCCCCTAGTGAATGTTGCCCTGTGTGCACTCTATTGCTAAGGGCACCCTAGTGAATGTTGCCCTGTGTGCACTCTATTGCTAAGGGCCCCCTAGTGAATGTCGCCCTGTGTGCACTCTATTGCTAAGGGCCCCCTAGTGAATGTTGCCCTGTGTGCACTCTATTGTTAAGGGCCCCCTAATGAATGTTGCCCTGTGTGCACTCTATTGCTAAGGGCCCCCTAGTGAATGTTGCCCTGTGTGCACTCTATTGCTAAGGGCCCCCTAGTGAATGTTGCCCTGTGTGCACTCTATTGCTAAGGGCCCCCTAGTGAATGTTGCCCTGTGTGCACTCTATTGCTAAGGGCACCCCTAGTGAATGTTGCCCTGTGTGCACTCTATTGCTAAGGGCCTCCTAGTGAATGTTGCCCTGTGTGCACTCTATTGCTAAGGGCCCCCTAGTGAATATTGCCCTGTGTGCACTCTATTGGTAAGGGCCCCCTAGTGAAGTGTTGCCCTGTGTGCACTCTATTGCTAAGAGCCCCCTAGTGAATGTTGCCCTGTGTGCACTCTATTGCTAAGGGCCCCCTAGTGAATGTTGCCCTGTGTGCACTCTATTGCTAAGGGCCCCCTAGTGAATGTTGCCCTGTGTGCACTCTATTGCTAAGGGCCCCCTAGTGAATGTTGCCCTGTGTGCACTCTATTGCTAAGGGCCCCCTAGTGAATGTTGCCCTGTGTGCACTCTATTGCTAAGGGCCCCCTAGTGAATGTTGCCCTGTGTGCACTCTATTGCTAAGGGCCCCCTAGTGAATGTTGCCCTGTGTGCACTCTATTGCTAAGGGCACCCCTAGTGAATGTTGCCCTGTGTGCACTCTATTGCTAAGGGCCCTCCCTAGTGAATGTTGCACTGTGTGCACTCTATTGCTAAGGGCCCTCCCTAGTGAATGTTGCCCTGTGTGCACTCTATTTCTAAGGGCCCCCTAGTGAATATTGCCCTGTGTGCACTCTATTGCTAAGGGCCCCCTAGTGAATGTTGCCCTGTGTGCACTCTATTGCTAAGGGCCCCCTAGTGAATGTTGCCCTGTGTGCACTCTATTGCTAAGGGCCCCCTAGTGAATGTTGCCCTGTGTGCACTCTATTGCTAAGGGCCCCCTAGTGAATGTTGCCCTGTGTGCACTCTATTGCTAAGGGCCCCCTAGTGAATGTTGCCATGTGTGCACTCTATTGCTAAGGGCCCCCTAGTGAATGTTGCCCTGTGTGCACTCTATTGCTAAGGGCCCCCTAGTGAATGTTGCCCTGTGTGCACTCTATTGCTAAGGGCCCCCTAGTGAAGTGTTGCCCTGTGTGCACTCTATTGCTAAGGGCCCCCTAGTTAATGTTGCCCTGTGTGCACTCTATTGCTAAGGGCCCCGCTAGTGAATGTTGCCCTGTGTGCACTCTATTGCTAAGGGCCCCCTAGTGAATGTTGCCCTGTGTGCACTCTATTGCTAAGGGCCCCCTAGTGAATGTTGCCATGTGTGCACTCTATTGCTAAGGGCCCCCTAGTGAATGTTGCCCTGTGTGCACTCTATTGCTAAGGGCCCCCTAGTGAATGTTACCCTGTGTGCACTCTATTGCTAAGGGCCCCCTAGTGAATGTTGCCCTGTGTGCACTCTATTGCTAAGGGCCCCCCTAGTGAATGTTGCCCTGTGTGCACTCTATTGCTAAGGGCCCCCTAGTGAATGTTTCCCGGGCTTTATATAAAAACAATTATTATTATTATTATTTTTTTTGGTTGCACTTTACTGTGTCCTTACTGCAGTTTGCCAGTCTGTGTTGCCGGGTAACATTTTATGTACCTCTACGTGTGACGGCCCTTTCGAGCTCTTTAATACATTTACATTAAACACCATCATGACATGCAGGCTACCGTGAGGTATGAGATAATTTTGATTAAGGTCAAAACTAAAAGCTAATTTCCTTTGGTTCCTAACTAATAATATTATTTATTGTTTTATTGCACTTTGAAATATTCACACGTTGTTATAACAGAGCAAAAGTCTTCTGAAATTAACTTTTAATTAATTGATTAAAGGTATTTTACTAATTATAATTATTATTTAAAACTAATTATTTTAAGTAATTAAATATTAATTTTTAGGGCTGCGGAAATTAACGATTAATTTCTTGATTAATCGTCAAAAGTTTTAATCGATTAAAATATTTTAATCGATTAAAATTCGATTAAAATTAAAGAAAATATTTATAATATTTTTTTAAAAATTTTATGAATAAATTACTATTTATTAATAATTATTATTAATTAATATATTTTTGTACAAACTTCTACCGCGTAATATTATACTTTATTTTATTACTCTATGTGGACCGACAGACGTCAACTAAAAATGGCTGACAGCATCAGCTCAGTTAAATTTAAACATATAACTAGAAAGTTGAGTAAAAATTTGTTTTTAAGCTAACTGCGGATGGCAAAGTCGAAGATGGTGAAAAATTTTACTGTGTTCATTGCCATAAACAATTCTCTTGTAAAGGATCAAATAGATCGCTGACGTACCACCTTCAGGAGAAAGATCTGATCAAGTATCAACCCATTGTCATAAAATTTAGTTCAAAATATTCTTAATTTTCAATGTCCGTGAGAAATGTTCAGTTTAATGACGTCATAAATTTCTAATTTTGGCTTTAATCGAAATTATCGATTAATTAATCGATAATTTTTCAAAAGTTACCGATTAAATTGAAATTAATTGATAACAGCCTTATTAATTTTATAAATAATAGTCTCATTAAATGTTTAAAATGTAGCAGCTTATCTCCCTTTAATTGACATTTTTCTGTCCCCTTACAAATTATTTCATTAAAAACTCTTCTTTTTTTTTAAACCCATATAATTACTCGACTTGTCTGAGTCTTGTCTTTTGTGACGTCTTTTCAGGCTCACTCATACCCTGTATCCCTGTTATCCATCTATTCATCTACTTACATCGCCATCCCCATGAAATCAACCACACCCCTTCCCTCCCCCCCCCCACCACTCCCTCTACATCACAGAATTTCGGACGGGTCCGTCAGAGGCGTCGCCCTGAACATCAGACACTGTTTATCTCTCTCCTCGTGGAGCTCGCGAATTTGTTACAATCCCAGTGACGGCTCAAACGAGGGCTGTGCCCGCGCCCTGTGACAGAGGGATGGGCCGCGATGCGAGGCCTGGACCAGATGAAAGGTCTTATCGTCTGGGGTCTGGCAATCGAGTCATCGATAGCAGAAGTGAAGTCATTGTTGTCATGGATCTGGGTGTGGACTTTAGGGTGTGTGATTGGCTTACCCCTGGTCAGTTTATGTATAACTCCAGAATTGATGGTGAATCAAGGTTGAAGCAAGATTAAACGTGTACTTGTCTTCTTAAATTTCGTTCGTCAAAGACAATTAATGAAAATTCGATTGGGTCAAAAGATTGAGCTGTGTTTTTTTTTGGTGTCATTTTCTTGGGGTGGTGTTGGTGGTGGGGGGCTGGTGGGGGGTGGTAACAATCAAGTTATGTGTAAGGACAAGGGTCTTTGCATCAGGGTGATGTAAGTGTAAGCCACACAGTAAGTGGAGCCACCCAGACACAAAAAGGTAAAGTGCGCCGCCACAATTTGTCGGATGCGTGAACAGCGAGAAATTAACATAAATGTCCCCTCTTGAATGTCTGAATTTTCTTTCAAAGGGAATTCGCCTCTTTCGAATCTAAGATTGATAAGAACGCGATCCTACGGATAACGGGGTAATCGTAATGGTCGCAATTTATTGTCGTCTTTGAAGGCGCAAGGCCGCAAGGCCAAAAGTTACTTCCATTGAGTCCTGTTCAACCGCGATATTCATGTCTTCAGTGAATCTCCATACAGCAGCCACGGCGACCCGCGCGACTCACCACTCCACCACACCACCGGACATCGCCACCACTTTCCCTGGCGCCCACTTCACGTCCGGGGATCCATGTTTTTCATTCATAACTCCACAGGTCCACTCCTACACGCCACCACCCGACACCTCTCTGTCCCCCCCCCACCTCCCCCCCCCCACTCCCCCAACTTCTTCATCACGCCACCCGCCGTCCGATCGTGTCGCGACGGTACCAGTGGCACCGCAACGATTGTCCGAAAACTTTGCTCCATTCATAAGTTCTGTCCCTCTCGCGCGCGCACCGTTGCAGCGATCTTTTAGAGCAACAAAGCCAACACGAGAGGCGCCCAGCTACAAAGTCGCGAAAAAACGAGCCCGCTAGCGAGGGTAGGGACCGCGAACTCTCCGCCTGAAAATGTGCCTGATGAAGGAGCAGAGGGGAAGACTAAAAAAAAAGAGAGAGAGAGACAGCAAGAGGGGGGATTTGGCCCGCGGAGAAAAAGGTAGCGGTGCAGGGAATCGGTGATCCTTTTGGCGTGGGTGGGTGTTGCGATCAGATCGCGTAGGGGAGCAGTTTAGTGGATAAAGTTGAATATTGAATGCGATGTCGATATAAAAACATACTCGTCACCCGGAGGAAGTAATAAATTCAGACCATTTCGTCCGGACACCACCGACATCGGAATGGAACTTGAATCACGCGTATCTCCACGCTCTCCATAACTTGAAGAGTAATATTAGGGATCTATTAATAACTTTTGTTCTCATTTGGAAACTAAAAAAAAAGTTTAAGATCCTGTGTTTAGTTTTACGGAGAGACGTTTATTCTAGGTTTCAGAGATTTTGTTGGACGACTTTTGAGATTCAAAGTGGGAGGGGCTTGTACTGAACATCCCTGGAATTAACGCTAGTGTGTCGTCTGCTCCGTTCGTCAGGATAGATAAGGTGTTTACCTCCAGAAGTCTTGGAGCAAGGCCTCCTCACCCGTGAACTCAACTCAGCGAACACTAGGGGGAATTTTAAACAGACATTGTGAGATTTTGTGTAGAGCTGTTTCCGCCTGCAAAGGAAAAAAAAAGGTTGTTATTTTCACACCCCTTTAAAATATTCAACCGTGCACATACATCCATCTACAAGTGTTCGTTCGTCCACCTGTCCGCGCCGCGTGTGGTTTATTTACAGTGGATGGCTCAGTTTTAACGGATGTTTCCTGTCACGACCGGGCAAAGGTGACCACCCCGCGTTGACGACACTTGTAGCATCAGTGTCTTCATTGGTTACAGGCGGCACGCTCTTCGGCATACTTGACTGCAAGGCTTATAGGCCATGAAGAGCTTTTAGTTTAATTTTTTTATAATTCAAAATCTGTTCGGGCTTTATATCATTTGGAAGTTTCTAAATATTTGATATATTAAAGAAAACTACGTGAAAGTAACTGAAATGTTGATGTTCAATTCCTGAAGTCTGTTGTTTTCATGGATGTTGTTAAAAGTGAACTAAGCTTTTCCCTAAAAATTCACGACGTCACGTGACGTTAAGTTTGACCAGGAGAGGATATTAACAGGTGTGTTTTCGTGTGAACCTTTCTTCGAGATCGACATACACAACAGAGCAACAGGTAAATAAGGAGGAGCAGGGGGGGGAAACGGAGAAACTTTTTAACCGCCAGGGGCAACTTCATTAATTCCAGCAACATTTATCATTCTCGACTCGTCCTAGCCTCGAACACACACGCAAGTTCTCGGATGAGCGGTGACCTTGTGTTCCGACGACTCTGCAAGATTCTTGCCCCATCTAAACACAACGGTCGCGTCCCGGACGAGACGCTCGTGAGTGCCACCCGTGGTGCCTCGTCTGCACATCGATCCCCTGTGTCCCCGTGCTCAGACGGTTTGAGAGCCCCCCCACTGCAACAGGCCAGGGCGCGGGGCGCCTTGCCAATGAATAGCTATTTGCCTTTAATGCCTAACGAAACAGAGGAGTCTGCCCTCGCGCCCTATTGGAATGCTGCGCACAGGTAGTCCACGTTTATCAGTTTTGTGGTGTGTGGTTATTTTTATCCCCCCCCCCTTCCTTCTCCCTACATGTAATCTCATACAATAATTAGCTCTCATTTCCACACATGTCTGTCTTTTAAGATATACGACGACCATGTTCGTTCGTTGATCGCATTAACACGCGGGACAAGATGCTGACTTCTTGTGATAAGATTGATTTATTGTTATACGTCAGGTGGTAGTTGCGGTAGGGGTGGGGAACGCCGGTCGGTATGCGCTACTTATGTGATATGTTGTATGTGATGTCCGTTGACTAAGGTGGACTCGGGCGCTACAAACTCTAAAAACTCAGTTTTTGGTTTTAGTTAATATTTTAGAGAAAAATAATATAGATATAAAAATAATACAGATATAAAAATAATATAGATATAATAAAATAAAAATATAGATATAAAAAATATAATATATAGATATAAAAATAATATAGATATAAAAATAATATATAGATATACAAATAATATAGATATACAAATAATATAGATATAAAAAATAATATAGATATAAAAATAAAACTTCAAAATAATTTTTTTTTCAAAATAATTTTTTTATGTGAATTTTAAATCTTGTTCACAGTATTTTCAGGATACATTTTTTTTTAATGAAAAATAAAACGTTTACTGTTTTTATAATTACTCTTTAAAACAAACGGTTATATCCTTTTATGGTTTCGTACGTTTTCAAATATGAACTTTATGTGACAAAATCTGTGGACTCAAAATGTGACATGTAGACGATTGAACTTTTGATTTGAGAGTAGGCGATTGAACTTTTGTTTTGAGAGTAGGCGATTGAAATTTTGTTTTGAGAGTAGGCGATTGAACTTTTGTTTTGAGAGTAGGCGATTGAACATTTGTTTTCAGAGTAGGCAGTTGAACTTTTGTTTTTCATTTTCCAATAAATTATCCTTACTTTTAGGGATAGTAATTGGATAACTTTAGGATTGAGACCAAGGGGATATTTCTTGCTGTACTATTTAAGGTCACATAATTAGAGGACCCTTGATTTGCCCCCCCCCCTTTGCCAGAATGCTTAGTTTTAACTCCATTTTTTGTATGGCCTGTGTTAGAAGACTTTAAAGACCCCCAATTCTATTATTCGACTAATTCAAACCCGAGCTGTCCGGGAAATTAAAAATTGCGACCGACTAATTTGTGCACCGACGAAAAAACAATAAATTTTCCCCAGGGTTTAAGATTTAAGAGGGGTCTTCACTAGTTTCGGAATATATCGATTAGCACCGCCTGCTGCTGGAAGTCCCAGGACGCCCCTCCGTCCCACTCCCCCACCCCCACCACCGATGTCCTTTTGTCCCAGTTGACGTTGGAGGGAAGGGGGGTCTATCTGCACATGTCCTTATCGGGTGCTCCGTCATGCCGTCCTTCTCCATAACATCAATCGACAACTAAAATATAAGACACGTACTGCTTAACTTTGAAAAACCCTTAACCCAACACGAAGCTAACGACAATCGTACTAAACTGCAGTATTGTGCCCCCTCCTCTCCCCTCTGTTAATTATCTCCCATGGCCAGTAGGAGTTGGACTTTGACAAAATTAGTGAGCGGGGTGGGGTGGGGGGAATGGCTGTAGGTGTGCCTCCACGCATCACCAATTTGTCATTGAAAGGAGAAATGATAAGAGAGCCAAGCGGTCAAGCCCCAAGCTTGCTATGGATTGAGTTTGTTGGCCCGGGACCATGACCTTGATGCGTCATGAGTCGGGTTGACATGCTCGTGTGGTCGGCTCACCCTCGGCCGCGCCTCGGTCAATGGCTAACGTAACACAACAAAACACGCCGACACGAGTTGCCGTGGGCTTCTATTCCTGAAACGTTCAATTGTCCAGCTAGCAGCACAGTACAGCTAGCAGCATAGTACAGCACAGTACAGCACAGTACAGCTAGCAGCACAGTACAGCACAGTACAGCTAGCAGCACAGTTTCCAATAATACATCATACACTACGTGTATTTTTGAAAAAATTAACGCTTGCAAATTTGAGTTACGGGGTTTGCACTTCTTCCTAAATTAATCGTTCTAGAATTTGTTTCGTTTTAAATTTCTCTCTAGTGATAAGACAAACATTTATGATGTCCCAGAAATCATGATAATCATTTACAGGCAATGAAGTCCAGTGGCGTCACTAAGGTTGGTGACACCCAATGCAGGAGCTCATAATGTAACCTCCCCCCACCCCCATCACGACTTACCCCATAGATATCTGCCAAGTTTTGCCAGGGCTAAATAACGGGCATATACATAGGTGTCACCCCGCTTGTGATGGTTTCACCCGGTGCTGTCCGCACCTACCGCACCTATAACACGCTTTAGTTACGCCTCTGACAAAGTCCGAGTTTCACAAACTTTGAAGCATACGCCCGGAATTCTCGCGCTATTGAGCCGAGTGTCAAGGTCGTATGACGTATCTTAATCTAAATAAGCTTTTTGATGGGGGACGTTTGTTCCATAGTTATATGAGCCTTGTTATAGCGTGCTGGAAATGTAACTATAGAAACATCCGGTGTATTTAGTTAGTCCGATGTGATTTAAGATAGTAATCATAATATTTGAATACTCCTGTGAGCTCTTAACGCGACTGATTTTTTTTAATTTTATTTTTTTTAAATTAAAAAGTAGTAAAAACTCGAATGAATATTTAAACGCGATTTCCAACTATTTGTCCATAACAATGTTCGAGACAAATCGCTAAATAGAGTTCAGAGAGTAAATAACGATCACACAAAACATTAAAAATTCATAACAAAAAATAAGTTTATTAATGAAATTTAAGGAATTGAATGAATATTTTTTTATATCTATGACGTCATATCGCCTCACGCTTCGTCACACCAAGAATGTGTCAATATAATGCACACCGCGCAACAGTCTAACATTAGCATTCACAAAGCAGGGAAAACCCCATTAACTATCATTCTAGATTACATTAAAAGTCATTAAAAAAATCAATAATTCTGAAACTAAACAAAACAATTGCTATCTACAAATCGCTGCTAAAATTATGGGAGACGAACGAAAAGAGATTTTTCGAAAATTCCTTCTGCAACATTATTCTAAATATTATTAGCTATCGCTTACTGTTAGTTTCAACCCGATACATGTTATGGTTGGCGAGAAATTGAAAAAAGACTGATATTTTTTCGTTTTTTTTCTCCTTCATTTTCAAGGAAAGCCAGTACACCTTTTTCGGTAATTTTTTGGCCGTTGCATAACCTTGGGACCTCCTTAGCATATTTGCAAAAGACCCGAACCCTCTATCTGGTATGGTTCAGGATTTTACCTAAAATTGTGCAAACGTATTGTAATTTCTATCATTTTGTTGAAAAACGCTGTTTTACGAAGACCTTGTCTAAAGATAGTAACAATACGTCATGAGAAATGACGTATCCCGATTCTGAGAAATAAATAATCAAACCGCCATGATCAAACCATGGTTTTTTTAAATCCTTTATATTAACTCGTGGTGTCTGCTTGCTTTCACCCTTGAACCCTTGCACCATTGCTTGTCGCCAAAACTTTGGATCAATTTTTAACCCACTTCCTCGTAAGCTAGCGAGCTGAAATTTTGCAGGCAGTTTCGTACCGATGATAAAAACAATGTTTCAAAATTTCAGATCGATCACATGTACCGTAATTGAATTATTGATTTGTTTAGATTATTTTATTTATTCCTATGTATCATGTTATTTTTTGAGATAAAGCGTCGCGGTGCGTATTATATTGAACAACCTTTCAGTCGCGCAATAAGGTGCGTATTTTATTGACAACACTTTTTATAAACATATTCCTGATCGGTGCGCATTATATTAAACATGTTTTACGACACAGCTGCAATTTTGTATTTTTTGGATGGTCTTACGCTGCGTATTATAATGAACATTTTTTTGGTTATGTTTCGTACATAAAGGATTTATAGTGAAAAACTTGGATTTTACGTTTTTATAAATTTAATTGATTGGTTTAACGGACGCGAGCATCAAACTCGTGGTGAATTGTTTCGGTGACGTCATGGACGATAGGTTAAATCACAAGCACACATCCGGATAACACGCGTGTCATTTGTACGCATGTGTAGTTGTACCTTAGCGGTTACAGGTGAATGGGACATCGTTCCAGGTCAAATTCAAATGAGATGAAATTTGAAAAATTAAATTAAAAAAAGTTTTAAAAAATACTTTTTAAAAATTCGTTTAATTTGGAACGTTGTCGGACCGCCATACTGAAGGAATTGGCGTCGAAATTCCAATGTAGGTGCGTAATCCTGGTAATGGGACAATGTTCACTGAAAGGACGAAAAGGGGGGGGGGAGAGAGCGACTGCACCAGACATTCAACATTGTTGTATCGTTCGTTGACAGAGTTGAATGTTGAATCAGTGTTTGATAGAGTTGAATGTTGAATCAGTGTTTGATAGAGTTGAATGTTGAATCAGTGTCTGATAGAGTTGAATGTTGAATCAGTGTCTGATAGAGTTGAATGTTGAATCAGTGTTTGATAGAGTTGAATGTTGAATCAGTGTTTGATAGAGTTGAATGTTGAATCAGTGTTTGATAGAGTTGAATGTTGAATCAGTGTTTGATAGAGTTGAATGTTGAATCAGTGTTTGATAGAGTTGAATGTTGAATCAGTGTTTGATAGAGTTGAATGTTGAATCATGTGTTTGATAGAGTTGAATGTTGAATCAGTGTCTGATAGAGTTGAATGTTGTTTATATTACCATTGATATTATTAAATTTTGTGTGTGATTCAAGTAATTGATTTGAAGGACATACTCTTTATCAACGAAAGTTACCGGCCCTGTCACCATTTGTTCCAACGCAGGTGGCAACTGATTCAAGGGTTCTAAAACGATTTTGTATCGCTACTTAATTGTGTGGGTTTATCCACACTCCGTTTAGGCCCATTGTCCCAAGTTAATGTATTCGATACATTAATTATTTTACATTATTGTCACGTGATCTAGGATCCATAAATATTTCATTTATAGACAAAATAACCAAATCTCAACTAGTAGTTGCTAATACCTTCATCGCTGGCAGTTTCCGAACCACCCAGCGCTATCAAAACTTCTTATCACATCAAAATATTTGCAAAGCTATTGAAACTCTCTCTCGCTCTCTCTCTCTGTCTTTCTCAAACCGTTATCATTTCTAAAGGCGTGTGAAAGGAGTGACTGACTAGTAGAGGAACAAAATCCCCAATCCACCTCATTGAGAAAAGATTGTTGACATATCGCTTGCTTGGTCTATACATTAATCCTTACTTTCTTTTTTTTCTTCTCTTTTTCCAGTCGTATCTTTTTATTTCTTGGCTTGAGTTTAGACACCCGTTTAGAAGTATAGCGGTTTTTTAAAAAAAATGTTCATTGTAAGGTTTACGGGAAATAAAACGCGTTTGGTTGTTTTGTGAATTGGGGTTCGGTTTAGAGGTTATTTCTTTCTTTGGTTTGAGTTCATCTTAAGTCAATAATAAACGTATTCTAATACGGCGTACTTTAATTGGTGTTTTGATTCTTTCTTTGCGTGTGAAGTGTTTTATTATATTTAAAAAAAATATATATTTAATATTTTTCATTGTTTTTATATGTAGTTGAAAAAAACTCCATCGGAAAGAGGAAACGTGAAAATTGCTTTGAGTTTCCCAAAAGAAGGCGTGGCTGGCTCTTATCTTGGGCGTGGCTTTGGGTTTTCCGTAAACACCAAGCGTCTGCGGGGTGTTGAAATATTGTGATTCTACGTGACGTTTAGGTTGTTAAGTCAGCGCTAGGTAGTTTTAGTGATACAATAGGTTATAGGCCCAGGCCCAGGGTCACGGCCTAATGGTGTCCCAGAGTCCAGTCAGCCTTAATAGGTACCAGATATTACTTTTCCTATTTGTCTACTCTGTAAGTCTTCGAATTCATATAATCTATTTTCTCCTATGCATCCCCCCCACCACCCACCCCACCCACCCACCCACCCGTATATCAGTGTGTAGTGACCCGCACTCGTCTAGACGAGCAGGTGAGCACGGCGGCGGGCGGGGGGAGACAATCCAGCATGTGTTTGTACAAGGAAGGAAGGGGAGGTAAGAGGCTCAAAAGGGGCCGGCATTGGAATGATAGGAAGGTTCCCATGTCCATACACACACACGCGCGCGCGCGAGAACTCAACATCGGAGCTAGTATGAGTACTTACCGCCTACAATAAATAACTGTAATGATAAACGTGAATTATACAGGACTAGCGGTACATTTATCATACGTATGGTTTCAAACTTACAAGTGAGTAGATTTTAATGTATTATTTCTTTGGGTGGGTGGTGCCAGGCGGGGACACAAGTCTCACACACCTGTCACCTGTGAGACAGTGCCAGGCGGGTGACACAAGTCTCACACACCTGTCACCTGTGAGACAGTGCCAGGCGGGGACACAAGTCTCACACACCTGTCACCTGTGAGACAGTGCCAGGCGGGGACACAAGTCTCACACACCTGTCACCTGTGAGACAGTGCCAGGCGGGGACACAAGTCTCACACACCTGTCACCCGTGAGACAGTGTTGGAAGAGATCGCTTGCTGATGACCGCCTATTGGCGCATTTCAAAACATCACTTGTCACCATGGCAGTTGATCTGTCTTTGAATAAATTAGTCAAATCATTGAATCTTGAAACACTCAAGGATAGAAGAAAAAAAATAGCAAAGTATTAATGATGCGTAATAGGCAGTTAATTCTAACTTGGAAATACAAAACTAAGGCTAGGGTAATCTATTACAACACTCAGACATAGTGATACAAAACTAAGGCTAGGGTGATCTATTACAACACTCAGACATAGTGATAAAAAACAAACACAAACAAATTCTCGTTCTTCCCGTCCGGGATTCGGACGTGGTATGTGTTGCCCGAGGAAACCAGGAAAACCAACACGCTATCAGCATTTTAAAACTCTAATATTGATGCAAGGATAGACATAAACCATGGATAAGCGTGGGACTCAATAATCTTCCGTATATAAGGAGCGTATAATAGACAAGATAAGATAATACTATTTTCTAATATATTATTTGACCATTTTCTGTATTATTATTTTTTAAATAGATGAGTCGAACGTTTGCTAAATCCAATCATGTGTGTGTGTCGGGGGAGGGGGTGTCAGGGGTCAGTGTGGGGGGAGTGTGGGGAGGGGATTGTGTCCTTGAAAGAAGAATGCCAGCATATGTTTCTTCCAACTTAAAACACGTCTAGCCTTATTTATGCCCGGGTCCCTTTGCTAGTAGATTTATTTTTCTAAACTCTTCTGTTTCCGGGACTGCCTAGAAATACCACTGACGTAACACTTGTTATATATAACGGTCCCAAACTTTGTTGAACTTATCTCAACCGTGCGGAGATCATAACAATATGCCAGCGAATCTGTCTGACCTCGTCCACTCGAGCACTAGTTAAACATTCGACAACCCCCCACCACTCCCCCGGCCTCCTCCTACCAGCCAACCCGCCTTCCCACTCTTTTATTCTTCTGGTCGACACGCCTACCTTCCCACACACCCAAATTCTCTCTCTCTAACCGTCTCTCTATCTCTCATCTCTATTTCTCTCTATCTATGTCTGTCACTCTCTCAATACTCAATGTCTGTCTCTCTCGTTTCTCTCTCTCTCTCTTTATCTTTGTCTCATTCTCTCTTTATGTCTCTCTGTTTGTCACCCTCTCTCTTTCTCTCCCTCTCTCTATGTCCCCCCTCTCTCTGTCTCTTTATCTCTTTCTCAATATATTATATATATATATATATATATATATATATTATATATATATATATATATATATTATAATATATATATATATATATATTATATTTCTCTCTTTCTCTGTTTCTTTTCTCTGTCTCTCTCTACGGCCGTCTCTCTTTTTTTCTCTCTCTATCTTTCTGCTCTTCCCCCCCCCCTCATCTCTCTCTCTCTCTTTTTCTCTCAATGTCTGTCTCTCTCTCTGTTTATGTCCCTCCCCCCTCTCTCTCTCTCTCTCTCTCTCTCTCTCTCTCTCTGTTTCTGTCCCCTCTCTCTCTCTCTCTCTCCCTCTCTCTCTGTCCCCCCCTCTCTCCCCACTTGACAGTCCACACACAGCAGTCGAGGGCCCATGAAGAGGGCGATGGGCTCCTCGTATCAATAGGTCGAGATATCCACTCGGGATTTATGGCGTCACGCGGGCCTCGGTAATTAACGCGTCTCTTGGACACGGCCGTACACACGAGTCATCTACTCAATGGGAATGATGTCATCAAAGACGTCATCGCCGCGCGCATGCTCGTCTGCCGCAACCGAGTGTGCGTCTTTGACATATTTTTTTCCCTTTCCATTAAAAAAAAATGTTTAGGGCCTAAAAATATAATAATTGTAATAAAAAAATAAAATAATAATAATAATTTAAAAGCTGTAAGGTCTCATTGTTCTTGTCTGGTGTTAGAATGAGACAAGGACGAATTTGACACATGTATGTTTATCTGTAGTAGTGTAGTATTTTTTAATTTGATTGTGGGTTGGGGGGGGCAGTGTTAATTGTTGAAATATAAAGTTCAGAAAGGTGTTGCAACGGTGTTACATTGACCATGTTGTCAAAGTTTTTACCTTTATATTACGCTGTCATAAGTTTTCCCTAATATAGAATTAAAAATACATAAAAGTATATAATTGGTATGTATTTTACATTCTTCTGTGACGGCGGTGTATATCATCGTGTAATCTTATTCGATTAAAGTAAAGATCAATCCTAGATGAAAAGGTGAAGTAACGTTCGCATGGTTTAAATAATAATATCATTAACAATCTTATTGCACATCTAAATATACGCGCTTGTGTAACATAGCGACTATAATCTTCAAACAAGTTAAAATGAATAAGTAATAATAAAAATAAATCAAAATTGGAGTTATAATCAATGGTTGGAAAAAAAAAGAAATGTAATCGTTTATCTCCCTTTACGTGGATTTTTTTTTAATGCCCTTGAAAATTCCTTAAATTTTTAAAACCTTATATTACTAGATGATTTCTATGCTAGACGTGACATCGTTTTTAATTCCGGGAAGTAACCCTTTAACACTGTCTTTTGTCCGGTCTCAAATTATGATCACGCATTTCTTTGTCCTTATGAAACTAATCACTGGCCGCTAACCCATTCTCTACCCCCCCCCCTTTTCGTTTAAATATTTGAGAATCCCTGATAACAGGCAATCTATACCAGGTATTTGTTTTCCCCCAATGAAGATAGGTGTGCTCCAGTACAGTGCGGTACGTTCACGAGACAGCACACAGGTACCGAGCGATATTAGCGAGGGTGGTTAGGCACTATAAGAGACCAACTATTTGTTGTCTTGTGTTAACGCCGCGAAGCAACGCGTCACTGCTTCGATTAAGTTTCTCCGCGGATGATCACGTGGTCTCCCGCCATCATTGATACGAAGATTTGTATTGTTCATTTCTTTATTTATTAAAAAAAATTTTTTTTTATCAACGAGACCAGGATCTTTCAAATAAAACTTTAACAGCAAAATGTAGATCCTACGTAACGGAGGGGTAAAATGATAAACATGACCACACGCTGGCTTAAGTGAATGGGACTCTGGCTCGGTCGCACGATCTCTATACATCTTTGTATCCTCAACCACTTAGATACGTGGTAGATGGTAGTACGAGGGCTGTCATAGATGGTAGCACGAGGGTTGTCAGAGATGGTAGCCTGGGAGATCTGAGAGGTTGTACTCACAACTTCATCTTTACATTTTTATATAACTGATAATAATTAAAATCATAAAATAACGAAACAATCACTTCAGAAATAGTTGTATCTATGCCAGGGGTAAAGCAGGTTCATTGATTACAAATTAAGGTCAACTCTCTCAAGGCCACCGAAAAGTCCTTCCTTCAATACACACACATACACATAAATATATATATATATATTATATATATATATATATATATATATATATATATATATTATATATATTATATATTGGGGTCACCCCTAAACGTGGAGATGACATAAATAGCCCACGAAACATAATGATTAGCGGAAGCTTATCGCACACCACGCCGTGTAGGCAACGATGGACTTGCCCTCAACACCGCCTCGTGAAGATAACTGTTTTGGACATGGAAACGACTGAAACGTGTTGCATGTTTAGTACCGGCTTTACAGAGGCGTAGCTGAAGTGAGGGGGGGGGCAGAGAGTGAATGGTGTCCTTGACTCCACGACTCCACGCCCTGTGTTTTAATCAAATCTTGGGCGGCTGTTTATTTGTAGTATTTCTGTATATACCAATAGTAAGTGGTGTCACCATACCAATAGTAACTGGTGTCACCATACCAATAGTAAGTGGTATCACATACCAATAGTAACTGGTGTCACCATACCAATAGTAAGTGGTGTCACCATACCAATAGTAAGTGGTGTCACCATACCAATAGTAAGTGGTGTCACCATACCAATAGTAACTGGTGTCACCATACCAATAGTAACTGGTGTCACCATACCAATAGTAACTGGTGTCACCATACAATAGTAAGTGGTGTCACCATACCAATAGTAACTGGTGTCACCATACCAATAGTAACTGGTGTCACCATACCAATAGTAAGTGGTGTCACCATACCAATAGTAACTGGTGTCACCATACCAATAGTAACTGGTGTCACCATACCAATAGTAAATGGTGTCACCATACCAATAGTAATGGTGTCACAATACCAATAGTAACTGGTGTCACCATACCAATAGTAAGTGGTGTCACCATACCAATAGTAACTGGTGTCACCATACCAATAGTAACTGGTGTCACCATACCAATAGTAAGTGGTGTCACCATACCAATAGTAAGTGGTGTCACCATACCAATAGTAAGTGGTGTCACCATACCAATAGTAAGTGGTGTCACCATACCAATAGTAAGTGGTGTCACCATACCAATAGTAAGTGGTGTCACCATACCAATAGTAAGTGGTGTCACCATACCAATAGTAAGTGGTGTCACCATACCAATAGTAAAGTGGTGTCACCATACCAATAGTAACTGGTGTCACCATACCAATAGTAAATGGTGTGATTACAATAGTAAAAGGAGTTACCCCACCTATGGTAAAGGGGATCGTCATATCAACAGCAAAAGGGTCACAGTCACATCCAAAGTAATTGGGGTCGATCCCTGTAGGAGTATCGTCGTCCCCTGACAACTGAAATTAAATCCCCCCACCGCCCCCCCTCCTCTATCCTGATATAAAAACATTTGGATAAAAAATCTATTGTTTGACGTTAATGTCCACGTATTCGTAGTCACAACTACTGACTTATCTCTGGGGAAAACCCAGTTGTGACGTAGCGTTTATTCACCACTCGAGCTTTTTTTATCTCAGGTGAGGGTTTAAAATGCGGCGTTATGTTTGTGCACGGCCCGGCTTTTCTTTTCCCAATAAGGGAGTGTTCCGTGATTCTTTTATTATTATTACTATTTTTTAAAACTTTTTTATTTTTATTATTGAAACGTTTCCTTTTAATTTTGTTTACGTGCTGTTAAAAAAAACAACAAGAACTCCACCGTAACCTGTCAATCCAAAACAAATAATTTCGTCCCGGCCCGCGTCGTCGCCTAAACAAGCGGTGCGTGGACCCATTCTTTTCTTCTCCTCGTCCCCCCCCTTCCCCACCCGCTCCCCTTATTCCGTTATGGGACCTCACCATTGAGAGAGAGGGGGAAAAGCCCAATACTGTTGTCGCACAAACCACCGTGGCTAATTTGTACCCCCCTCATCCCCTCTCTCTTTTTTTTTCTTGAGAGTAGTGGGCGGGACACCGCGGTAAGTAGTTTACAACTCGCTGAAGGCGCTGGTGTGTGTGCCTTCACTGGTCGAGCCTGTGGTCGAGGGATTCACTCGGGCTGGCGAGACTCCAAGAGAAGTGTTCGGTCTAAACTAAAAAAAAATTTCTTCCCCCGTATGGGTTTTCTCCCTTTCTCGTGCCTAATCTACTTCTCCGGTTTGGGAAAACCAGGATTTTCACAGCGGTTGTTTGTTTTTAATCGCGCGGTGTGGTGTGGTGTTGTGTGTGCTGCGCGCGTTGTTTTATTTAATGTTCAAAACGGATTTCTGTATTCCCATTGACCGGTGAAAGGGATTCATTCCTATGGTGATAACAGAAAGGTAAGGACTCGTGGATTGTTATATTCCTAACTGTAACAGTGAGTCAGTGAGAACTGAGCGGCGAGAGTCGGGTTGTTTATCAAAATTCAACTGCTACTTCATCCGTTTTCCGTTTAATTTATTTCTTCTTCTTTAATTTACTCCTTTCCTTCACTATCATTAGTCTGTAAGTCTGTAAGTCTGTAAGTCTGTAAGTCAGTATAATTCACTGTATAACGATTTAAAAAAACCAAATTCAACTTTTGATCGATTCAGAATGTTTTTTTCCCTTAATGACAATATATAAAAGGAAATGTTAAAGAAGAGTACTCTAACAAATGTAATCTGTGTTAAAGTCCTAGTCCTAATTTATTTTTTGAATTTGGTATTTCACGACGCGAGGACTCAAACATTTAAGATTACGGGACAAGCAAGTTTGTTTGAAGGCAAGGGAATTACATGTTTGTTGTGTTGTAGTACTTTGTTGTAGTCAGGATTTTCACGAGTAAGACCGAAGAGATGCCACGAGTAGTAATCAGTATTACTGACCGAAGAGATGCCACGAGTAGTAATCAGTATTACTGACCGAAGAGATGCCACGAGTAGTAATCAGTATTACTGACCGAAGAGATGCCACGAGTAGTAATCAGTATTACTGACCGAAGAGATGCCACGAGTAGTAATCAGTATTACTGACCGAAGAGATGCCACGAGTAGTAATCAGTATTACTGACCGAAGAGATGCCACGAGTAGTAATCAGTATTACTGACCGAAGAGATGCCACGAGTAGTAATCAGTATTACTGACCGAAGAGATGCCACGAGTAGTAATCAGTATTACTGACCGAAGAGATGCCACGAGTAGTAATCAGTATTACTGACCGAAGAGATGCCACGAGTAGTAATCAGTATTACTGACCGAAGAGATGCCACGAGTAGTAATCAGTATTACTGACCGAAGAGATGCCACGAGTAGTAATCAGTATTACTGACCGAAGAGATGCCACGAGTAGTAATCAGTATTACTGACCGAAGAGATGCCACGAGTAGTAATCAGTATTACTGACCGAAGAGATGCCACGAGTAGTAATCAGTATTACTGACCGAAGAGATGCCACGAGTAGTAATCAGTATTACTGACCGAAGAGATGCCACGAGTAGTAATCAGTATTACTGACCGAAGAGATGCCACGAGTAGTAATCAGTATTACTGACCGAAGAGATGCCACGAGTAGTAATCAGTATTACTGACCGAAGAGATGCCACGAGTAGTAATCAGTATTACTGACCGAAGAGATGCCACGAGTAGTAATCAGTATTACTGACCGAAGAGATGCCACGAGTAGTAATCAGTATTACTGACCGAAGAGATGCCACGAGTAGTAATCAGTATTACTGACCGAAGAGATGCCACGAGTAGTAATCAGTATTACTGACCGAAGAGATGCCACGAGTAGTAATCAGTATTACTGACCGAAGAGATGCCACGAGTAGTAATCAGTATTACTGACTGAAGAGATGCCACGAGTAGTAATCACTTAATCAGTATTACTGACCCCCTGACTGGTTTTAATTGTTGAATGATTAAGACCAGTGTCTGTGTTTAAAAATGGGGGGGGGGAGGTGTGTTTTATCTTCTGGACACTGACCATCTCAAGCGATCCTTGCCTTAAATGCTACGGTTCATTGATAATGCCCTCCCGCTGCAGGCGCTGCTATAAGCGAATATGACGAAACACCGTTTACTTTACAAAGAAGCCTTTAAACTTCTCGCCACTCCCTCGCTCACCGGACCGATCGATCCCAGAAGGAAACAATATAGGCCCACCTCTGGTCCTCATTTTTCCTCCGATGTTTATCAATATTTTTTATATTAACAGCGATCAGCATAGCATGAGAAGTGTATACCAAGTTATTAATTAGTTAAATAAAACCCAAGTTCTTCTTTCCTAACCGTGACGTCATTGTTAGATCAGTTGGAATCTCTCGATTATTGAGAGTGAGGTCGGAGGGATCGTCATACTAGGGCAGGAACTCACTCTAAACTGGGGTCACTCTAAACTGGGGTCACTCTAAATAGTCTAAACTGGAGTCACTTTCACTTACGAAGTTTAACATCAGGAGTAAGGTGTGTGTGGGGAAAGGGGAGGGGGATTGAGTTTTTTGCGTGTTTGTAATGTAGGAACCCAGGGTATGGTTAACTTTGACCTCACCACTTTACATAGACGACTTCATCCGGGCCACCGACCAACACTATAGACCCAATAGTCGTTAATCGCCAATCACGCAGGGGCGTGTAGAAAGTAGGGTTCCGAGACACGACACTTTATGGACACGTTTTCATTCGTGTTTCAGAGATACGTAGTAAGGACATGTTGACAGGTGTCACAAACATACGCATACATTATTTAAGATGTTGACAGGTGTCACAAACATACGCATACATTATTTAAGATGTTGACAGGTGTCACAAATGTACATTATTGATATGTTCATTGCACATCTATACATTATTGACATGTTGATATGTGTCACATTGATACATTATTGACATGTTGATTTGTGTCATATTGATACATTATTGACATGTTGATATGTGTCACATTGATACATTATTGACATGTTGATATGTGTCACATCGATACATACTATACATGTTGATGAGTATCAGGTGATTTGCAGAGATGTTTAGAGTTCCCCCCTACATAACCATAACCATAACCATAACCTACTCATAACGCGTTGGTTTGTGTAACCCATATATTTGTACACACCGTCTGTACCAGTATGTTGGTGGTATATATATTTGTACACACCGTCTGTACCAGTATGTTGGTGGTATATATATTTGTACACACCGTCTGTACCAGTATGTTGGTGGTATATTATATTTGTACACACCGTCTGTACCAGTATGTTGGTGGTATATATATTTGTACACACCGTCTGTACCAGTATGTTGGTGGTACATATATTTGTACACACCGTCTGTACCAGTATGTTGGTGGTTATACATATCCATAACACACCGTCTGTACCAGTATGTTTGTGGTACATATATTTGTACACACCGTCTGTACCAGTATGTTGGTGATACATATATTTGTACACACCGTCTGTACCAGTATGTTTGTGGTACATATATTTGTACACACCGTCTGTACCAGTATGTTGGTGATACATATATTTGTACACACCGTCTGTACCAGTATGTTTGTGGTATATATATTTGTACACACCGTCTGTACCAGTATGTTGGTGGTACAAACATAACCATCACAAGGACTCGCTGATGGGTGTCCCATTAAATTGATGTATGTGTGTGCACATCACGGATGTGATATATGGCTCTAACCACGAGCGCCCCCCCCCTTTTCCCCGCCCCTTTTCTTTCTGTTCCTGTTTACCATTTATTTATAGAAGAGTTTGAAAACCGATGTGGCAGAAGATTGGTACGTAATAACTTCAGGAAGATACGTCTGTCGGGATATTATATTGAGTTAGTTTTTCCCGTTTCTCGTGCCAACCGCCCCCCACCCACCACGTGGTGGCAACTTCCAACACATACTAAACAATGGTGGGAATAGGGTTTTCTCCCCTCGCCATCAGACCGGGCGAGAGTTGATCAGTTCTCGTAGGGGATTTCCCCATCTCTCTCTCTCCCCCCCCCTGCCCCCATCAACCAGGTGTTGCTCCGACATGTCCGGTGGTGCTTACAACAACATAGTGGGCGAGCGCGCGCTAGGGAGGAGGAACGTACCTAGGAGGGACGGGGGGGGTGATGGTAAATGAGTCTGTCCCGGAGTTGTCACGCATGGGTTGTCCACAGAAAGAAATCAAAGCTAACCACACACTCGGTAACAAAACCTAGGAGTTGGGGAGCCAGGGTGAGTATAAGAGAAAGATGAGTATATTCGCCTCTCGTTGGGGAGCCAGGGTGAGTATAAGAGAAAGATGAGTATATTCGCCTCTCGTTGGGGAGCCAGGGTGAGTATAAGAGAAAGATGAGTATATTCGCCTCTCGTTGGGGAGCCAGGGTGGTATAGGAGATGAGTATATTCGCCTCTCGTTGGGCGGGGTGGGTGAAATATATACAACACCCTTGGAACTCGTGCACCCATCCACCCCCACCTTCACATACCGGGATGAGGGGAGGGGGGAGTAAAAGGAGGCCCGGAAGTCCATCAAGCCAGGTTAGGTGCCCTATAGTTTGGTCCCTTCAAGTTAGGTGCCCTATAGTTTGGTCCCTTCAAGTTAGTTGCCCCAAGTTAGTTGCCCTCATTTTATGACGTACGTCTATTACTGGCACTGTTATAAAGACCTCACCCCCCCACCCCCGAAATACAAGTTTGGTTGCATTAATGATATTTAACCAATCTTTACTATAATGCGTCGTTTACAGTATTTTAATTCTCGGGCTTTCGAGTCAAATATAAACAACCCTGAACGAGACGAAAGACACAGACAATGTAACCTCTCATATTCACATACTTGTACATTTGTCTTCAGAACCGTTTTCGTTTTTTTTTGTTTGTTTGTAGTCAGCTTCAAATTAAAACTGTTTGGTCTGTTATGTATAAAAGACCTAGAACCGCTGACGGGTACAAAAGACCTACAACCGCTGACGGGTACAAAAGTCCTAGAACCGCTGACGGGAAACAATGGCCCCTTAGATAACATAACCACCTACGTTCTCTCGCCAGTCACTTGACTTTCGCCGAGGAATTCCCCTGCACCCGACGCATACTGTTATCTGTTTGGTCACGCCACAACCACCTATTTCTTTCTAATCGCCGCATGTGTAGACGTAAGCCACACCTGGGCGTTAGATGCCGTGCCTTAGTTACGTCCGTGTTATTTTTTTTTAATGTATTTGTCTACCACTCTAAACCAAACTTTTAGAGTTCGCCTTCGCCTAATGGTTAATCGTGCTTGTTACCTTCACCAAGCTATTTTTAACCCAGTCTGTCTATATTTGACCAAGGTTTGGTCTATTTTTTAACCGAGTCGAGGTTGAGGGTGCTACCACCCGTTGATTCCGAGGGCTCGATGCATAGAATCGGCGCCACTACCCGCCAGTCTGAAATTCGGAGTTTTAAAAAAAAGAAGTGTTTCTGATACCCAGATGGCGCCCCTCATGCTGATCAGCCAGTGTACACCACGACGCCACCCCACCCGCCCTAATTTGTGACACGGCACCCGTGACGCCGGGTCCCACTTTTTTTTACTCAACGCCCCTGGTGCCTGGCGCTCGTGATCTACCATGTCGTGGGAAGACCTGGCGCTCGATCCGCTCATAGAGGGACGGACAGATAATGGCATAATCTCCACTCACGTCAGCGTTTACCAGGTGGCTAAATGGGCGGGGTAGGGGCGAAGAGGGTTGGGGAGAGTGTGCATGTTTTCACAGTTTTGCTGGTGGTCTTACTGTAATATCTTCTTTGAGTGACTCTGGTTTCAAAAACACTCGTTGTTGTTTCTCTAAACGGACTTTGACTTGTTACGAAATCTTGAAGAATCCCCTAAATATCAATATACATGCAGTTAAAAGTTCTCTCGACCCATTGGAACTCGTACGTTGATATTGGGGCTTTAAGATTTCTAGTGTTTCATTAATGAGAAGGGGGCTAGGCTAGGCCGTAGTAATTCATACTTTAAAAGGCTAGATCAGTGATGGCGAACCTATGACACGCGTGCCACAGTCGGCACGCAGAGCCTCATCAGCCGGCACGTGACTAAAATATTTCTTCCTTAATCTAACCAGCTAAGCCAAACCAACATTTCCGGGTTTCATGGGAGTGTCGGCACTTTGCTATAAGTAAGTGGGTTTTGGTTGAACGTTGGGCAAGCGGGCCCAAAAAGGTTCGCCACCACTTGGCTAGATAGACCGCAACAGGGACCCGAACTGCCGGCATAGCAGCCTAGCTCATGAAACAGCCCTGCACCCCTTGACATCGAGCCCCGCGCTGGACACTGGACATGCCAAGGGGTATGGGGATGCGTGTCAGATCTGCGCTCTGACATTGTTGTATAGCACTGCCCAGCAGATGGTGCAGGTTGTCCAGCAGATGGAGCAGGTTGTCCAGCAGATGGAGCAGGTTGTCCAGAAGATGGAGTAGGTTGTCCAGCAGATGGAGCAGGTTGTCCAGCAGATGGGGCAGGTTGCCCAGGTGTTAGTCAAAGCCTTGAGTGAGTTGTCTCAAGCTTTTCACAACATGGCATTGAAATAGTGTTTCATAAATAAGTGTGTGACAGAACTCAGAACTAGTAGATGCAGTTAAATGACAGTTAAATGACAGTTAAATGACAGTTAAATGACAGTTAAATGACAGTTAAATGACAGTTAAATGACAGTTAAATGACAGTTAAATGACAGTTAAATTCAAGTGTACTATGAATGAAACACCTCCCATTATCGAACATATCAAGAATGTTTTAAACATAATTTAGTTTTTTATTATTATTTTTATTATTATTATTATTATTATTAATTTATTTACGTGGTCCGTGGTCTTATAAACTTGATTTTTTTCGAAACCAGTTATCTTTTTTTTTCTTTATTGCATATCCATCCGTCTAGCGCCCCCCCCCCACCTCCTTCTCCTTGTACTACCTTCACACACCCTTTTTCGTTTACCCCCCCCCCTTTTTCCATCTCTCTTACTCTCCCTCCCTCTCCATCTCATGTATATGAAGACTTTCCATTTATTTTAAAGTCATCCCCAAGTGTTAATTAAATTAAAAAGCCAAACAAAGCGTCCAAACACAAAGCAAAAGAGAGAGATCCAAGCTGGCACATGTGTCTGATCGTTATCACTGAGAGCTGCCAGATTTAGTTCCTGGCTCCTGTATACAGTTGCTCTACTCTCGAAATGACGTGGGTAGAAGATGACTTTCTGGTGGAACGACTCCAGACGCTTGTTTGGGTAGAAGATGACTTTCTGGTGGAACGACTCCAGGCGCTTGTTTGGGTAGGTGATGACTTTCTGGTGGAACGACTCCAGGCCATTGTTTGGTTAGAAGATGACTTTCTGGTGGAACCACTCCAGGCGCTTGTTTGGCCAAGCTACACCAGAGTTTAAAGCACCGATATCCCACGTCTTGGTTTCAATCTCAACATGGGGTACGACCAAACGGGTCAGTGAAAAATGAAACCTCCAAGACAATGACTCAATGAAGTCAAGGCAAACCTCTCGGCGGGTCTAGGCAATGGGTAGTTGGACGTGTGTGTATCGGGTGAGGCCTTATGGGAAGGACCTTTGGTGAAAGTTTAATGGGTACTTCATGAAGCAGCGATTCTCAAGCTGGTGGCTGTTAACGAGGTGACAGGCGCTTCGCGGAAACGCCGACTGCTATATCCCTTTATGGTAGTCACCAATGGATAACTGTTCTAAGTTGAGAAGCTTATCTTTATGATAAGTCGATGAAGCTATTGTGGTACAAGCAGGATGAACATACCGTTGTACCAACTTGGTGAGAATATGTTAGTACTAAATTCGCCGACATACAGATGTACCAACTTGGTGAGAATATGGTAGTACTAAATTCACCCACATACAGATGTACCAACTTGGTGAGAATATGTTAGTACTAAATTCACCAACATACAGTTGTACCAACTTGGTGAGAGCACATCTGCTACTAATGTACTCAGCCTCATCAACATACCACAATGACCATAGCTCTGACCACACCATGTTATCCTGTGTTATAGGAAAAGATGTTGTGTTAAAAACAACTCATCAACTCATTAAAAACACAAGTGATCAAACCTACGCCTTGTGGTCTGACTCAGGAGTCAGGACCCAGGACTCAATTTCGCCTGAAACGGAACCCAGGTTATGTCCTGGTGGGTGGAGGTGGGTGGGAGTGGCTGTGGTCTGCGTTGTCGAGATTGGAATTTTTTACGGCTAAGAACAATTTCTAAGGCCGCTGGTGTATTTGTTTTACGATCATGAATCAACGCCTCGGGGACGAGGTTGAGGGCGGTCTGCGTCAGAGGTCCTCATACTGGTATAACAGTGTCCGTCGGAGATTTTTGGCTAACCGGAAAATTTCCCGCCCCCCCCCCACCCAGACACTTCCGACAGACAGGACTATTTTCCCTCAGACACTTCCGGCAGACCACAATATTCTCACTGAAAAGTCGCCATTTAACTGGCACCGTAATTTTTCAAGATGTGTATGAAAACGAATCATTCTAACCAGTTACTTAACGGTGTCCCGGCGCACCAGATTAATTGCCCCTGCCTTTCCAATAAGGCCGGTTATTTGTCTACGAGTCGTGAGTTGAGGACCTCTGGTTAAGTGGTTAGGGAAGGGAGGAGGGAGCTGGAAGACATGGACCATCAGTAGCCCAAGTAACCGTGACCTAATTATTTGAGTAGGTGGCACTCGGGTATGCGAGGAGTCTGATTTTTTTTGGATTTCCGATAAAAAACAAAAACAAAACAACAAACATTTAGAACCGACAAGTGTTAGGTTTGTTACCTCTAGTCTATAGTCTATAGGAAGTGTTGCGTTTACTCGAGGTGTGTGATTGGAAAGTTATGGTGTTTGGGGCGTGTGTGTAGGGGGGATGTTGGTGTATGTTTACAATTGAGGCACATTTGTTCCCTAGTCTGGGAGTACTTTTGACATGTGTATATTTTTTTAGGGGGGGGAGCGTGTTCGCTATTCCATGTGTATGATACTGATTTGGGCTCGTGTGTGTTTGCTAGTCTATGTGTATTATATGTTGCCGCGTGTTCTACAACCTTTGCTACATAATTCCCCCGAAGAGTGGTGCGCTCAAAATAGTTGATCCTTGCAGTGAGTGATCTTGTTGAGCTGGTGCTGGTTTACACACACACACATACACAAAAGGTGGCGTTGTGGAAGTGAGGTGGCACAGGAGAGGGGGGTGGCGTCGGAACTGGTGGCGCGATGAAGAAGTGTTGAAAGTGTTTACCCAGATGATAGGAGTCTTCTTTCATTTTGGCCATGGGTTAAAATTAATTAGAATTTCAACAGAGTTTCAGATTAACCCCCCCCCAATCCCCCCATCCCCCCGAAACCCTTCTTTGTTGTACGTGTAAGGCATGTAGATAGGAAAAAAAACAAGCTTTGACTTCTATCCAAGTCAGTGGAAGTCAAAAGAAAGTCGAGGCGAAGGCGAGGGCTTTTAAAGTTCAGAAGGAAGAAGAAGAAAAAATTGAGAATCGTCTGCATTCCCAGACAGGCTTGGGAGGTGAGGGTGTTCGCTTTGACTTGACTCCAGGCTAAATGGGAGGTGAGGGTGTTCGCTTTGACTTGACTCCAGGCTAAATGCCCCCTCCTCCCCAACTCCCCACACGACCTCACCCACCAGCCATGGACTATGGTATCTGTTTACCTTCACGATTGCACTTTGTCAAACTGTCGCATTTGATGCTAGCTGTCTGTGTGTGTCCATTAATATAAGTATTATTTGATATCTTTAGACACACAGACATTTTTCAGACGACGGTAGCTGTTCTGTGTGGAACTTTGGGTTTTCCACATTCTAGTTTTTCTGTTTTCCACATTCTAGTTTTTCTGTTTTCCACATTCTAGTTTTTCTGTTTTCCACATTCTAGTTTTTCTGTTTTCCACATTCTAGTTTTTCTGTTTTCCACATTCTAGTTTTTCTGTTTTCCACATTCTAGTTTTTCTGTTTTCCACATTCTAGTTTTTCTGTTTTCCACATTCTAGTTTTTCTGTTTTCCACATTCTAGTTTTTCTGTTTTCCACATTCTAGTTTTTCTGTTTTCCACATTCTAGTTTTTCTGTTTTCCACATTCTAGTTTTTCTGTTTTCCACATTCTAGTTTTTCTGTTTTCCACATTCTAGTTTTTCTGTTTTCCACATTCTAGTTTTTCTGCAATGCTGCATTATTGCGAGCTCGTGACGACCCCTGTTTGCTAACTTATCTGACCGGTCATTTGTACATTTCGACTGTACTTACTTTCTTCTCTCCAACCTGTCCCGACAATAGATCTAAAACACTTGTTTATGTCTTCGATACACTTTATAGCAATAGCGGAAACAGGAGACATTCTAGACTCTACGCTCTACACTTTCCATTCTAAACTCTACACTCTATTCTGGACAACATTTTTTTGACCGCCATTGCAACAGTGTCGCACCTACCCTTGCACCCCTATCCCGACCCATTTTGTAATCAGTCTTACTTGTAACACCACCCCCTCCCCCAAACCAACCGTCGCCTTCATCTCTTTCCTCCCGTCTGATTCACCCAGACGATACACGTGCTCAACATTTCGGCTCTGCTATTATTAGACTGCATGCGGGGTACCAGCGATTCTCAGCCAGATTGAATATGTGGCCACCATTTCGGCTCTGCAATTTTTCAACGTCGTGCGGTACAAACGGTTCTCACCCAGATGTAAAATATGGTCCCCGTTTTTCCTCCTGATGATGTCTGAGGTCGTGATTTACGGAACGATTCTCACGAATGTTCTATCTCTGTCCCATCTCTGTCCTATCTCTGTTAGTTACGACAAGGACATTGCCATCTGTTTTCCTAACCCCCTTATAATGTATAGTATTATTTGTGTGTAATGTGGGTAGAAGGAAGGGCGGCAAAAAATGAGGCTCTTGGAATACTGCTCTACAACTTGAGCAAATTTCGATACAAATCAATGATCTATGGTGAGGCTGGGCTAAGAAGAGACAAATGATCTCTCAGATAAGCACTTATTTCCATCCTAACCATAAAACAATGACTTGTCACTCGCCATAGCCATGGGCTCTCAAATCTTTCCCAATCACCGGGTGATTCTCGAAATGAAAACACTTAGCGCGTTGGCACATGTAGAGAAAGTGTTTTTGGATCATTCCCCGCTGAGACAATCGTACACTGGTCCGATTCCTCGACACACCGTGTGCTGTGTTGGTGTGTGATACTGGCTACACGGAGTGTATCAGTGGCACAGACATGGCACACACAGGCTACCAACAAGATATCGATGACATGGCACACACAGGCTACCAACAAGATATGGCTTGTGTGTTTCATCAATTGGTATCTCACGCATTGAAGGAATACTTCCGCAGCTATCGATACAAAAAAACAACAACGAAGAGCGTTTAATAGATCTCTCAACCCATTCAAAAATAACAAATGGATGACACACCAACACCCCCGTGCCATCTGACCAACACCCCCGTGCCATCTGACCAACACCCCCATGCCGTCACACCAACACCCCAGTGCCGTCTGACCAACACCCCCGTGCCATCTGACCAACACCCCCGTGCCATCTGACCAACACCATCAATGTGTCTTCCCACATCATCGCCACATAACCACACACCAACCAGTCCCCCCCCCACCAATTTACTTTCAGCTTATTTCCTGGCAGGTATCATTACAATCTAATCTCACCTGCAGATGTCAGGCCAATATACACCCCTCCTTACACGTGTGTATGTGTATGTGACTCAACTGACTTCACCATGTACTACCGTGACCCTCCCAACCCCCCCCACCACCCAGCTACACCACCAGACCCCCACACACACCCACAACCACACACCACCGAACCCTAATTACAGATCACCCGATAACTTTTGTTAAGCAGTAGATTCATTGCGTGAGTTAACAACACCAAGTCTAGGTGCTGACATCAGTGACAGGCTGTAAGGTGTCTGCACACGCTTGGAAGCTGTACCAATAATTTGCTGGACACATCGCGCTCTTCGTGAATTTTTATCCATAAGTCGGTGAAGAGGGGAAAGTGGCTTTAGTTGGATTTATATATTTTTGGCGTGATACATTGTATATCAATTTAGCTTCAAAAAATGATTAAGTCCTTTCTCAGTAAGTCATCGCTTAAAAAGTAATACTTCAGATTTTTCCCGCGAGTGAAATCACTTCCCCTGGGGAACACTCGGAAATACCCACGGAGCAATGTTCCCTTTAGGCTGGGCGGCTGCGCAGATGTATCACCAACGCCGCGCAGTGGTTTAGAATTACCACGCAGCAATTTTTGTGAAAACATTGGACAAAAAATGGATGCTGTGTAACTTTGCACACGAGGTTTTTTATATTTACACACTTACCAACGCACCTTAGATGGAACATTGCCAGGGATGGCAATGACTTCAAGTAGAGCGTGTTAGAAACATTGAAAGAAGACACAAATGGACGATATCTGTTTACATTTAATTTATCATCATGGATCCTTTGGTCCGCGTATTAATTCTTATCAACGGAAAACGCCGTGGAAACATTCTCTCGTATTGTATTGTAATTAGATTATCTGTGTTTATTTTGTTGTCCCTCGAAAGAGAAAATCACCTTTAATAATAAGTATTTGTAATCAACATACATAATTTGCAATGTATGTCACGTCTGTCTGTCCGTGACGCTACTAATTTTAGAAAGCAGCGCACCAAATTACTGCACCAAAAATAACTCTTTTGGAACGTTTCACATAAAATTGTGCAATATGAAAATAAATGAATAAAATAAAAATAAACAAAAGTTCTGTATTTCATTACTTTTTATTCTGATGTGTATTTTTTCAAAATAAATAGATTTCAGCTGGAATGTATTTATTTTGAAAACTTCCGAAATTTTTGACGGGTAATACACTAGTAATAATAATAATAATAATAATAATAAATTGATAATTTTTATAGTGCGGTATCCCAGCAAGGGACCGGGCTCACAACACTGTACATGGAGATAATAATATACATATAATAATTTAAATAACATTCTTATCATAATAACCACATAAATGACAGTACAATACATATAAGCAACGTTAATCATTAATAGAAATGTTGTTTCTTTAATCTTGAAAATAAATGCTGAAAAGATGCGTCTTAAGGGCAGTCTTGAAGGACTTGGTAGATGAATTAATATTAATAATATTGATAATGATAATAATAATAATAATAATAATAGGGATGTACCGGATTCAAATTTTTGAAATCCGACCTCAGCCGGATTTGTAAAAATGGCCTGATTCCGGATTTGCCGGAGCGTAGACAAAATCCTGTACACCCCTAATAATAATAATAATTATTATTATAATTGCTATAATTATAATATTTTTTTTTCTTTGACAGTATAACAGAAACGTCCTTCACAACCATGGCCAAGGACACGCGGGTGACCTTCGAGAACACGCCGTGTCCGGAGGTGACCGTCAACAAACAGTCGCAGCACAAGGTCCACTGCCACCGCGGTGCCGACCGCCAGATCTCGTATGAGGACGCCGAGAACTGCGTCAACGAGATGAGCGAGTCCTTCCCCGCTCTCAGCACGAGGGCGCACCGCCTCATGAGGCAGGTCTCCGGGTCCTTCAACAGTCGGACTATTAAGGTGGCCCTCATCCTCTCGGTCATCCTCAACCTTCTCCTCGCGGTGCCGTTCGGGATTTTCTTCGGGATATGGATGTCGCAGAAGCACGACGCCGCGTCACTGCCCGCCACCACGTCGGTGCTGTCGCCGCCCTACTCGGGGCTGGCCTCGGAGCAGACGACGATCGAGTTCTGCGTCCTGTGCTCGGACCTCAATAAGTTCGAGATGAAGCTGGTCAAGGTCAAGTCCAAGAACGGGATCTGCTGCATCAACGAGAACGCATCGGATTTCGACGAGAAGCGATTTGTAAGTATTCTGATGGGGCTGTACTGTACCATCGTTATGGTTGATGGGGATACAATCATTGGTCTATAGGATAGTACAATTAGATGTCTAAATTATTCTCAATCTGGGTCCAGTCAACAGTCTAAATGTGTGTCCAGTCAACAGTCTAAATGTGGGTCCAGTCAAAAGTCTAAATGTGGGTCCAGTCAATGTTCTAAATGAGGTTCCAGCCAATGTTCTAAATGAGGTTCCAGCCAATGGTCTAACTGTGGGTCCAGCCAATGGTCTAAATGTGGGTCTAGTCAATGGTTTCAGGGTCTACAAGCCTTGTAGTCTCATCAATGGTCTAAAATAAGCCTATCCACTGCCTATGTAAGGGTGCAATCATCTTGAAAGTTCCTAATGTTCAGTGCTTTAGAATGAAACTGAGACACCAGGCCTAGCAAACGCCTTATAGCATGTCGTGGGTGGTGGCAATAACATTGAAATGGACGTTATGAAAGTAATATAAGTAAATGTGATACTAGTTACACATACCACGTGATCAGCCACACCATACTCTACAGGCTCAACTACAACATTACTCCATGCTCCACTGCAACATACTACATTACACCCTGCTCCTTAATAATACACCACTTTACGCCATGGACACTACACATCACCAGACTTTGACACTACACAACAGACATTCACGTCTGACCACATCAGAGGAATGTGTTTCTTTAATCCTGTGCCAGATGAACTCAATCACCGAGCCCGTACGTTATAACAAGATAGCCAGTAAGTGAGGAAGTGTTACGTGTTGCTTCTAGTGTAGCGCTTTGAGGTCTAATTAAGGAACAGTTTTGGTTTTGAGGCTAACGCGTGAATCTCCCGTCATGGCGGGTTTATCGAGTTGAAATGTATACTCTCAAAGCTTAGTATCACTACGCCGCAGCCCCCACCTCCACTTGTTTTTTCCCTCCCTTAGCCGAATCCTCATTGAAATAAACTTTAATAAACGAGCGGTCATAACACTCATGCCTCAGGTAATGATTTGGATTTGTATCCGGGTTCTTTAGGCCGTGTGAAAGGCTCCACTGAGAAGTAGTGCACCAGCAAAGTTTGTGAGAGAAGTAGTTGTCCAGCAAAGTTTGTGACAGAAGTAGTGCACCAGCAACGTTTGTGAGAGAAGTAGTGTACCAGCAACGTTTGTGAGAGAAGTAGTGTACCAGCAAAGTTTGTGAGAGAAGTAGTGTACCAGCAAAGTTTGTGACAGAAGTAGTGCACCAGCAAAGTTTGTGAGATAAGTAATGTACCAGCAAAGTTTGTGACAGCAGTAGTGTACCAGCAAAGTTTGTGACAGAAGTAGTGCACCAGCAAAGTATGTGAGAGAAGTAGTGTACCAGCAAAGTTTGTGACAGAAGTAGTGCACCAGCAAAGTTTGTGAGATAAGTAGTGTACCAGCAAAGTTTGTGAGAGAAGTAGTGTACCAGCAAAGTTTGTGAGATAAGTAGTGTACCAGCAAAGTTTGTGAGAGAAGTATGTTGAGATAATGAAGAATGATGGAAAGTATTGTTTTGTTAAATATGAGAGAGAAAGAGAGAGAGAAAGAGAGAGAGAGAGGGAGAGAGAGGGAGGGAGAGAGAAGGGGAGGGGGAGAGAGAGGGGGGGGGAAAGTGGACGAAAGATCTGTGTACATCTTTGCCTACCGTCCACCCCGAGTTACCCGCTATCTACCCGCACTTGGCACTGGCCAGCATTCCACACCAATAAAACACCAAGCGGCCCAGACCCATACAGCGATATCAAGCCTCGCATTCAGGAGTTCCCATCGGACACTTTCACTCTCAGGGTCATCGCTAGGGATAGATGTTTGAAATATTTTTTGCAATCGTCTGACAATGGGAAGGTGTGTCTATTAATACAGTCGTCTGACAATGGGAAGGTGTGTCTATTAATACAGTCGTCTGACAATGGGAAGGTGTGTCTATTAATACGGGCGTCTGACAATGGGAAGGTGTGTCTATTAATAGGGGCGTCTGACAATGGGAAGGTGTGTCTATTAATAGGGGCGTCTGACAATGGGAAGGTGTGTCTATTAATAGGGGCGTCTGACAATGGGAAGGTGTGTCTATTAATACAGTCGTCTGACAATGGGAAGGTGTGTCTATTAATACAGTCGTCTGACAATGGGAAGGTGTGTCTATTAATAGGGGCGTCTGACAATGGGAAGGTGTGTCTATTAATAGGGGCGTCTGACAATGGGAAGGTGTGTCTATTAATACAGTCGTCTGACAATGGGAAGGTGTGTCTATTAATACAGTCGTCTGACAATGGGAAGGTGTGTCTATTAATACGGGCGTCTGACAATGGGAAGGTGTGTCTATTAATACAGACGTCTGACAATGGGAAGGTGTGTCTATTAATGCAGACGTCTGACAATGGGAAGGTGTGTCTTTTAATACAGTCGTCTGACAATGGGAAGGTGTGTCTATTAATACAGGGCGTCTGACAATGGGAAGGTGTGTCTATTAATACAGACGTCTGACAATGGGAAGGTGTGTCTTTTAATACAGACGTCTGACAATGGGAAGGTGTGTCTATTAATACGGGCGTCTGACAATGGGAAGGTGTGTCTATTAATACAGACGTCTGACAATGGGAAGGTGTGTCTTTTAATACAGACGTCTGACAATGGGAAGGTGTGTCTATTAATACGGGCGTCTGACAATGGGAAGGTGTGTCTATTAATACAGACGTCTGACAATGGGAAGGTGTGTCTATTTAATACAGACGTCTGACAATGGGAAGGTGTGTCTATTAATACAGGGCGTCTGACAATGGGAAGGTGTGTCTATTAATACAGACGTCTGACAATGGGAAGGTGTGTCTATTAATACAGACGTCTGACAATGGGAAGGTGTGTCTATTAATACAGACGTCTGACAATGGGAAGGTGTGTCTATTAATACAGGCGTCTGACAATGGGAAGGTGTGTCTATTAATACAGACGTCTGACAATGGGAAGGTGTGTCTATTAATACAGACGTCTGACAATGGGAAGGTGTGTCTATTAATACAGACGTCTGACAATGGGAAGGTGTGTCTATTAATACAGTCGTCTGACAATGGGAATGTGTGTCTATTAATACAGTCGTCTGACAATGGGAAGGTGTGTCTATTAATACAGACGTCTGACAATGGGAATGTGTGTCTATTAATACAGTCGTCTGACAATGGGAAGGTGTGTCTATTAATACAGACGTCTGACAATGGGAAGGTGTGTCTATTAATACAGACGTCTGACAATGGGAAGGTGTGTCTATTAATACAGACGTCTGACAATGGGAAGGTGTGTCTATTAATACAGACGTCTGACAATGGGAAGGTGTGTCTATTAATACAGTCGTCTGACAATGGGAAGGTGTGTCTATTAATACAGGGCGTCTGACAATGGGAAGGTGTGTCTATTAATACAGACGTCTGACAATGGGAAGGTGTGTCTATTAATACAGACGTCTGACAATGGGAAGGTGTGTCTATTAATACAGTCGTCTGACAATGGGAAGGTGTGTCTATTAATACAGTCGTCTGACAATGGGAAGGTGTGTCTTTTAATACAGACGTCTGACAATGGGAAGGTGTGTCTATTAATACAGTCATCTGACAATGTGAAGGTGTGTCTTTTAATACAGTCATCTGACAATGGGAAGGTGTGTCTATTAATACAGGCGTCTGACAATGGGAAGGTGTGTCTTTTAATACAGTCATCTGACAATGGGAAGGTGTGTCTATTAATACAGGGCGTCTGACAATGGGAAGGTGTGTCTATTAATACAGACGTCTGACAATGGGAAGGTGTGTCTATTAATACAGACGTCTGACAATGGGAAGGTGTGTCTATTAATACAGGGCGTCTGACAATTGGGAAGGTGTGTCTATTAATACAGACGTCTGACAATGGGAAGGTGTGTCTATTAATACAGACGTCTGACAATGGGAAGGTGTGTCTATTAATACAGACGTCTGACAATGGGAAGGTGTGTCTATTAATACGGGCGTCTGACAATGGGAAGGTGTGTCTATTAATGCAGGCGTCTGACAATGGGAAGGTGTGTCTATTAATGCAGGCGTCTGACAATGGGAAGGTGTGTCTTTTAATACAGACGTCTGACAATGGGAAGGTGTGTCAATTAATACAGGCGTCTGACAATGGGAAGGTGTGTCTTTTAATACAGACGTCTGACAATGGGAAGGTGTGTCTTTTAATGCAGGCGTCTCTAACGTTTTGTTATGTTATAAAGATTGATCTGTGGCGGGCAGGGTATAAAGCCAGCCTCATCATCTATTGGCCCCAGGCCCTGGCTCAGTGAACTGTTGGCTCTCCGTTACCTTCATCTATTGGCCCCAGGCCCTGGCCCAGTGAACTGTTGGCTCTCCGTTACCTTCATCTATTGGCCCCAGGCCCTGGCTCAGTGAACTGTTGGCTCTCCGTTACCTTCATCTATTGGCCCCCGGCCCTGGCCCAGTGAACTGTTCGCTCTCCATTACCTTCATCTAGCATTTCAATTATCAATCTGAAAAAAATATATATTGAAATTTAAAACAAAACAAAAAATAACTAGGAAAAACAAAGTTTGGATAACAATCCTGTTCATCTTATCTTATCTGTTTACAGACGCTCCTTCTATACAGAATATTATTGCGTCCTACGCTTATCTATGGTTTGTGTTTAGTCCTGCATTTTTATTAGAGATTTAAATGTTGATAAAGTGTTGGTTTTCCTGGATTCTTCAGGCAACCCATTCCACGCCCGAATTCCGGACGGGAAGAAGGAAAACGTGTATGTGTTTGTTCTTGCATACGGAATAAGAAAGGTGTTTTTATCCTTATGTCTATCTGAGGGTTGTATTAAGTTATCTTTGTGTTGTATTTCTAAATTAGAATTAATTGCTTTATGTATGATTACTACTTTGCTCTTGGTTCTTCTATCCTCTAGTGTTTCAAGGTTTAATGATTTAACTAATGGTGTTATTCTTGTCAGTTTCGAATATTCTCCAGTAATGAATCTGGCAGCTCTTTTTTGAATTTGTTCTAGTTTATCAATGTTTTCTTTGGTGGATGGGTCCCATACAGAAGATGCATATTCTAGTACAGGTCTCACCAAAGTGAGGTAGCATTTTATTTTTATATCTCTATTACATTTGTTAAAGTTCCTTTTTATAAAGCCTAAGGTTTTGTTTGATTTTTTAATAACTTCATTGACATGGGGATTCCATGATAGTTTCTCATTTATTAAGACTCCTAAGTATTTTGCATCTTTAGCTTGGGTCAGTTCTTTTCCATGAATGTAATATTTTGAATTTATTTGTTTCTTTTTCTTTGTTACTCTTAACAGTTGACACTTTTCTGGGTGGAAAGACATACTCCAGTTAGTTTCCCATTTTATCAATTCATCTAAGTCTTTTTGTAAAATTTTGCTATCTTGTTCAAGATGGTAAAAATCCATTGTTGAAGTAAAAA
Source organism: Ampullaceana balthica (assembly GCA_944989445.1). Lineage (NCBI taxonomy): Eukaryota > Metazoa > Mollusca > Gastropoda > Lymnaeidae > Ampullaceana > Ampullaceana balthica. The sequence goes on from CALYLW010000908.1 coordinate 164,803, forward strand.
AGTGAAAGTTAAAAATTAAATATTTTTTTTACAAGTGACAGAAAAATGTCACTTGAAGGGAGATTAGCGAAGACGTTTTATTTTTTTCCTACTATGAATTATGTCATTGATTATCAGTTATTAAAAATAACTGATAATTTATTTCTTTAATTTGAGATAATCTTTGCTCTGTCACAAGCAGATAATCTTTGCTCTGTCACAAGCCAGATAATCTTTGCTCTGTCACAAGCCAGATAATCTTTGCTCTGTCACAAGCCAGATAATCTTTGCTCTGTCACAAGCCAGATAATCTTTGCTCTGTCACAAGCCAGATAATCTTTGCTCTGTCACAAGCCAGATAATCTTTGCTCTGTCACAAGCCAGATAATCTTTGCTCTGTCACAAGCCAGATAATCTTTGCTCTGTCACAAGCCAGATAATCTTTGCTCTGTCACAAGCCAGATAATCTTTGCTCTGTCACAAGCCAGATAATCTTTGCTCTGTCACAAGCCATATAATCTTTGCTCTGTCACAAGCCAGATAATCTTTGCTCTGTCACAAGCCAGATAATTTCTCTGTCCAGCCAGATATCTTTGCTCTGTCACAAGCCATATCTTTGCTCTGCACAGCATAATCTTTGCTCTGTCACAAGCCAGATAATCTTTGCTCTGTCCAGCGATGGCCAGCAGATAATCTTTGCTCTGTCACAAGCCAGATAATCTTTGCTCTGTCACAAGCCAGATAATCTTTGCTCTGTCACAAGCCAGATAATCTTTGCTCTGTCACAAGCCAGATAATCTTTGCTCTGTCACAAGCCAGATAATCTTTGCTCTGTCACAAGCGAAATATTCAAATTCACGATAATACTATTATTGATGAAATTTATTTATAAAATAAACTGTGAAAGTTGCCATAATTTTTTATCAAGGATTGATATTCACAACAAACCACGACCTTTCACCTTACATAGACTCACGGCTCATGGAACATTTTAGACGTATGTTGTGTCTAGTTGTAATAAATGAGAAGAAGCAAACCATTAAAAACCATTGGCAGCCGGACGGATATCATCTTACGATGGAAACTTTCTTAAAACCACGTCTGCAAAAACAAACGTTTTAATTAGGGCTGTTATTTTCGTATCGATACTCGCTTTCTCAAAATCAGCCCATTAAAAAAAAATTGTAACCCGTTCACATCACCCTTTTATCAACCACATCACCCCCTTTATAAACCACATCACACCTTCATAAATCACATCACCCTTTCATAAACCACATCACCCTTTCATAAACCACATCATCCCTTTATAAACCATCATCCCTTTATAAACCACATCACCTTCATAAACCACATCACCCTTTATAAACCACATCATCCCTTTATAAACCACATCATCCCTTTATAAACCACATCATCCCTTTATAAACCACATCTGACCTTCATAAACCACATCACCCTTTCATAAACCACATCATCCCTTTATAAACCACATCATCCCTTTATAAACCACATCATCCCTTTATAAACCACATCATCCCTTTATAAACCACATCACACCTTCATAAACCACATCACCCTTTCATATACCACATCATCCACCAGCAGCGCGCCCTCCTGAATAACTGTAGGTTGTTTATGGTTTAGTGCATCTCTCCCTCTCTCTACCACCCTCCTCTCCCCTGTCTCTCCCTCTCTCCTTCTCCTCAGCACACTCAGTGTTTTTATTCCCCCTCTCTTCTCTCCCCTCTTACCCCCTCTCTTCTCTCCAACCCCTGTCTCTCTCCCCCGCAACCACTGCCCAGAACCCTGTGAAGCCACTCCTACAGGTTGTCTCCACTCTACTGACCTAGATTCTGTCTCGGGATTCCCTGAATCGAGGAGAAAGGAAGAAAACAAAACCGCCAACCAACGGTCTGCCGTGATTAAAGCTAACGTCTGCTTGTCGCTGAATTAAATTTACCAGAATCAAAGTGAATCACCACACACACACACACACACACACACACTCGACACATTTTAGGAGTAGCTTGGAATTTCCCACCTCATATAAACTGTGTGTGTGTGTGAGAGAGAGAGAGAGTGAGATATGGAGAGAGGGGGGAAGAGAGAGTGATAGGAGATAGAGAGGTATAGAGATAGAGGAGAGAGAGAGGGTTATAGAGAGGAAAGTTATAGAGATAGAGAGGAGAGAGACTGAGAGGTAGAAAGAGGCATAGAGAGGAGAGAGAGAGGTATAGAGAGAGATATGAGAGAGAGACAGATAGATACAGATCTGTATATCCATTCCCCACTACCACCAAAAGTCATTCGAGCCTCGAGCCTACAGCTCAAACCCTGTTCAAGCACCTCACTAACATTGCGGGATTTTTAAAAAAAATGCTACCCCCCCCTTCTTTCCTTTCTTTTCTTCTCCACATAAACTCATTCATCTGATGGGTGATCTGTCAGTTCTAAATGTGATGGGTGATCTGTCAGTTCTAAATGTGATGGGTGATCTGTCAGTTCTAAATGTGATGGGTGATCTGTCAGTTCTAAATGTGATGGGTGATCTGTCAGTTCTAAATGTGATGGGTGATCTGTCAGTTCTAAATGTGATGGGTGATCTGTCAGTTCTAAATGTGATGGGTGATCTGTCAGTTCTAAATGTGTTTCATATCTTGTAAGAATAATGATAACATTAAAACTCTTTTATCAGGTATTTTTTGGTGAATTTTTGTGTGTATCTTGTGGCTTATAGGGTATGGGCTGGGCATGTGTTGTTAATGTGCGTGTGTCGCCTGTTTATGTGCGTGAATCGCCTGTTTATGTGCGTGAGTCGCCTGTTTATGTGCGTGTGCCTCCTGTTTATATGCGTGTGTCACCTGTTTATGTGCGTGATCCGCCTGTTTATGTGCGTGAGTCGCCTGTTTATGTGCGTGTGTCGCCTGTTTATGTGCGCGTGCCTCCTGTTTATATGCGTGTGTCACCTGTTTATGTGCATGTGCCGCCTGTTTATGTTTGCGTGTGTCGCTTATGTGTTTCTGGTTGTGTATGTGTCTTGATCTCTGTTAAAGTGCGAGTTGTTATGTAAAACCTCATAGGCACGTGCTGATAGTTGTATTCCAACCTCATAGGCACGTGCTGATAGTTGTATTCCAACCTCATAGGCACGTGCTGATAGTTGTATTCCAACCTCATAGGCACGTGCTGATAGTTGTATGCACATATGAAGTTGTTTGTTTGCGCTGTTCTCACAATAAAATAGTTTCTCCCTGGTGGGGGGGGGGAGTCATATTGCGTTTTCTTCTGAAATGCTTATCTTATTTGTGTATCTGTAAAAAAAATGGATTCCACCATCCTCTTTTTTTGTGTTTTTTTGTTTTCGTCTTTTTTTTGGTTAGTTCTTTTTAAAGGTTTTTTTTTGTGTAATGGCCGTGGCCAGTCAATGTATACCTTTAGCGTCGCAAATTTTCGCCACTCCTTTGACTGCCCCCCCCCCAACTCTACACCACCCCGTCGATGGACACACACGCACACGTCCCCCAGCCAATATAACTATTGTGTCTGTTCTGTTTCAGGTGTTTCCGCTGCTGACCGAGGTCCGGGGCAGCATACCTTGTCGGCCTGGGATGAGGGGCCAGAGCTCCGAGTCGGACGCTCATCTCCTACTGGACGTGAAGAAGACCAAGCAGAACGTGGAGATGAAGTTACCAGTCGGTGAGTGCCCTGCTGCCCTACGTCTCGTTTTGGAAGTATATGAACTAAACTAAACATGTATTCTGGAAGCTTGGACTAAATATCTTTAAAGCTTTGGCTAACACCTGTGCAACCTGCTCCATCTGGTGGGCAGTGCCATACAACATTGTCTGTGAGTAGGACTCACTCGCTGCCCTAACCTCCGCCCGGCCATGTCTAGCGCGGGGCGTGACGTCAATGCGTGCACTACTGTCTCAGAGGCTAGGCTGCAATGCAGACAGTTTGAGTCCCTGTTAAGGTCTAGCCCGTTGAAGTAATAGTTGGGAACTAAACTAAACACATATTCTGTAGGCCTGAGACTAATCTCTTAAGGCCTTGGCTAGTACCTGGGCAATCTGCTCCATCTGCTGAGCATTGCCATACAACATTGTCTTTACATGGGACTCTTCCGCCTCCCTCACCCCCCGGCTATATCAAGCGCCGGGCAAGACGTCACCAGGTGTACGACTGTCTCAGGGGCTTGGCTGCAATGACGGCAGTTCGAGTCCCTGTTGTGGTCTAGCCTGTGAAAGTAAGAGTTGGTTGGGCAATGTTCTGTTCTCATCTGAGTCACCAAACTCTGGTGTTTGCGACTCAGGTTCCACCACTGGTCTGAACGGCTTGGCCTGGGCATGTTAGCGAATACCCCTCTGGCTGTCGTGTTGTCAGCCCACTCCTGGTACCACTTACTCCGGAAGTGGTCCTTTAGCCAGGTTTTAGCCCCAAGATAAGTGACTGGGGCCTCTGGTTGGGGCAGTGCTGCACCTGCTTTGGCCAGGGAGTCTGCCTTTTCATTGCCATTAACATTCACGTGGCTCGGGATCCACTGCACGGTTACCTTACCTCCAAGTCTTTCGAGTCTACCCACGTTAGGAACTACATTGGTCTATTCTGTTGATGGGTTGGGTTTTTTTTTGGGGGGGGGGTGGGACGGGTGGGACGGAGTAGACAAAATGTACGAAGAAAATAACTTTAGGGACAGATGCCTGCATTGAGTCAACTGACTTGGTTTATACCACCCCCTCCCCTCTTTGTGTTCATGTCTATTGAGTTATTGAGTATATTTGAATATAATTTTAAAAAAAATAATTTTTTTTACTAGTTAACAAAATATTTGTATGCTATAAAAAAACATGTTCAATTAATATTTATAAACATGTTCACTTAATATATATAAACATGTTCACTTAATATATATAAACATGTTCAATTAATATATATAAACATGTATAAGAAAAAAACTTTTTCTCAATAAATAATTAATCAATGATGTCATGTCTCTCCCGCAGAGAATCTCTTTCACTGGCTGGACAAGGATGACAACAACCTCGCCTTCGTGGGCAGTGGGGTCAAGTACTCCCCGGGGACCATCTCCATCGTCCAGTCCGGCAAATACTACCTCTACAGCCACCTGACCATCAGCACCAACGAGTCGCCGCTGCCAGGCGGCGCAGAGGAGAAGATTGTCGTCCACTCAATTCTCAAATCGTCCAGGTCCGGCCAGGGCCACAGTCTGCCCACGTTGCTGACCAACCAGCTGACCGTCAGGCAGAAAGAGGCCAGGGGGTCTTCAGTCAATGGAGTCATTGAACTTTCCGCCGGCGATAAGGTGTACGTCTACTTCAGCTACCCATCCCTGCTGAAGGATACCGTGGGGGCCAATGTGTTCGGCTTGTTTTTGATATAAACGATCTTCCAGTGTTTTGCTTCGAGAAGCCGGACGTGGAGTACGGATGCAGCTTTGAGACCTTTCGACATTTCTGGACACCGCTCGAGAAATTTGAGTGATGAATTTTCACCTCGCTGAGCTAGGAGGTTTAAATACGAAAAATTATAAAAAAAAAGGCGCTACTTCTGTGGGGGCTGAATGAAGCTGAAATCGGGTAACCATATTGTCCGGGGACAAAAATCTTAAAGGGAAAAAAAAACAACCCTTTCACGGTGAAAAAAGTCTGGTTGCTCGTTTGTGTGACAGTTTCATGAACCAAGGGATAGTGTCACGCTGTCCTCTTGCAACCTCGTACGGGGTCTGTCTTAACAGGTTGAGAATAACGCTGTCACTAGGATATGTTGACAAGGTTGAGGTGCCATGCTGTTTCATGGCTGGATACGGGGCTCACGTCAAGTTGTGAGTTGACACACCGTAGGCTGTCAGGCCAGATGAAATATGACAATGTCACAGGGTAAGCTGACATTTCCATGTCATCAACCTCAAAGGAGTGGATGATGAGTAGTTCAAGATGACATATAGGATGACATATAGGATGACATATAGGACGATGTCTGGAAGATAATGAGATAAGATTTGTGAGACAAAGACAATGAATGTGGAAAAAAATGCCATTATTGACACTCTATACAACATTGGAATATCTAGTTACTAACACTAGTATCTTGTTTCTTTTCTGCGCCAACAAATAAAACAACAAGACGTTGAAAAAAAACAACACCACCCCCCCTAAAAAAAAATAAGAATACAATTCTTTATTAATCTGCAAGTTGTGAGTGAATTAAGGGAATTGTTATTTATACTCGAATTTGTTTTTTTGTATATATTGTTAAATGCTTATGTATATAATGGTAATGAGAGCATCGTGTGATTGGCAGGGCTATTTAAAGAATAGTTTTTGTTTTTAATATTTTCTTGAAAGTAAACCTATCAAATCTTTACTTTCTAATGCCGAAGTTTAAATTATCAATGAATATCGATCCATTTAAAAACACTAACAAAAAAAAACCCATTGAGGTAAATGCAATAGTGATGCATACTGGCCTAGTTAAATGTATGGGGTACAAACAATGAATGCTCCCTTAAATTTCTGAAACAATATTTTTGATTGGTTGACACCTTAGTGCTTCCAGCACAATATTAAAACAAAAAATATATCAAGTGAATTGCAGCTTCATTTATAAGATCCAAGTGTCAATGTGTCAACCAAGTCTTGCCTACAAAATGAGCAATGCATTTCGTCTGCCCTGTCCAGTAAGTAGCCATAACATAAAGGTAAGATGACCCTGAGTGACTTGCCAATAGTGAGAAGTGCTTTCAAGTAGTAAAGCTGAGTGGTCACTTCCTGTCTGTCCAACTACAAACTGTAGTCAATAACAAATATATATTTTTTTATGACCTGGGCAACTGGAGAGGTTCTACTAATGATTCATGAACATATTTGTACATGAACATATTTGTACATGAACATATTTGTACATGAACATATTTGCACATGAAATTTCTGAAACAAATCAATATTTGAAATTGTCAAACTTTAAATCAGGACTGTCAAGAGGACAAAATTTTTCCCAAAATCTTTTCTGTCTTCAGTTTTGCTTCTCAGATAAGAAAAGATCAACATTCAAAACTAATAAAAATGCAAGACTAGACATAAACCATGGATAAGCGTAGGACGCAATAATCTTCTGTGTAGACTTGGCATCTGTAACAGATAAGATGAGATAAGATTACATAGGATAAGATGTAGAGATTGTTTTACTAGTGAATGCACTTTATTTAAGGAATATATTATCAAACCAGTTAACTAGAAACCAACTGCTATAAGTATTTCAAGTAATGTATTTATTCATTCAAGGCTGATGCACTTCCATTTGAAAGTGCTGAGTTATTTGTAAACTTTTGTGAATTTGTAAGTAATTTTTGTTGTTGCCATGTACAAACTTAAGTTATTGTATTTTGTGACCATTAACATTGAAGCTGTTTATAAAATGGTGACGTCTTCATGCTACTAAACCCAAGAAAAAATCTATTTATAAACATAGTCTCCTAGTCGTCTCTATCTGACATTAAATTTATTAATTTTTTAAATAAAGACCTTCATGGTTTTAAAATTGATATAGTACATAAAATACAATTTCATGGCACCTAGTTACTAAGTAAATTTAGTTTAAAGACGTCTACGTTACCTGGAGTTTCCGACATTGAAGAGCTAACACGTAATTTGAATTTAAATTTTAAAAAATAGTCTTTTTATAAACAGCTTCGATGTCTTCTTCATGATGTTTGCCATTTATTGCAGTGTCAGATCATTTTTATTTTTGAACATGAAAATAAATCAACTGATATAGTCCATCATTCCTACGATCCTGTTTGATTTTTTTATTTTTATTTCCCCCCTTCAGCGACTACGAGTAAACAATCAAAGCAGAAGTACTTAAATTCGTACAATTTTTATATACATACGTAATCTATATATATCTATATATAAATATCAAATCTATTAGCCTATAATTACCTCATTTAAGGTTAATAAACAAACTAAACAAAAATGAACACCCGGTATACATCCGGTATACATCCGGTATACATCGGTATACTTCCTGTAGCATGTGGACCAACAAATTTAAAAAGGTTTCAAAAATGTATCGCAGGCTTTTTAATTTTTTTTAAAAATTAATTTTTTTAATTAGCAGTGAAAATGCTAACATTCCATACGTACATGATTGTTCATATTATTTAATATGTATTTAAAAAAAATAAATAAAATTAAGCATTTTAAATCTAATGTCATGAAATATTTGATGTTTTATTAATTTGTGTGTGTGTGTGTGTAGATTTTGTTCTGGTATGTCATGTAGATTTTGTTCTGGTATGTCATGTAGATTTTGTTCTGGTATGTCATGTAGATTTTGTTCTGGTATGTCATGTAGATTTTGTTCTGGTATGTCATGTAGATTTTGTTCTGGTATGTCATGTAGATTTTGTTCTGGTATGTCATGTAGATTTTGTTCTGGTATTTTATGTATTTGTTTTTCTGTTTCAGAGATTAACTACTTCATTTTCAAAAAACGTCACTATTTTGTGTGAAAAAGTAATGTAATTTTTAGATATGTGTTATTGTCAGTAGAATAGGATAAATGCATGAGAGTCACTGTTTGTTGACAATGAGAGTCACTGTTTGTTGACAATGAGAGTCACTGTTTGTTGACATAAACTGTATCCATTGAGAAAAGAAATAAGAGACAAGGCAGAATAGCTGAGAAAAAACAAAAATTGTTTCATTTAAAAATTTGAATTTTTTTTCACAGAAGATATAGAAACTTCTTGTTCCCTTGAAAGTAAGAAATGGTAATTTGTACTGTAAAACCCTTCTAAATAGTGACATTATGCAGCGTTTATAGTGTTTACATTAAAAAAATATTTATTTACATTATAAATATAAAACCTGTCTTCCATTGAAATTATATTTATTTATAAGGCATGGCTAAAATGCAGTCTGGACAGACATTGTTTTGGACGGACATTGTTTTATGTTAACTTCAATTAAAGAAGAAGAACTTCAAAAATTCAGCAGAGTAACTTTAAGACTAATCTTTTGGTTAGCAGTTAGCAAGAATGGAACAGAGCAGTTTTCAAAGAATTAAAAAACTTTTTTTCTTTATTTGAACTTATCATCTTGTTACAATTCAAAAAGTTGGCGGGGTGTGTCTTAAAATTTTTTTTTCTCTTTTAGTTTTGTGTGTCTTTAAACTTTCATAACGCTGACGATACAAAAATTATTGAAGGGTTTTTCAATTTTGAATTAGATGATGACATACCCCTTGTAATGTTGTTTGTTGTCGACACATTAATTATATACATCATTGCGACTACTGGTGAAATGTTGTATAATCAACAAAATCATGTGACTTCTGCTGCAATTTTAACACAATCTGCTTTTCTAGACATGGATTTATTGTTTTGTTTTGTTTTTTTTCTGTCGGGTGATTTTTTCATGTTTTAAAAAAAAATAATTGTGTTCACATGTCTCCACCACAAATGTAGCCACAATGGTTCTCAAATCATGGGACAGTGTCATTGGACTCCCATTATTTTAGAACACAGTATTAAAGCCCTGTCATTTCATATTGAATTGACTTTAACTTTGATCTAATCATAAAATTATGAAATATTGTATATTTCTGGATTTTACCTCATAGAAGAGCTTTGGGTAGTAAAAATTTTTCACTTAATTAAAAAAATCTTTTAAAATGTTTTTAAAAATTTTTGTTTGTTTGTTCACAAACAGGTATGATGTGTATCTTTGTAAAAGATAAAAATAAAAAAGTATAATTTAAAAAAAAACAACATAAATATACTTACATGCAAACTTTTGAAATGGTAAAAAGTTATTTAAAAAAGACACTAAATGATATTTGCAGTGTGTTTAATTAATGATTTGCTATCTGTTGTTTCATCTTGATGCTCCTTGTTAAAACAATTCATATTGAAAATGTCTCTTGTGTGATATTCAAAAGAAAACGCAAGGAATAAAACCGTAGACTGTGATAAAACCATGAAAACTATTTTTTATTTCAGCGTTGAAAAAATAATTAAATTAAAAAACACTTAATTCAAGTCATTTTCTGTACAATATTAAAACATTCTCATTTTTCTTATTTGAAAAAATTAATAAATTATCTTCTCTTAATTTATTCTGATTTTTTTAAAGTTTAAACTGAATAGTAGAAAAATTAATTTTAGAAATGTTGCTGAAATATTTTTAAAAAAAAATTATTGTCATTGACAGAAACTTTGACATTTTCTTTTTAAAAGAGTTACAGTTGTAGTAGACTGAATATACAAAACAAAAATGATAAATACATCAGTTTCAGATAAATACATCAGTTTCAGATAAATACATCAGTATCGGATAAATACATCAGTATCGGATAAATACATCAGTATCGGATAAATACATCAGTATCAGGTATTTTATAGACCTACATTTTTGTTAAGTCTCAGCAAATAATAAGACTTACCTGTGGTTTGTAACGAATTTTAGACTTTAAAAAAATTATTTGAGATATTTCCTCCTGTCAGTGTCATCATTGAAATATTTAATTTTTTAAAATACTAAAATAATCATTAAAAAATATGTTAAAGAAGCAACAAAAAATCTTTAAAATATAAACATACCGCAACCCCTCATCAGATTGCTAATTAAACTTTTTGACTAAGTTCCGTTTAATTGATTCTTTCTTTACTAGATGCTACTTGTATTATTTTCTTTTTTTTCAACAATTTTTTGTTTCTTCTGAACATATTTTCCAGTAACATGTCTTATTCTTGACCATTTTTTTGAAACATGAACTTTTACTTTTTGAATTTTGTCAATACTGTTTGAATGCAATACCGTGTTTTGGGGTTTTTGGTAAAGAAAAATACAAGGCTATCGGAAGAGGCTGAATCATAATATGTAAGAGGTGAAATTTGTGCTTGCACATCTGTTTGGTGAGTGTGTGAAAAAAATTACTTATTTATTGAAAGTTTGAGACCGTTATCTTTCCTTGACTGACTCTGTCACGTCTTTGTGCGTGATGTCATTTCCGTCTGACGTCATAAGCGTGCCTGCTGATTTTTTAACAGTGACGAAAATATGTTGTTTTTTTCATTCGAGTCATCAATTTCATCACCATTGGGGGTTTGAACTATTTGCTTTACCGGGTATAACCTCTGACCTATGTATAATTATGACAATGAGCTCCTCTATCTGCATGCTTATTGATGACGTCATTATTATTATTATTATTTTTTCCTTGTTGAAATGCATTTTGACACATTAAAAAAATAAAAATTAAAATTGAAATTAAAAACAAAAAAAAGTTATCAAGTTTTTCTTTGTTTGGTTATCAGTATTTATTTTGTGTAAACACTGCTTACATCAAATTAATAACGAATCATCAGGACTGGTTTTTTTGGGGCCATTGGTGCGAAAATTTTAATTTGTTCTTGTCCAGCTGTCAGGAACAGGAGAAGCAGGAACAGGAGAAGCAGCCGTTTAAAATGATGCACTTTAAAAAAAATAGTCTTCTTTTAACGCTTCCTCGAGATTTTTAATGCATGTTAGCAGCAGTAAGCGCTCATGTTCAATAAAACTCCTGCGTTATCCATTTATAAAGGTCATGATTAAATGTCATGCAATACCCCCGCGATATGTGTTGCTATAAACGCGACTTGAATAAACAAATTCATATACCTGTGAAGAATTTAGTAAATACATACAAATGAGTATACATGTTTTATTTAATAATTTATTATAGCTCAAATAAATATTTTATAACAAACTTGCTATCTGGCAACAATTAGTAACCAGATTATGGGACCCTTGAATTTCACCTCGTAACGTGCAAAACTGATTTAAAATATATGTCAAATTAAATCATAATTACTGAAATTCATCACAAAATTTCGAAAGAAGTTATGTACCCCGGAAATTTACTCAATTCGTGAATGAAAAACAAAAATTGTTTCAGCACGTTAAAATAAGTCGAAATTTAGAAAACTCTCGTCCAGCAAAATCTTGCTGGAATGAAAAATGGTTTCTAGTTAATTGATGATTATTACTTTATTTTCAAAAAAATAAAACTCTTTAAATTGTAAATAAATGAAGTATGAATATTGCAACATTTTAAAATCCCAGTAATATTAAATTTTAAAACATGTTTCTAGAGTTGACATTTTTTTCTTCGTTTTTAGTGGAGTGTAAAATAGTTGTGTGGGATATATTATTTTGAAGACTATTATTTGTAATAGACCTATCGCGTATTGGGTTCCTTTATGTATATTTTAATACTGCGTAATAAACAGGGAACATCTGATAAGTTTCAATGGTTTTAAAAATTGCATTTTTTTTTAAAATAATTTTTTTTAAAATAGCTATCCCTAAAACCCAAATTCTTTTATTTTCGTAGAATAATACATTTAATTTAAAAAATAATAATAATAAAATTCAAATCGAATTTTTAAAATATTTACATTTCGCAACAGCAGACGGCCAGTATCGCAAGATTTCTTCTATATTCTATGGTAGCACCGAGTTAAACCGGGTCTTGTGCTAGTAATAATACTTTAACATTCGGCGCTTGTATGCTAGTAATAATACCTTAGCTTTTGGCGATCAGTTGAAGAGAAAACTAATAATCACTAGTAAGAAAACTTGCGCCCCCCTCCCCCAACGATCATGTAACAAGGTAACATCGTAAGGGGGTCGAGACTAATTTGCATGGAAATAATACGATGTCGCATAAAATGGTGACCTCCAGGTAGCAAATTTTGACCTTGACCTCTGATCATTAGTGAAACCACATTAAACCCCCCGCCCCCCCCCCGGGCCCCATCTAAATCTATTAAACCCTTCATTTAACGAATGACCCGACAGACGTATTCAGCCATATTAGTTCCAAGATTCAATGGCGATCCGAGATCTGCGTTCAACATTGGGGATGTCACGGTCTGGACTGTTGCCCTTGTCATTCTATAAGGAGTCGCCAACTACGTCATCTGTCAAGGGCGGCACCAAGAAGAATTCTGCTTTCTGGGCGCCCCTTTCCCATAATTGTCTTTACTATTGTCTATGCGTTGCTATATTATATTGTATTATATTATATTATATTATATTATATTATATTATGTTACATAATACTATATTATATTATATATATAATTATATTATATTACATTTATATTATATTATAGTATAGTATAGTATTGTATAGTATAGTATCATAAATAAATATTAGGGCTGCGGAAATTATGATTAATTTCTTGATTAATCGTTAAAAATTTTATCGATTAAATATCGATTAAAATAATTTTAATCGATAAAAATTCGATTAAAATTTAAATTTTTTTTTAGTAATAAATAATAAATTATTGATAATTAATAATAATTTATATATTTTTTACGTACAAACATGTCCCGAGTAATATTAAAATTTATTTTATCAATTTATGTTGACCGGCAGACGTTAACTATAAAACGGCTGACAACCAGAGCCGTATTTACACCATTTTGGGTCCCCGGGCAAAGAAATAGTGTTGGGCTCTTCCCCCGCAGGAATAAAAATGAATATACATAATATATATAAATAAACATATTCCTAAGGGGCCCATATACTCGTGGGTCCCCGGGCAAATGCCCAACGGGCCTATGCGTTAAGACGGCCCTGCTGACAGCATCAGCGCAGTTAAATTTAAACATATAACTAGAAAGTTGAGCAAATATGTTGTTTTTAAGCTAACTGCGGATGGCAAAGTCGAAGATGGTGAAAACGTTTACTGTGTCCACTGCCATAAACAATTCTCTTTTAAAGGATCAAATACATCGCTGACGTACCACCTTCAGCACAAATCAAGTATCAATACATTGTCATGAAATTTAGTTCAAAATATTCTTAATTTTCAATGTCCGCGAGAAATGTTCAGTTAAATGACGTCATAAATATCATTTTTTTGGTTTTAATCGAAATTATCGATTAATTAATCGATAATTTTTCAAAAGTTACAATTAAATTTAAATTAATCGATAACAGCCCTAATAAATATACATGCATCTAAAAAAATACATTTTTGACGTATGATAAAGTCATTACGCTGTTCCAGCTTCGGGACGATCGACGTGGCTTCCAAAGAAAGGGTTTGGGAGTGTTACATAAGGGAAAAAAGACGGGGTGGGGTGGGGTGGAGAGAATTCCCAGAATTAATTAGAAAGATCTTTTCTCAAAATAATGACGTTCGGTTTTGCAATTCGTAGAATTAATAATAATAATAATAATTATTATTATCATAACCAATCTTTAATTTAACGCAGATACGCCAAGTTGCTGTCTTCATGCACAGTTATATTATAAGATTTTACATAATCTTATCTCTCTTCTTATATTTTTGTCTGCAATAATTTTTCCTTCAACATTTTCTTTTATAAAAGAAAGTTAACTATGAGAAATTTAAATCATTGGATGGCGAAATGATTGCACTAAACTAAAAAAAATAAAAATAAAAATAGTGAGCAGGCATAAATATTTCACTTGTCAAATATTTTTACCCAAGAAAAATGCAAAAAGAGAAAAAACAAGTTTTCATCTGTAGAAGATGTCAACCACTAAAATGCATTTATCGCAAACTTAATCAGTTCCGGATTTACTTAAAATCTACACAAGCTATAGCTGATGGCGCCCTCTTTCTTGGGGGCTCCCTAAAAAAATCCTCTGAGGGAGCTATTGACATATTTGGCACTCAAACATAATATCTGGACTTATACAGCCCCCCCCCCAATCTCAAATTAACACCTTATCCAAATTAAAACTCATCGGAAATTGGGAAAACACACCTAAAACACAGCACAAAACACAACCTAAAATACAGCTAATGGCCAAGGATAGCTGCTACACAGGCGATCAAATATTTTCAAATAGTCTTTGATACTGCTAGAAAGTTCGTTTAATTTCTCATTGGACGCACAGTGTTTAACTCTGTATTCTGACTCAGCCACTAATTGCACGTGATGCAAAGAATAAGAAAGCTTGCAGTGGCATAGCTAGGGGAAGGGGAGGGGGTTCCAAATTCAAAAAAATCCCCCGGGCCCCCACTTGAGGTGGGCCCCCAAATGAAAGTCCGAAATTAATTTTTTCTTCATTAAAAATTAAACAATACGCCACCAGTCAAAATGCAGTGGGCGCCAAGGAGGCCAAGCCACCCGGGTCCCCACATCCCGAGCTACGCCACTGAAAGCTTGAAGGCCAAAGTTTTTCCAATGTAACTGATTGGAATCTTCCACTAACTGTTCTCTCTTAAAACAGACAATGGTAACATATCCGCTTGATGACAAGACGAGCTAGGAATTTGTTTACTTTTCCTGCACCAAGGCTTGTTTTAAAGCGAGGTAAGAAGAAGACACTCCTGGGAATTAAGGCAGCCGAAACTGGTTCAATCCACTAGGACCACTAGGACCTAACACCTGGAAATAACTTTAACATTACGCTGACATTTTCGCCTCCGCCACGCCTAAACACTTTTGTTTTCTCCACCACCATGCTCTTTGTAATCATAAGGAAAAAAAAAGAGTTAAAAAAATTAAAAACGTTTTTTTAATCAGTGGTTATATGGTTAAATCATTTTAAGAAAAAGAAAGAAAAAAAAACCGCTCTCATCGTTTTCCTATTCCAAGGTGACTTCACTTGACCTTTCCAAACGTCTAAATGCTGTCAACCTCGATGACCTCTTTACCTTGAACCCTCGCCCTCGCCTCGTCAAGGATTCATAAACTTTACACCAACGCCACGCAAAATTCACCCGTGATCTGCTAAGATGGCCGCCGGTGACACGTGACCCACGTAGCCGGAACAAGAAACTTTAAAATGATGTTGACTCCGGTGGACTGTCCAACGACCGGAGAATGAATTGATGCCCAGTGTCGTCGCCCGGAGACGGCCTTCCATGTCGACGTGGACACAGTTGCCTCATGTTTTAGATTGAAACGTTAACTCAAAGATTCAGGCTAACTTAAATCATTAAACCTTGAAACACTAGAGGATAGAACAAGAAAAAGCAAATTAGTCATCATACATAAGGCAAATGATTCTAACTTGGAAATACAACACAAAGATAACCTAATACAACCTTCAGATAGACGGAGGGATAAAAACACTTTTTCTTATTCCGTATGCAACCACAAACACATACAAATTCTCGTTCTTTCCGTCCGGAATTCGCGCGTGGAATGGGTTGCCTGAGGAAACCAGGAAAACAAACAATCTTATCAACATTTAAAACTCCAATAAAATGCAAACCCAGACAAAAACATGGATACGCGTAGGACGCAACAGTCTTCTATATAGAAGGATCGTCTGTAACAGATGAAATGGTATCTTCATTTACTAAACACTGCAGCGTCCACCCGTTGTATTGTGTGCAGAAACATACACAAATTTACATTATAGTCGAAATGCAGCCTATAATTTTTGGTGGTTATTTCAGGTCACACCTTAAAGAAAGTGCACTTTTTATAATATGCGCCCACCCACCCCTCCCCCCCATGATCCAAATTTGCCATTTGTTTATACAAATAGTCACATACTCACATAGTCGCATAGTTTTTGTAAGTTACCTTGTCTTTGTTTATGCACATAGATTTAGTAGGTTACGCCGTGTTTGTTTATGCACATAGATTTAGTAGGTTACGCCGTGTTTGTTTATGCACATAGATTTAGTAGGTTACGCCGTGTTTGTTTATGCACATAGACTTATTCACTTCGTAATTTGGTAGATCGTAGGTTTGCAGATATGGTTTTTAATTTTCATTCCTTAAATTGCACATAGATTTTTTCGGTCCTTGTTTTGTAACTTCTGACAAGGTGGTGATGTGACGAAGTGGTTTCTGCATTGTTCCGTTTTTAGTCCTGCTAAAAATAATTTTATACACTATTTTGAAAAGAAATGTAATTTTTAAAAAGTTCAATCTTTTAAATTCTTTTTTTTTATACATTTTTTTTTAAATGTTCAGGAATGATTTAATTTCTTTCAATGTGAATCGCTAGGCTAGGGGATGGATGACGAACACACTCTTAACCCAAGGCAAGGTCGCCGCAAATAAAACAGGACTCTATATTTATCAAACAGCTGCTAATTTATGTATCGAGCGGTCACAGAAAAAGCTCCGGCGTTCACTCGCTGTGCACTCGTGTTGGATGTATTTCTGGATACGTTTTTTGTATAAAAATATGATACTTAAAAAAAATAAAAAATCAGTGTCTCGTATTGTTCACATTATGCTTATAATAGAATTATCATGTACGACCGGGTCGCGGGAAGGGTTGCTCTTTAACAAGAAAACTGGGGGGAAAGGGGGGGGATGATGTTATTTTATGTCATTCATCGGCTAAAGGATGTTGACCGACTTAGCGTCTATTCAATTCTATTCATATCACATTGTCCTTCAGTCAGCTATTTTTGTGCCAATATATTAGTTAATACTAGTTACCTAGGATGAGTAGTGTAGTGCTCAAGTGAAGAAACGGTTATGTCACATCTTTGTAGTTTTTAGATATTCAAGTTTTAAAGTTCAAAATTATAAACATTTTTTTTTATAAATAACTAAGTAGATTTGAATTGTTAATTGGGTCAGATACATAGCGGTACTTTTTCATAAAACCTGATTCAAAACATTCTATTTTTTATCCTCTATCAGATACAGGGGATAACTAAAAAAATTGAAATATTCACATAGCTCTTTCTTCCCTTTAAGTCTTCTAATTGATATACTGTATTGTATATGTATAATACATAGGATATATATATATCCTTATGTCCTATAATTGTTTTATTTTTAAGGGAACGCAGTTGAGAGGCAGGAATATTGTTTATACATTTGTCTCAAAATATCCACAATGCATTCCGGAGCAGGACCGGTGCATACGTTCAAGACACCACAATTGTTCGGAAACACGTCTGAAAGTTTGTCAGTGAGCTCCTGTTGGTCTTTACTGTTCCCAGCCAAAAGATCTATTTCGTCAGCAAATCTTAGGTAGCACAAGGGTCTTCAATCTATAGAGATGGATGTGTGGTGATCACTGAGTGCTTCTTGCATGATTTTTTCTAGGAAGATGTTGAACAGGACAGGTGAGAGAATGCAGCACAGGTGAGAGACTGGAGCACAGGTGAGAGACTGGATGCCCTGGTGGACTTCAATGGACATCTTGAAGAAGTCCCCCACACAGCATTTAAATAGGACTGCACCGCTTGCCTGATTGTAGAGTTCTTCCTACAATATAGCAAATGCTTGAGTCAAATCGATAAGACAATTAAGCTCCAGGGCTCTGGTAGTCGAGGCTCATATCGTTAATGGAGTCACTGAAACTGTTCAACAACACGGGGCGTGGTCTGGCCATCTGCAAACCGCGGTGGTATTTAACTAACGTGATTTAATGTCTGGGTCGGTTGGTGGAAGGTAGGTGCGGGGGGGGGTTGTCCGTTAGTGATAAGCCTCATCACTTGTGTCTGGTTTCTGCGCTACGGCTGACTGAGTTTATGACGCTCTCTCCCCACCACCCCGTCTTCTATTTAATAAACTCAGCTGCCCCCTTGAAATGCTATATTTACACAGCAATGATGTTCTTTGGATTTTAAGTCTGGTGGTTCAAGGAATTGTGGACGAACGAGGTAGGTGTGTGTGTGTGTGTGTCTGTGTGTGTGTGTCTGTGTGTGTGTGTGTGTGTGTGTCTGTGTGTGTGTGTGGATGGGTGGGGGCAGGTGAGGTACGCCTACAGACGATGATGCACGATTGCGAAAAAAACACATGTGTCCCGACGTAAACAGTAATTACGGGGCTATGATTTAAATGTATAATCAGTCAAAAAAGGGCATTATCATGATTATAGTGTTAATTAGCTGGAATTAAACAACACCGTAAAAACAAAGTTTTTGACTATAAATCCCTTATATATGAGACAGAACTCGAAGTATTGATATTTTGAACATGTTACGCAACACGCGACAAATATTTACAGGCTGAAACCGACTGATCTCCCCTGGCCTCAAAACCGTGGGAAATAGGGAGGGGGTGTGGACATCGATGGGTGGCGTGAACTCAAGCAAGGGGCACATTAATTTAAACAACAGACACGACATTGACTTATATAGAGATAAACTAAAAATGCATTTATTTAATTATGGTACGTTCGATCAAACTGAAATGTTGACACGATGCAATGTTAGGTGACACGAGTCTATGTGCAAAATTTCAGATCGATGGCATCATGGGAAGTGTGCCATTTTTTACTTTTTTTTCTGCCCGCCCGCGAACGACAGAGATCACGACAGAGAGAGATGAAGAGATGACGACAGAGAGACAAGATTTTGAAGTTAATAAGGGATTTAAAAATGGCATTGAGCTGTTGTATTGTAGGTTCTGTAGTCTTATAAGATTTTATCTATACTAATAAATTAGAGGCAACGCTGAGTTATAATTGTCAAATAAGAAGAAACTTGGGAGAAACTGGTAAACAGAGTTATGACAGATTATGCTTAATACTGTTTAATTAAACAAAACACAGGGTTGAAATTATACTGCAAAATTAGAAAATATATGTGCGGATTTCTTCTGTTAAATAAAAGTTAGTGTCGGTGTCTCTTGTGCTAAAGTTAGTGTCGGTATCTCTTGTGCTAAAGTTAGTGTCGGTGTCTCTTGTGCTAAAGTTAGTGTCGGTGTCTCTTGTGCTAAAGTTAGTGTCGGCATCTCTTGTGCTAAAGTTAGTGTCGGCGTCTCTTGTGCTAAAGTTAGTGTCGGCATCTCTTGTGCTAAAGTTAGTGTCGGCGTCTCTTGTGCTAAAGTTACATGATAAACACACATTAAATTAAAAAAAATAATTATAAAAAGAAGAAAAAAAGCAAATAATCACAGAGAACTCTCAGTTCTAGAAAATGAAATTTAGGCATCAATCTAACACATCGGTACAGACATGTGTGATTTCAGCTACACAGATAATTTTGTTTGTTTGATTATATGTTTATTTATAATCCTCTGTCGGGATATTTGTCCTTCTCTTCCATGTTGCTGTCTACAATATGACCACACGCTCCAGATACAGTTTACTTTAATTTCTTACGTTTCTATCTTTACGTTCGTTCGCGGGTAAAAGCGATTTTGGACCGATTCGTTCGCTTTTCTCTGGCATCTTATCAGGCTTGTCCACACCATCTTATCAGGCTTGTCCACACCATCTTATCAGGCTTGTCCACACCATCTTATCAGGCTTGTCCACACCATCTTATCAGGCTTCCCACGCCATCTTATCAGGCTTGTCCACACCATCTTATCAGGCTTGTCCACGCCATCTTATCAGGCTTGTCCACACCATCTTATCAGGCTTGTCCACACCATCTTATCAGGCTTGTCCACACCATCTTATCAGGCTTGTCCACACCATCTTATCAGGCTTGTCCACACCATCTTATCAGGCTTGTCCACACCATCTTATCAGGCTTGTCCACACCATCTTATCAGGCTTGTCCACACCATCTTATCAGGCTTGTCCACACCATCTTATCAGGCTTGTCCACACCATCTTATCAGGCTTGTCCACACCATCTTATCAGGCTTGTCCACACCATCTTATCAGGCTTGTCCACACCATCTTATCAGGCTTGTCCACACCATCTTATCAGGCTTGTCCACACCATCTTATCAGGCTTGTCCACACCATCTTATCAGGCTTGTCCACACCATCTTATCAGGCTTGTCCACACCATCTTATCAGGCTTGTCCACACCATCTTATCAGGCTTGTCCACACCATCTTATCAGGCTTGTCCACACCATCTTATCAGGCTTGTCCACACCATCTTATCAGGCTTGTCCACACCATCTTATCAGGCTTGTCCACACCATCTTATTAGGCTTGTCCACACCATCTTATCAGGCTTGTCCACACCATCTTATCAGGCTTGTCCACACCATCTTATCAGACTTGCCCACACCATCTTATCAGGCTTGACCACACCATCTTATCAGGCTCACCCACACCATCTTATCAGGCTTGTCCACACCATCTTATCAGGCTTGTCCACACCATCTTATCAGGCTTGTCCACACCATCTTATTAGGCTTGACCACACCATCTTATCAGGCTTGACCACACCATCTTATCAGGCTTGACCACACCATCTTATCAGGCTTGTCCACACCATCTTATCAGGCTTGACCACACCATCTTATCAGGCTTGACCACACCATGTTCAAAAAGATTGTTTTCTGTAGATATCTCTTCTTGGGTTTCTTTTAACCGTGCTACTCGTTACCTCGAAAGCTCATTTGATTTCTTTATGCCTACTCAATTTCACTCTCAACTGCATCACATCATTATTTTTCATTTCAATCAATATTCTTAAACAGCACCGAATATTAGTTACTTCCAACTAGATTTCAATTTAAAACAGAAGTAGCGTGAAATATTTAGTTTAAAAATCAATATACCGAAAAGTTGTAATTATCTTTCAATCGCCCTTTAGTGAGCGGATCAAAGAAAACGTTTGAAGGCTGGATATGGCCCGCGGGCCTGAGTGTGCACTTACATTTATTACAGTCACACAGGAAAAAAGATAAAACGGTATGATAAAATGCATCTGTTTATAGAGTCAGTCAAGGACAAGGAAGAACTACGTTAGATGTGGGGGGGGGAGGGGGAGGGGGAAGAGTAGATAAGTTTCAGGAATTAACCCAAGTCTAGCCACCCCCTCCACCCCCACCCCACACAGTTTGACGCGTCAATGACTCCATGAGGAACGGGGGGGGGGAGGGGGAACGGGGTAGCATTGCAATTAGTAGAATTGTGTTGAACGCTCTTTTATCTTGTTCACGTGTCCAACGGAACAAAAACAATGACACAAACAATGACACAAACAATGACACAAACAATGACACAAACAATGACACAAACAATGACACAAACAATGACACAAACAATGACACAAACAATGACACAAACAATGACACAAACAATGACACAAACAATGACACAAACAATGACACAAACAATGACACAAACAATGATACAAACAATGACACAAACAATGACACAAACAATGACACAAACAATGACACAAACAATGACACAAACAATGACACAAACAATGACACAAACAATGATACAAACAATGACACAAACAATGACACAAACAATGACACAAAGAATGACACAAACAATGACACAAACAATGACACCCACTCCTTAAATGTCGGTAGTATTACTATTTATCCACTCTATTTGAACATAGGAGGCGGGAGGGGCACGAAAACTATCCATTAGAGAGCCTGAAAGGACATCACCTCTAAGGACAGTACCCGAAAGGGCAGTACCCGAAAGGACATTACCCGAAAGGGCATTACCCGAAAGGGCAGTACCCGAAAGGGCAGTACCCGAAAGGGCAGTACCCGAAAGGGCAGCACCCGAAAGGGCAGTACCCGAAAGGGCAGTACCCAAAAGGGCAGCACCCGAAAGGGCAGTACCCGAAAGGACAGTACCCGAAAGGGCAGTACCCGAAAGGGCAGTACCCGAAAGGGCAGTACCCGAAAGGGCAGTACCCGAAAGGACATCAGCCCTAAGGACAGCACCCGAGAGGGCAGCACCCGCAAGGGCAGGACTTGTAACGACACCACTGTAAGGGTAAAAAAAGATGGTGCCCCTAGCATCAATCTGACAAGTATGGTGTCCCTAGCATGTCTGACAAGTATGGTGCCCCTAGCATCAGTCTGACATGTATGGTGCCCCTAGCATCAATCTAACAAGTATGGTGCCCGTAGCATCAGTCTGACATGTATGGTGCTCCTAGCATCAGTCTGACATGTATGGTGCCCCTAGCATCAGTCTGACAAGCCGTAGAAACGGGTTCCCCAAAAATACATTTTATAAGTACATTTATATTTAAAGTTTACCGGACATACGACACGTTCTTCAAGAAGATGATAGAAATGCTTTGATCGTCTCTTGCCCTACTGTCATTGATCGTCTCTTGCCCTACTGTCATTGATCGTCTCTTGCCCTACTGTCATTGATCGTCTCTTGCCCTACTGTCATTGATCGTCTCTTGCCCTACTGTCATTGATCGTCTCTTGCCCTACTGTCATTGATCGTCTCTTGCCCTACTGTCATTGATCGTATCTTGACCTACTGTCATTGATCATCTCTTGCCCTACTGTCATTGATCGTCTCTTGCCCTACTGTCATTGATCGTCTCTTGCCCTACTGTCATTGATCGTCTCTTGCCCTACTGTCATTGATCGTCTCTTGCCCTACTGTCATTGATCGTCTCTTGCCCTACTGTCATTGATCGTCTCTTGCCCTACTGTCATTGATCGTTCCTTGCCCTACTGTCATTGATCGTCTCTTGCCCTACTGTCATTGATCGTCTCTTGCCCTACTGTCATTGATCGTCTCTTGCCCTACTGTCATTGATCGTCTCTTGCCCTACTGTCATTGATCGTCTCTTGCCCTACTGTCATTGATCGTCTCTTGCCCTACTGTCATTGATCGTCTCTTGCCCTACTGTCATGGATCGTCTCTTGCCCTACTGTCATTGATCGTCTCTTGCCCTACTGTCATTGATCGTCTCTTGCCACATAGACAAACAATGGATGTCTTCATTTGTTCTCGAAGCCCCTCCCCCCATGTGACTGCCCCGCCCCAATAAACAAGTATCAATAATCATGTCCATCCACCATGCCGACAGAGGTGTGACGGGTACGAGGGACACGAGTCGTGATACGAACAAAAGTAACGAAACGGCCAAACAGAACAGGAAAGCCACCGGTTATTAATTTTTGTTAACATTTTATTTTTTTTTAAATATTTTTTTTGTCCCATAACTTTGTGGTCGTAGGGGGTTCCAGTGTTTTGATTTTAACTTTCACGGGGCTTGGTAGACTTGGCGGCGCCATCTCCTCTCCAAGTCAGCGGAGGAAGATTTAGCAATGGTCAATAATCAACATTTTTTATTGTGGCTTTAACGTGGGCTAGATCTCACGCACCTCAGCTTGTGAGGCGAGCGCACTATTGACAAAGCTAACCTATGGTTACTGTGCGCATAAGTCAGAACCAGCAGTTAATTAAAACGCCAACTTTTACCTAGACACCGGACACCGCAATACCTTTATTCCCCCCCACCCCCTCCCTTCCATCCTTCAGTACAACAGAGACGACACACCAAGGGTCTTGAACTGCAAAAGTGTCGCACCTAAATAAAATAAGTCAACAACACGTCAAGCACAAATATGCCGATATTAAAGCGAACGTATAAGTTTTCTTTTTTTATTTGCTGCGGGCCGCATAGAACCTCGTATCGGGCCGAAGATGGCCCACGGGCCGCAGATAACCTCTTTGTGGGCAGAATGTGACCCAGGGGCCGCAGAGAACCTCGGAGCGGACGCACTGAACTTCGAAGTTAACCCGGGGTCCCCATGTCACCCACCCTCTCATCTAAGCTACAGCCATGAGGGAACAGCTTCACACCAGGGTCCGAGGTAAGTTATTTTATTCATGCCGTCCCGTGCTCGCCGCGATATCTGGAGATATCTCAGCCATTGTCCCAGCCCGAGATAACCTTGTACCGGTATCACGTGACTACACTGTTTTGTTTTTTTGGCCCCTCTGTGTGTTGCACAACACGGTAGCAATCAGCGGCTAATTGTGGAAACAATTTCATTCAATGAATCAGCTAATCTGTGTGGAAGTGACCCAGGAACACCAGCGGCGGGGCGGGTCTCTCTTGCCGGAAATTGGCAACGTGCTTGTCAATAATAATTCTATTGCTATTTTTAAAAATCGAAGATCACGGTGATTCTCAAAGGTCAAATTTATAACATTAAACGATTTAATTTGTAAGCACGCAATAACACGCTTATAGAGTTACGAGTGATTCTCGTGTTATGTTTCAGAGTTTGTCATCACACCAAAGATGATTTTTAACTCCATTAATTTTTCTCATAAAGTTTCTTATTAATATAAACACACTGAAATGGTTGTCATTCAATTACAGGAAATGACGTCATGTGTCATTTTATCACAGCCTCCGTCCCTAGTATAAATAATTAAACTTATTTTTGTTATTTATTACAGTCTATATTGAAATAAAGGTTTATAACTAAAGCTTTATTGGCGTGCTTAAATCAGATTTTAAAAAAAAAGCACGTTACGTATATAAAATTAAGAATAAAATTTTGATGCGTATCAGTCCCAGCTGTCTGAATTTAACGATTAGCACATATTTTGTAAGATTAATGGCGGGACAAACAACTCCACTTTGTGTTCCGCATGTACCGCGGGCCGCGTGTTAGAGACCACTGCTTTATGGCGATACCTTGTCGGGCGCTTCCCATGCGGCCTATGCTATTTCGAGCTTTGTAATGGACAAACAAATTTATTTGTGTATTCATTTCTATATTTCATTTTCAACCAAATTAGAAGTTAAAAACAATAAGATTTACTTAATGATAAGGTATTACCAATAGTTAAACATAAATAATTATAATAAATACTATGGCGGATATCGAAAGAAATTCATTCTCCCATCTTACTTCAAATATAACTTTTCTGTCTCTATAAAATTCATTATTTGAAATTTTTTTCTTTGAAACTTTATTATTTTTTTTAAAAACTTATAATATTATCTAACAATCCACTCCAGGTGCAGTGCTGGACACACGTTGACCATGAAAGTACCGCTGACCACAACCTTTACTCAATGCCCTTCACATTTTCATCCTTTAAAACCCAGAAAAACAACCGCTGAACTTGGAAGTAACCACCTCTGCCTGGTCCCATTTTATCTGGTCACGTCTGCTAAAGTCATGCACAGTCAACTAAAGTCAAGGAAATTCCTCACATATTTGACCGCCACCAGAAAACGCCTTTAAAAAAAAGTTAACAAACATGTCTGGACATGCACAGCTCTTCGGGGTTTCCCGATTTCATTCATAAATTCCTCTCAGGCCCGTCCCATGCTGTACCACCTCTCAGGCCCGTCCCATGCTGTACCACCTCTCAGGCCCGTCCCATGCTGTACCAACTCTCAGGCCCGTCCCATGCTGTACCAACTCTCAGGCCCGTCCCATGCTGTACCAACTCTCAGGCCCGTCCCATGCTGTACCAACTCTCAGGCCCGTCCCATGCTGTACCAACTCTCAGGCCCGTCCCAAGTTGTACCAACTCTCAGGCCCGTCCCATGCTGTACCAACTCTCAGGCCCGTCCCATGCTGTACCAACTCTCAGGCCCGTCCCATGCTGTACCAACTCTCAGGCCCGTCCCATGCTGTACCAACTCTCAGGCCCGTCCCATGCTGTACCAACTCTCAGGCCCGTCCCAAGTTGTACCAACTCTCAGGCCCGTCCCATGCTGTACCAACTCTCAGGCCCGTCCCATGCTGTACCAACTCTCAGGCCCGTCCCATGCTGTACCACCTCTCAGGCCCGTCCCATGCTGTACCACCTCTCAGGCCCGTCCCATGCTGTACCACCTCTCAGGCCCGTCCCATGCTGTACCACCTCTCAGGCCCGTCCCATGCTGTACCACCTCTCAGGCCCGTCCCATGCTGTACCACCTCTCAGGCCCGTCCCATGCTGTACCACCTCTCAGGCCCGTCCCATGCTGTACCAACTCTCAGGCCCGTCCCATGCTGTACCACCTCTCAGGCCCGTCCCATGCTGTACCACCTCTCAGGCCCGTCCCATGCTGTACCACTCTCAGGCCCGTCCCATGCTGTACCAACTCTCAGTGCATTGTTTTTGCGGATTTGTTTTGTCTATTTAATTGAAAAATAAAAATAATTTTAGTTGCATTTCTGAAATTATACATTAAAAAAAAATATAATTCCTATGGCTTTTTAGGCATTTTCTGTGCTGTTTTTGTTGTTTTCAAATAAAGATTTAAAATATTTTTTTGTACACTCATTAAAAAAAACGTAATTTAAATTAATTATTAGTTCTAGATACGATCCGCGGCGTAACATACACCGCAGACTTGCTCATAGATAGTGCAAAGAACGGGGGTAAAGAACGGAAACAAACAGCAGCACGAAGAAATGTAAATAACGAGAATGAATGTCAGGAAGGGGGGGGGAGCCGCCAATGCATTGTTGGTCTCGAGACACGCGCACTGCGGTTTTTGTTACATGTCCCCCCCACCCTGCACCACCCTCACTTGCCAACCATAAATTGTGATTGGTCGACCCTTGCAAGGGTCATTCTGGTGAATAATATATTTTGATTTTTAAATCCCTTATATTAACTTCCCCGTCTTGTCGTGGTCACGCCCACATGTCCGCCGAAAAACAAAAGTAAAAAATGACTCATTTTCCATGATCCTATCGAGCTGAAATTGTGCACATAGACTTGTGTCACCTAACAATGCATTGTATCAAAATTTCAGATCAATCGAATGTACCGTAATGAAATCAATGAATTTGTAGTTTATCTCCATGTAGCATGTGTAGCCGTCTGCTATAGTTGACCTCCACTGGTCACTGTAGTTCACTCCAGCCTTCGATGTCACAGGGTCTGTCGCGCGGTGCGTATTATATTGAACATAATCAATACTTTTAGTTATGTCTCATATATAAAGGATTTATATTCAAAAACGATTTTACGGGTTGTTTAGTTCTTATTGAAATGGATGTTGTTGGTTTTTTTTTGAAAAAAATGTGAGTATTTAAGTACTATACTAAAACAGTCCTTGTATTTGGTTAGTTCCAACCAGTCGCTGCTACTTCCAAATTTAGCCCAAGTCTATTCCGTCGACCCCATTGAAAAACAACAAGTCTGTCATGAGAGTGAAGTTGAAGAGTATAATTACTCTACACGCCACCACGCACACACTCATCGTCTGCCTACCACGCTGCAGTCATTTCAAAATCTCACGACCCGTGTTGACTCGTGGTGGAGATTATTTCCTATTGAAATCCCCCCCCCAACATCCAATTTTATTCACCCATCCGATAGCAGTGGTACCTCGAGTTACGAATGTAATTCGTACCAGAACCCGGTTCGTTCACCGAAACATTCGTAATTTGAAACATTTTAATCAATGAAATAATGACAATAAAGACTTAGATGAATTGATAAAATGGGAAACTAACTGGAGTATGTCTTTCCACCCAGAAAAGTGTCAACTGTTAAGAGTAACAAAGAAAAAGAAACAAATAAATTCAAAATATTACATTCATGGAAAAGAACTGACCCAAACTAAAGATGCAAAATACTTAGGAGTCTTAATAAATGAGAAACTATCATGGAATCCCCATGTCAATGAAGTTATTAAAAAATCAAACAAAACCTTAGGCTTTATAAAAAGGAACTTTAACAAATGTAATAGAGATATAAAACTAAAATGCTACCTCACTTTGGTGAGACCTGTACTAGAATATGCATCTTCTGTATGGGACCCATCCACCAAAGAAAACATTGATAAACTAGAACAAATTCAAAAAAGAGCTGCCAGATTCATTACTGGAGAATATTCGAAACTGACAAGAATAACACCATTAGTTAAATCATTAAACCTTGAAACACTAGACGATAGAAGAACCAAGAGCAAAGTAGTAATCATACATAAAGCAATTAATTCTAATTTAGAAATACAACACAAAGATAACTTAATACAACCCTCAGATAGACATAAGGATAAAACACCTTTCTTATTCCGTATGCAAGAACAAACACATACAAATTTTCATTCTTCCCGTCCGGAATTCGGGCGTGGAATGGGTTGCCTGAAGAATCCAGGAAAACCAACACTTTATCAACATTTAAATCTCTAATAAAAATGCAGGACTAAACACAAACCATAGATAAGCGTAGGACGCAATAATCTTCTGTATAGAAGGAGCGTCTGTAAACAGATAAGATAAGATAAGATAAGATGACAATCATTTACAAGGATAAATAATCTTTTATTTAAATTTCATAAATAATAATACAAATATTAATAATAATAATATAAAATAATAATTAAAATAAAACAAACCCGTAAAAATAAAGTTGTTGACTATAAATCCCTTATATATGAGACATAACTAACAGTATTGATTATTTTCAAACACGACAAACATTTACAGACTGAATCTGTCTTAACTCAACTTTGCTTCATAACCCTGGGGGGGGGGAGGGGGATGGGGGAGGAAGGGTGGGGGGGAGTTGGAGAGGGGAAAAGTCTGGTCACCGATTCGCTTGACCGAGCTCAGCGTGACACGTAAAATGTAAACAAAAGCACCCCGGTACTTCGATGGGTCGCCTCAACGCGTCAACTCAAACTTTCACGTGGAAAAAAAACAATAACAAACAGTGAATTTGAATTGCATACGTTATATAAGGATAAACTAAAAATGCATTAATTTAATTACGGTACGTTCGATCGGTCTGAAATTTTGATACGCTGCATTGTTAGGTGAGACGGGTTTATGTGCCAAATTTCAGCTCGATCAGATCACGGGAAGTGGGTCATTTATGACTTTTGTTTTTTCCGCCCGCCCAAGACAGAGAGAGATGATGAGACGGTGGTGAAGTTAATATAAGGGATTTAAAAATTAATAATAATGATAATAACTATAAAAGCATGTAAATTTGAGTAACCAGGACGACTCTGGAATAGTGGACATTTATTATGATAACATGATGGGATCGCCTTGCTTTACCATTGTCAAAATGTTCAAATGTCAGAGAAAGAAACAAAAAAAATCATTTCTGATAACTACTAATAGCAGTTAAATATATATTTTTAAATCCCTTATATTAACTTCCAAGTCTTGTCTGTCATCATCTCTTCGTACGTCGGGCGGAAAAAGAAAAGTCAAAAATGACCCACTTCCCGTGATTCGATCGAGCTGAAATTTGGTACATGGAAGTACCGGCGTGCTTTTTTTTACATTTTACGTGTCATGCTGAACTCTAGGGTTATGAAGTAAAGTTGAGTTAAGACAGATTCAGTCTGTAAATGGTTGTCGCGTTTGAAAATAATCAATACTGTTAGTTATGACTCATATATAAGGGATTTATAGTCAAAAACTTTGTTTTTACGGGTTTGTTTTATTCACCCACCTATCAGATATCATTTCGACTAGGTGTGCACCGGATTCAAATTTTTGAAATCCGGCCAGATTTATGAAGTGAAAACCAGCTGGAGTCAGAGCAAGAGCCGGACTTGTAAAAATGGCCAGATTCCGGATTTGCCAGAGCCGAAATCCGGTAAACCCCTAATTTCCACATAGAAATTTTAAATGGGTCCTAACTATTTTAAGTTTGCATGACGTTTAGATAAGAAATATTGGCCTCACACAATGGCCCCTGTCTAACACCCGTACTCCTTTATTTCCCCTACTCCTGGTGACCCTTCTTGCTCGCTGCCGTCAATATTATAAACATACAAACAAACAAACAGACCTAGTGCTGACCCCGTGTCTCTACAGTACTCTATGAATGAAATGAACCTAACTGTCACAGTTCTCACAGAGTGAGATTCAAAGTCAAGGGAATCCATTCCCAGCGTGACTTTGTCCCGAGTTATTTGAGTTGGGGGGCGGGGCGAGCTGGCGACATTATTAAAAGAGTGCCATTCAGAAACTTATGTGAAAGACCCCTACAGTCCTGTTCTCAGACACTTCTCTGTGTCCCCCCCCCCACAACCCACTCCTCACCCTCCCCCTTCACACACCTGAATCCAACTTACCTAAAAAAATTTTTGTTCAGACTTATATATTAGGGTGGATTTTAAGGAGGTAGGCGGTCGAAGTCTTGGCAAGGCGACTGCGCTTGAACAATTTATTTCTCAGAGCCTTTAATTGCGTTAATCCGTCGTAGTTAGAGGCCAAACTGTTGAGGCTAAGTCCCTGCGGTGCCGAGGAAATTGTGTTGGCTGTCTGACAAAGTCTTCCCCCAGCGGTCCACAGCAAAGAGAAATTCTCAACTGACGCTTGATTGTACCCGATGACTTACGACTTAAGACGTAGTTAGGATTTCTGTGGCCTTGATTTCCTGTTTGTGCTAAATCTAAAACATTTGGGCCCTTATCTGCTGATATTAAGGATTACAAAAAAATCTTGCCTCATTGAATCTGCTTGGATGCCTCTGAGAGATATGTTCCCCCACTTCTTTGATCACTTTATTAAGTTAAATAGAAGTAATGAAAATGATCCCAGGGATATAGACGATAATTTCTTGATGATGGTAAGGCATGAAAACAACAACAACATTAGAACGTGTTTAAGTATGAGATGGGAAAATAAAATGTATGAAATGAATTAGGGACATGAAATTGAATGATGAATGAAACAACCGATGAAATTTAATGAAATTAATCGAGGCATAAGGCAGGGAAGTGAAATTTATCGAGGCATTAAAAGTAGAAAAAAAAAGAAATCTATCATGGTATAAAGCAGAAAAATTAAATCTATCGAAGGATAAAGCAGGGAAATGAAATCTAACGAGGAATGAAGCAGGGAAATGAAATTTATCCAGATATAACGCAGGGAAGTGAGCTCCATCGAGGCATAAATCAAGAAAATGAAATGAAATGGGACACGAAAGAGGCTAGTAAATTGTAATTACGGCCTGAAACAGACAATTTAAAATTATTGAGGAATGAAAAGCACAACTTTCTCCCAACATGATATCAATCGCCTCACCTTAGACCCCGATCGCCGAAAACAAACAAGGTATTTGCCAAGACAAATATTTAACCCAATTAATGGCGTCAATAAGTTTCGCGAGGCTATTTTTAAGAAACGTAAACATCGAATGCAATAAATAGGTATAGCGGTGGCGCACGTCGGACCGGGATTCATACACTATATGATTTACCCGCTTCACCGACGGCAAGACGGAGACAAAACGATATGCAAATCACACTGTCACAGGTATGTAGGATATACGCACCTGAGGTGACCTTCTTTGCTTTGGGTTTTTCCCAGGCATAGTTCTGGAGCAGGAGTCGGAAAGATAAGACACAGAACTTGCGACTCCGAGATTAAAGATTTTCAGTCTCATACGATCCCAGAAACAGTCATTCATTAGTAAGTCATCTAACAACAGAAACAGTCATTCATTAGTAAGTCATCTAACAACAGAAACAGTCATTCATTAGTAAGTTATCTAAGAACATAAATAGTCATTCATTAGTAAGTCATCTAACAACAGAAACAGTCATTCATTAGTAAGTCATCTAACAACAGAAACAGTCATTCATTAGTAAGTCATCTAACAACAGAAACAGGCATTCATTAGTAAGTCATCTAAAATCTAGTTCTTTAAAATTTATCTTATATATTGCAGACGCTCCTTTTATACGGAAGATTATTGCGTCCTACGCTTTTCCATGGTTTATGCCTAGTCTTGCACTTTGTTATATCAGAGATTCGTTGTTTGTTTTTGGAAGAGAGTAAAATTATGGACTACTGCCAAGTTCAATAAACAATAAAACAAAATGGCTGGCTGAAATGAATATTTAAAAAAAATGCCTTAGCATTGAGCTGATATTTTGAGTGGTCATGTTTCAGCACACTGGGTGGGATACACAAATCTTGCGAAAACTTCTACATGTATAGATTGATGGGTGACAGAGAGGTTATATGTCAGATCGGTCTAAGCATAAATGTTCAAAAAACTTTTCCGGACAGTATGCCAAATCTAAATGATGATATACCCCGTTTTATTTAAGATAAGAACCTTTTGTCCGCAGAGCTAAAGCGTTTCAGTTTTCACTTCAGGAAAAGAAACGCATTCGGCATTTACCTTAAAATATATTGAAATCTTGACAAAATAGTGATACGTCTCTCGAATTCACTTACCTGACGTCATCAAGCCCCAGTCAGTTGAATTCACTTACCTGACGTCATCAAACCTCCGTCAGTTGAATTAACTTTCCTGACGTCATCAAGCCCCAGTCAGTTGAATTCACTTACCTGACGTCATCAAGCCCCAGTCAGTTGAATTCACTTACCTGACGTCATCAAACCTCCGTCAGTTGAATTCACTTTCCTGACGTCATCAAGCCCCAGTCAGTTGAATTCACTTACCTGACGTCATCAAGCCCCAGTCAGTTGAATTCACTTACCTGACGTCATCAAGCCCCAGTCAGTTATCTTATCTTATCTTATCTTATCTGTTTACAGACGCTCCTTCTATACAGAAGATTATTGCGTCCTACGCTTATCTATGGTTTTTGTTTAGTCCTGCATTTTTATTAGAGATTTAAATGCTGATAAAGTGTTGGTTTTCCTGGATTCTTTAGGCAACCCATTCCACGCCCGAATTCCCGACGGGAAGAAGGAAAACTTGTATGTGTTTGTTCTTGCATACGGAATAAGAAAGGTGTTTTTATCCTTATGTCTATCTGAGGGTTGTATTAAGTTATCTTTGTGTTGTATTTCTAAATTAGAATTAATTGCTTTGTGTATGATTACTACTTTGCTTTTGGTTCTTCTATCCTCTAGTGTTTCAAGGTTTAATGATTTAACAGTTGAATTCACTTACCTGACGTCATCAAGCCCCTGTCAGTTGAATTCACTTACCTGACGTCATCAAACCTCCGTCAGTTGAATTCACTTACCTGACGTCATAAAACCTCCGTCAGTTGAATTCACTTACCTGACGTCATCAAGCCTCCGTCAGTTGAATTCACTTACCTGACGTCATCAAGCCCCAGTCAGTTGAATTCACTTTCCTGACGTCATCAAACCTCCGTCAGTTGAATTCACTTACCTGAGGTCATCAAGCCCCAGTCAGTTGAATTCACTTACCTGACGTCATCAAACCTCCGTCAGTTGAATTCACTTACCTGACGTCATCAAGCCCCACTCAGTCGAATTCACTTACCTTTGAAATCAGCCCCACCTCTGTCCCGCAATGTCACCGCCCCAGAGTTACCCCTTAAGAGTCGCCTATTTTTTCTTAGACATGACGTCACTGGGTTTTTCCAACCCAGGTGTGAAAGAGAGTCGTGTCCTTTAACGGTAGGTTTGTCGCCGATGAACCGTGAAAGGCATCAAGCCCTGAACCTTGTGTGGATCGATCAGCGCTAACAGAAATACCTGAGATTTGGTTCAAGTTCAGTGACTCTAGCAGTCACGAACCGTGGATAGTCTTTACAGAACTAAGGGAAGTGATCCAGGAAATACAAAACTAATGTTTATATACACTCACTTTCTCTCACACGTACATGTGTTTTATATAAAATGTTATGAAATCCATGTAACACTAAACAAATCTCAGGAAAAATTAAACAAAAAAGAACATTGCCAGTTTACTTTAAAAACAAATATGAAATTGGACGGTGGTGGAGCTGCGGTCGAGCGGCAGCGCGCTCGTCTGGCGTACCGAGAGTCATGGGTTCGGATCTCGGCGAAGGCGCCGGCTGGTTCCTGTTACTAATGGGTCCAGTGAGCTGTGAATGGGTTCCTGACATTAATTGGGGTAAAGTAATAGCGGCTGGGAATTCCTCTAGTATGCCGTGGTTATAGAAACTTGTGAACGCTGCTTCACTTGCCCCATAGCCACAATGGTCTTAATAGGGAACTGTACATTATGCAAATCAAACTTAATCGTTGATACATTGTCAAGTTTCCTAGAATTTTTAGATGAAAACAAAAATATAATGAGCAATAATTTTAATATTTTCAGTGATACACAATAATAAACATTATTGACTTTAATATATATATTTGAATATGTTATTCTTACTAGATACGCCCCGCGGCGTAGCATACGCCGCCGACTTGCTGATGGATAGTGCAAAACAAAGAGGGGGGGGGAGAAACGGACACAAACTACAGCAGGAAGAAATCCAAACAAAGCGAAGAACGTCGGTGGAGGTATTAAGCGACGCATAGTTGGTCTCGAGACATTCGCACCTGCCCAACACCCTTCACCACCCTAGCTTGCCAACCATAAACTGCGATTGGCCGACCCTAGCAACGGTCACTCTTTTTCGCAACACGAGGGGAAAAGAACGGGCACAAACACACATTTTAAAAATTAAAAAATTTTTTTTCGCTGGGGCTTGAACCCAGGACCTTCAGCGTGTAAGGCGGACGCGGTAACCACTACACTACGAATCTCATGTTATTCTGTGAAGGAACAACGCAAATGAACGCAAGAATCATTGTTGGCCTCGAGACATTGGTCGACCCCAGCGAGGGTCATTTGTCATGCTCATTAGCACATACTCGCTTTGGTGAATTACATATATAGTTTATTTAAAAAGTTTTAATGAGTTTGAATTTATAAATATTTTTTAAAGTTTTAACTTCACGCTATCAGAAACACAAAAGCAACTTTAATTAAGTTTGCTCTAAAGAATTTCCCGGCAATTGAGACATGAAGTCCAATGTACACAAGTCGTGCCAAATGCCATCCAATTACGTACTGATTTATCACTCATGGGAATATTGACAAGTATCACAGTTGGTTTTTTATATTTAAAAATCATTAAAAGCCGTTACATGTATGTAAGACAAATCTACTGGCCCTACATCTTTATAAAAACATAATTATAAATTATTATTGTTTTAATTATATTTATTATTGTCATTATTATTATTATTATTATTATTATTATTATTATTATTATTATTATATTAATTCTTTTTACCTGCAAACTGTTTCGTAAAAATTTGGATAGTTGTTATTTGAGGGAATCAATGTATTATATTTCACTGGTGGGTACAGTATGTACGAAAATGAAATTTACATAATGAAATTGATTAGGGCTTTTTGGGAATTCCCAAAATTCAGTTAGTCGAAGGGCGGGAAGAAATAATTGTTTTAAGATATCTTTGAATTTTAGGAAACAATATTTTCTACGTTAGGGAAAAATTCAACTAAAAAATATTGGAAATTGTTTTAGTCTAAGTAGAGTTTATAAAATTACATAATCCTTTTACAGAATTGAAATTCAGTCTTTTAATATAAGAGTTACTATTTCACGTGTGGTAGAACAGCATTGAACTGTGGGGTGATGTTGGGTCAGTTTTATTTAATATAAGAGTTACTATTTCACGTGTGGTAGAACAGCATTGAACTGTGGGGTGATGTTGGGTCAGTTTTATTTAATATAAGAGTTACTATTTCACGTGTGGTAGAACAGCATTGAACTGTGGGGTGATGTTGGGTCAGTTTTATTTAATATAAGAGTTACTATTTCACGTGTGGTAGAACAGCATTGAACTGTGGGGTGATGTTGGGTCAGTTTTATTTAATATAAGAGTTACTATTTCACGTGTGGTAGAACAGCATTGAACTGTGGGGTGATGTTGGGTCAGTTTTATTTAATATAAGAGTTACTATTTCACGTGTGGTAGAACAGCATTGAACTGTGGGGTGATGTTGGGTCAGTTTTATTTAATATAAGAGTTACTATTTCACGTGTGGTAGAACAGCATTGAACTGTGGGGTGATGTTGGGTCAGTTTTATTTAATATAAGAGTTACTATTTCACGTGTGGTAGAACAGCATTGAACTGTGGGGTGATGTTGGGTCAGTTTTATTTAATATAAGAGTTACTATTTCACGTGTGGTAGAACAGCATTGAACTGTGGGGTGATGTTGGGTCAGTTTTATTTAATATAAGAGTTACTATTTCACGTGTGGTAGAACAGCATTGAACTGTGGGGTGATGTTGGGTCAGTTTTATTTAATATAAGAGTTACTATTTCACGTGTGGTAGAACAGCATTGAACTGTGGGGTGATGTTGGGTCAGTTTTATTTAATATAAGAGTTACTATTTCACGTGTGGTAGAACAGCATTGAACTGTGGGGTGATGTTGGGTCAGTTTTATTTAATATAAGAGTTACTATTTCACGTGTGGTAGAACAGCATTGAACTGTGGGGTGATGTTGGGTCAGTTTTATTTAATATAAGAGTTACTATTTCACGTGTGGTAGAACAGCATTGAACTGTGGGGTGATGTTGGGTCAGTTTTATTTAATATAAGAGTTACTATTTCACGTGTGGTAGAACAGCATTGAACTGTGGGGTGATGTTGGGTCAGTTTTATTTAATATAAGAGTTACTATTTCACGTGTGGTAGAACAGCATTGAACTGTGGGGTGATGTTGGGTCAGTTTTATTTAATATAAGAGTTA
Source organism: Ampullaceana balthica (assembly GCA_944989445.1). Lineage (NCBI taxonomy): Eukaryota > Metazoa > Mollusca > Gastropoda > Lymnaeidae > Ampullaceana > Ampullaceana balthica. Next base: position 201,886 of record CALYLW010000908.1, read on the forward strand.
CTATTTCACGTGTGGTAGAACAGCATTGAACTGTGGGGTGATGTTGGGTCAGTTTTATTTAATATAAGAGTTACTATTTCACGTGTGGTAGAACAGCATTGAACTGTGGGGTGATGTTGGGTCAGTTTTATTTAATATAAGAGTTACTATTTCACGTGTGGTAGAACAGCATTGAACTGTGGGGTGATGTTGGGTCAGTTTTATTTAATATAAGAGTTACTATTTCACGTGTGGTAGAACAGCATTGAACTGTGGGGTGATGTTGGGTCAGTTTTATTTAATATAAGAGTTACTATTTCACGTGTGGTAGAACAGCATTGAACTGTGGGGTGATGTTGGGTCAGTTTTATTTAATATAAGAGTTACTATTTCACGTGTGGTAGAACAGCATTGAACTGTGGGGTGATGTTGGGTCAGTTTTATTTAATATAAGAGTTACTATTTCACGTGTGGTAGAACAGCATTGAACTGTGGGGTGATGTTGGGTCAGTTTTATTTAATATAAGAGTTACTATTTCACGTGTGGTAGAACAGCATTGAACTGTGGGGTGATGTTGGGTCAGTTTTATTTAATATAAGAGTTACTATTTCACGTGTGGTAGAACAGCATTGAACTGTGGGGTGATGTTGGGTCAGTTTTATTTAATATAAGAGTTACTATTTCACGTGTGGTAGAACAGCATTGAACTGTGGGGTGATGTTGGGTCAGTTTTATTTAATATAAGAGTTACTATTTCACGTGTGGTAGAACAGCATTGAACTGTGGGGTGATGTTGGGTCAGTTTTATTTAATATAAGAGTTACTATTTCACGTGTGGTAGAACAGCATTGAACTGTGGGGTGATGTTGGGTCAGTTTTATTTAATATAAGAGTTACTATTTCACGTGTGGTAGAACAGCATTGAACTGTGGGGTGATGTTGGGTCAGTTTTATTTAATATAAGAGTTACTATTTCACGTGTGGTAGAACAGCATTGAACTGTGGGGTGATGTTGGGTCAGTTTTATTTAATATAAGAGTTACTATTTCACGTGTGGTAGAACAGCATTGAACTGTGGGGTGATGTTGGGTCAGTTTTATTTAATATAAGAGTTACTATTTCACGTGTGGTAGAACAGCATTGAACTGTGGGGTGATGTTGGGTCAGTTTTATTTAATATAAGAGTTACTATTTCACGTGTGGTAGAACAGCATTGAACTGTGGGGTGATGTTGGGTCAGTTTTATTTAATATAAGAGTTACTATTTCACGTGTGGTAGAACAGCATTGAACTGTGGGGTGATGTTGGGTCAGTTTTATTTAATATAAGAGTTACTATTTCACGTGTGGTAGAACAGCATTGAACTGTGGGGTGATGTTGGGTCAGTTTTATTTAATATAAGAGTTACTATTTCACGTGTGGTAGAACAGCATTGAACTGTGGGGTGATGTTGGGTCAGTTTTATTTAATATAAGAGTTACTATTTCACGTGTGGTAGAACAGCATTGAACTGTGGGGTGATGTTGGGTCAGTTTTATTTAATATAAGAGTTACTATTTCACGTGTGGTAGAACAGCATTGAACTGTGGGGTGATGTTGGGTCAGTTTTATTTAATATAAGAGTTACTATTTCACGTGTGGTAGAACAGCATTGAACTGTGGGGTGATGTTGGGTCAGTTTTATTTAATATAAGAGTTACTATTTCACGTGTGGTAGAACAGCATTGAACTGTGGGGTGATGTTGGGTCAGTTTTATTTAATATAAGAGTTACTATTTCACGTGTGGTAGAACAGCATTGAACTGTGGGGTGATGTTGGGTCAGTTTTATTTAATATAAGAGTTACTATTTCACGTGTGGTAGAACAGCATTGAACTGTGGGGTGATGTTGGGTCAGTTTTATTTAATATAAGAGTTACTATTTCACGTGTGGTAGAACAGCATTGAACTGTGGGGTGATGTTGGGTCAGTTTTATTTAATATAAGAGTTACTATTTCACGTGTGGTAGAACAGCATTGAACTGTGGGGTGATGTTGGGTCAGTTTTATTTAATATAAGAGTTACTATTTCACGTGTGGTAGAACAGCATTGAACTGTGGGGTGATGTTGGGTCAGTTTTATTTAATATAAGAGTTACTATTTCACGTGTGGTAGAACAGCATTGAACTGTGGGGTGATGTTGGGTCAGTTTTATTTAATATAAGAGTTACTATTTCACGTGTGGTAGAACAGCATTGAACTGTGGGGTGATGTTGGGTCAGTTTTATTTAATATAAGAGTTACTATTTCACGTGTGGTAGAACAGCATTGAACTGTGGGGTGATGTTGGGTCAGTTTTATTTAATATAAGAGTTACTATTTCACGTGTGGTAGAACAGCATTGAACTGTGGGGTGATGTTGGGTCAGTTTTATTTAATATAAGAGTTACTATTTCACGTGTGGTAGAACAGCATTGAACTGTGGGGTGATGTTGGGTCAGTTTTATTTAATATAAGAGTTACTATTTCACGTGTGGTAGAACAGCATTGAACTGTGGGGTGATGCTGGGTCAGTTTTATTTAATATAAGAGTTACTATTTCACGTGTGGTAGAACAGCATTGAACTGTGGGGTGATGTTGGGTCAGTTTTATTTAATATAAGAGTTACTATTTCACGTGTGGTAGAACAGCATTGAACTGTGGGGTGATGTTGGGTCAGTTTTATTTAATATAAGAGTTACTATTTCACGTGTGGTAGAACAGCATTGAACTGTGGGGTGATGTTGGGTCAGTTTTATTTAATATAAGAGTTACTATTTCACGTGTGGTAGAACAGCATTGAACTGTGGGGTGATGTTGGGTCAGTTTTATTTAATATAAGAGTTACTATTTCACGTGTGGTAGAACAGCATTGAACTGTGGGGTGATGCTGGGTCAGTTTTATTTAATATTAGAGTTACTATTTCACGTGTGGTAGAACAGCATTGAACTGTGGGGTGATGTTGGGTCAGTTTTATTTAATATAAGAGTTACTATTTCACGTGTGGTAGAACAGCATTGAACTGTGGGGTGATGCTGGGTCAGTTTTATTTAATATAAGAGTTACTATTTCACGTGTGGTAGAACAGCATTGAACTGTGGGGTGATGCTGGGTCAGTTTTATTTAATATTAGAGTTACTATTTCACGTGTGGTAGAACAGCATTGAACTGTGGGGTGATGCTGGGTCAGTTTTATTTAATATAAGAGTTACTATTTCACGTGTGGTAGAACAGCATTGAACTGTGGGGTGATGCTGGGTCAGTTTTATTTAATATTAGAGTTACTATTTCACGTGTGGTAGAACAGCATTGAACTGTGGGGTGATGCTGGGTCAGTTTTATTTAATATTAGAGTTACTATTTCACGTGTGGTAGAACAGCATTGAACTGTGGGGTGATGCTGGGTCAGTTTTATTTAATATTAGAGTTACTATTTCACGTGTGGTAGAACAGCATTGAACTGTGGGGTGATGCTGGGTCAGTTTTATTTAATATTAGAGTTACTATTTCACGTGTGGTAGAACAGCATTGAACTGTGGGGTGATGCTGGGTCAGTTTTATTTAATATAAGAGTTACTATTTCACGTGTGGTAGAACAGCATTGAACTGTGGGGTGATGCTGGGTCAGTTTTATTTAATATTAGAGTTACTATTTCACGTGTGGTAGAACAGCATTGAACTGTGGGGTGATGCTGGGTCAGTTTTATTTAATATAAGAGTTACTATTTCACGTGTGGTAGAACAGCATTGAACTGTGGGGTGATGCTGGGTCAGTTTTATTTAATATAAGAGTTACTATTTCACGTGTGGTAGAACAGCATTGAACTGTGGGGTGATGCTGGGTCAGTTTTATTTAATATTAGAGTTACTATTTCACGTGTGGTAGAACAGCATTGAACTGTGGGGTGATGCTGGGTCAGTTTTATTTAATATTAGAGTTACTATTTCACGTGTGGTAGAACAGCATTGAACTGTGGGGTGATGCTGGGTCAGTTTTATTTAATATAAGAGTTACTATTTCACGTGTGGTAGAACAGCATTGAACTGTGGGGTGATGCTGGGTCAGTTTTATTTAATATAAGAGTTACTATTTCACGTGTGGTAGAACAGCATTGAACTGTGGGGTGATGCTGGGTCAGTTTTATTTAATATTAGAGTTACTATTTCACGTGTGGTAGAACAGCATTGAACTGTGGGGTGATGCTGGGTCAGTTTTATTTAATATAAGAGTTACTATTTCACGTGTGGTAGAACAGCATTGAACTGTGGGGTGATGCTGGGTCAGTTTTATTTAATATTAGAGTTACTATTTCACGTGTGGTAGAACAGCATTGAACTGTGGGGTGATGCTGGGTCAGTTTTATTTAATATTAGAGTTACTATTTCACGTGTGGTAGAACAGCATTGAACTGTGGGGTGATGCTGGGTCAGTTTTATTTAATATTAGAGTTACTATTTCACGTGTGGTAGAACAGCATTGAACTGTGGGGTGATGCTGGGTCAGTTTTATTTAATATTAGAGTTACTATTTCACGTGTGGTAGAACAGCATTGAACTGTGGGGTGATGCTGGGTCAGTTTTATTTAATATAAGAGTTACTATTTCACGTGTGGTAGAACAGCATTGAACTGTGGGGTGATGCTGGGTCAGTTTTATTTAATATTAGAGTTACTATTTCACGTGTGGTAGAACAGCATTGAACTGTGGGGTGATGCTGGGTCAGTTTTATTTAATATAAGAGTTACTATTTCACGTGTGGTAGAACAGCATTGAACTGTGGGGTGATGCTGGGTCAGTTTTATTTAATATAAGAGTTACTATTTCACGTGTGGTAGAACAGCATTGAACTGTGGGGTGATGCTGGGTCAGTTTTATTTAATATTAGAGTTACTATTTCACGTGTGGTAGAACAGCATTGAACTGTGGGGTGATGCTGGGTCAGTTTTATTTAATATTAGAGTTACTATTTCACGTGTGGTAGAACAGCATTGAACTGTGGGGTGATGCTGGGTCAGTTTTATTTAATATTAGAGTTACTATTTCACGTGTGGTAGAACAGCATTGAACTGTGGGGTGATGCTGGGTCAGTTTTATTTAATATTAGAGTTACTATTTCACGTGTGGTAGAACAGCATTGAACTGTGGGGTGATGCTGGGTCAGTTTTATTTAATATTAGAGTTACTATTTCACGTGTGGTAGAACAGCATTGAACTGTGGGGTGATGCTGGGTCAGTTTTATTTAATATTAGAGTTACTATTTCACGTGTGGTAGAACAGCATTGAACTGTGGGGTGATGCTGGGTCAGTTTTATTTAATATTAGAGTTACTATTTCACGTGTGGTAGAACAGCATTGAACTGTGGGGTGATGCTGGGTCAGTTTTATTTAATATAAGAGTTACTATTTCACGTGTGGTAGAACAGCATTGAACTGTGGGGTGATGCTGGGTCAGTTTTATTTAATATAAGAGTTACTATTTCACGTGTGGTAGAACAGCATTGAACTGTGGGGTGATGCTGGGTCAGTTTTATTTAATATTAGAGTTACTATTTCACGTGTGGTAGAACAGCATTGAACTGTGGGGTGATGCTGGGTCAGTTTTATTTAATATTAGAGTTACTATTTCACGTGTGGTAGAACAGCATTGAACTGTGGGGTGATGCTGGGTCAGTTTTATTTAATATTAGAGTTACTATTTCACGTGTGGTAGAACAGCATTGAACTGTGGGGTGATGCTGGGTCAGTTTTATTTAATATTAGAGTTACTATTTCACGTGTGGTAGAACAGCATTGAACTGTGGGGTGATGCTGGGTCAGTTTTATTTAATATTAGAGTTACTATTTCACGTGTGGTAGAACAGCATTGAACTGTGGGGTGATGCTGGGTCAGTTTTATTTAATATTAGAGTTACTATTTCACGTGTGGTAGAAACAGCATTGAACTGTGGGGTGATGCTGGGTCAGTTTTATTTAATATAAGAGTTACTATTTCACGTGTGGTAGAACAGCATTGAACTGTGGGGTGATGCTGGGTCAGTTTTATTTAATATTAGAGTTACTATTTCACGTGTGGTAGAACAGCATTGAACTGTGGGGTGATGCTGGGTCAGTTTTATTTAATATAAGAGTTACTATTTCACGTGTGGTAGAACAGCATTGAACTGTGGGGTGATGCTGGGTCAGTTTTATTTAATATAAGAGTTACTATTTCACGTGTGGTAGAACAGCATTGAACTGTGGGGTGATGCTGGGTCAGTTTTATTTAATATTAGAGTTACTATTTCACGTGTGGTAGAACAGCATTGAACTGTGGGGTGATGCTGGGTCAGTTTTATTTAATATTAGAGTTACTATTTCACGTGTGGTAGAACAGCATTGAACTGTGGGGTGATGCTGGGTCAGTTTTATTTAATATAAGAGTTACTATTTCACGTGTGGTAGAACAGCATTGAACTGTGGGGTGATGCTGGGTCAGTTTTATTTAATATAAGAGTTACTATTTCACGTGTGGTAGAACAGCATTGAACTGTGGGGTGATGCTGGGTCAGTTTTATTTAATATTAGAGTTACTATTTCACGTGTGGTAGAACAGCATTGAACTGTGGGGTGATGCTGGGTCAGTTTTATTTAATATAAGAGTTACTATTTCACGTGTGGTAGAACAGCATTGAACTGTGGGGTGATGCTGGGTCAGTTTTATTTAATATTAGAGTTACTATTTCACGTGTGGTAGAACAGCATTGAACTGTGGGGTGATGCTGGGTCAGTTTTATTTAATATTAGAGTTACTATTTCACGTGTGGTAGAACAGCATTGAACTGTGGGGTGATGCTGGGTCAGTTTTATTTAATATTAGAGTTACTATTTCACGTGTGGTAGAACAGCATTGAACTGTGGGGTGATGCTGGGTCAGTTTTATTTAATATTAGAGTTACTATTTCACGTGTGGTAGAAAAGCATTGAACTGTGGGGTGATGCTGGGTCAGTTTTATTTAATATAAGAGTTACTATTTCACGTGTGGTAGAACAGCATTGAACTGTGGGGTGATGCTGGGTCAGTTTTATTTAATATTAGAGTTACTATTTCACGTGTGGTAGAACAGCATTGAACTGTGGGGTGATGCTGGGTCAGTTTTATTTAATATAAGAGTTACTATTTCACGTGTGGTAGAACAGCATTGAACTGTGGGGTGATGCTGGGTCAGTTTTATTTAATATAAGAGTTACTATTTCACGTGTGGTAGAACAGCATTGAACTGTGGGGTGATGCTGGGTCAGTTTTATTTAATATTAGAGTTACTATTTCACGTGTGGTAGAACAGCATTGAACTGTGGGGTGATGCTGGGTCAGTTTTATTTAATATTAGAGTTACTATTTCACGTGTGGTAGAACAGCATTGAACTGTGGGGTGATGCTGGGTCAGTTTTATTTAATATTAGAGTTACTATTTCACGTGTGGTAGAACAGCATTGAACTGTGGGGTGATGCTGGGTCAGTTTTATTTAATATTAGAGTTACTATTTCACGTGTGGTAGAACAGCATTGAACTGTGGGGTGATGCTGGGTCAGTTTTATTTAATATTAGAGTTACTATTTCACGTGTGGTAGAACAGCATTGAACTGTGGGGTGATGCTGGGTCAGTTTTAAATAAATATGCCACTTTAAGTCATAGGTATAAGTTGGATAGCGAAGTCAATAGTGCGCTCGCCTCACAAGCTGAGGGGCGTGGGATCGAGCCCACGTGAAAGCCAGAATAAAAATGTTGATGAATGACTATCGCTAAAAAGTCCTCCGCTGACCTGGAGAGGAGATGGGCGCCGCCAAGTTCTACCAAGCCCCGAGAAAGTTGCAATGGAAACATCAGAACCCCTTACGACCGCGAGGTTATGGGAGTCACACACACAAAAGTTGACAGCATTGAACAATGGGGTGATTTTGGGTCAGTTTTAAATAAATATGCCACTTTAAGTCAGAGGTATAAGTTGACAATTTATAAACAATAATTTACTGTTGTATTTCAAGTTCCTGGCACAGAGCAGGATGTGCATTTATTGAATTGATGACATTGATTTTTTATAATCATAATCTCTATATATCTTATTAAAATTTGATACTTACATATGATATTTCCTAAATTTACTTTTAGATCATTTAAAATTCACGTATTTTCGTATTTGAATTTTTTTAAACATACACTGCATTAAATCCAAATTCAGTTCCACTAAATAGAAAATTGGATTTTAAAAAGTTGAAACTTGAAAGTTGCTGTTAGTAACATGTGATTTTTTTCTAGAGTGTAAGAATAATTTACAATTGTTCACAATTTTTTAAGATAACTGTTTTGAAAAAGCACATTTATTTTTAGCCTCGGACACAACTACTCACAACCTAATTCGAACAGGAAATTTGATATCGTCAGTTCGACAGTAACAGTTAAAGCCAAATAAAACTCGCAGTGTCTCCATTTCATGATTTTAGATTTAAAATAACAATGACGTCAACACTACTCTAATTCTTGTTGGAATCATGTCAAGGACAGAATATAATCTCTAACTACCACTTCTATATCTTGATTTTGTTTTCGTGTGCAGACTTATAGATTTACGTTGACATTTTGGAGATCTTCAATAACGCCAGTTGTTATTTTAACAAAAAGGAATCATTTTTTAAATTATTGTAATCTAAAATCTAAATGATGAATTTAGACGAGACATCTTTTTTTATTTTCGTGTGTTATAGTTGAAACCTTCATTGTTTCACTGTCTGTTGGCGTGACATAACTTTAGCTCTGTTTTTCTGTATTTATAGAAATAGTGGAACCAGTTTACAGGAATGATGGTAGACTATCTCCTTGTGGAACTAAACTCAAAATGCTTGAATAGAAAACATCTACCAAAACAATGGCTTCGTCAGTGCGAGTACTTCACGTCTGAATAAGTCACTTGGTTAATAATAAAAAATCTTTTATTTACGAGACATAAATAAAAGAATGTTCATTATATTACGCATCGCACGACTTTCAAGACATCGAAAATTGTAGTTATGTCTCATATATAAAATATTTATAGCAAACACACAAAACAAACTACTACAGTCTGCCTGCTAAATTTCAGCTCAATTTGATCACAGGAAAACGGGTTATAAAAACCTATTTAATATAGTGCGCACCGCGAAACAGATTAGCAATTACTAGCATTTATATTTACATATCGGGAATATATATATATATATATTATATATTTATAATACGCACCGCACCGCGCGACATGACAATATTATAAAGGTTGTTCAATATAATACGCACCTCGACACCTTAGCATAAAAATTAACATGCTAAATAGAGATAAATAGAGATAATATAAAAATTAATTAATTTCAATTACAGTACATTCGATCGATCTGAAATTCATCGTCACGAGTCTGCCTGCAAAATTTCAGCTCGCTAGTATACAAGGAAGTGGGTTAAAATCGATCCAAAGTTGTTTCGGCAAACAATCAAGCAATTCATCAAGCAATCAAGCAGACGCCACGAGTTAATATAAGTTATTTAAAAAGACATTGAAGTAATGCACTCGATATACATCACGATTGACGGTACCTTAAAAAGTACGATTGACGGTACCTTAAAAAGTACGACTGACGGTACCTTAAAAAGTACGATTGACGGTACCTTAAAAAGTACGATTGACGGTACCTTAAAAAGTACGATTGACGGTACCTTAAAAAGTACGATTGACGGTACCTTAAAAAGTACGATTGACGGTACCTTAAAAAGTACGATTGACGGTACCTTAAAAAGTACGATTGACGGTACCTTAAAAAGTACGATTGACGGTACCTTAAAAAGTACGATTGACGGTACCTTAAAAAGTACGATTGACGGTACCTTAAAAAGTACGATTGACGGTACCTTAAAAAGTACGATTGACGGTACCTTAAAAAGTACGATTGACGGTACCTTAAAAAGTACGATTGACGGTACCTTAAAAAGTACGATTGACGGTACCTTAAAAAGTACGATTGACGGTACCATAAAAAGTACGATTGACGGTACCTTAAAAAGTACGATTGACGGTACCTTAAAAAGTACGATTGACGGTACCTTAAAAAGTACGATTGACGGTGCCTTAAAAAGTACGATTGCCGGTGCCTTAAAAAGTACGATTGACGGTGCCTTAAAAAGTACGATTGACGGTACCTTAAAAAGTACGATTGACGGTACCTTAAAAAGTACGATTGACGGTACCTTAAAAAGTACGATTGACGGTACCTTAAAAAGTACGATTGACGGTACCTTAAAAAGTACGATTGACGGTACATTAAAAAGTACGATTGACGGTACATTAAAAAGTACGATTGACGGTACCTTAAAAAGTACGATTGACGGTACCTTAAAAAGTACGATTGACGGTACCTTAAAAAGTACGATTGACGGTACCTTAAAAAGTACGATTGACGGTACCTTAAAAAGTACGATTGACGGTACCTTAAAAAGTACGATTGACGGTACCTTAAAAAGTACGATTGACGGTACCTTAAAAAGTACGATTGACGGTACCTTAAAAAGTACGATTGACGGTACCTTAAAAAGTACGATTGACGGTACCTTAAAAAGTACGATTGACGGTACCTTAAAAAGTACGATTGACGGTACCTTAAAAAGTACGATTGACGGTACCTTAAAAAGTACGATTGACGGTACCTTAAAAAGTACGATTGACGGTACCTTAAAAAGTACGATTGACGGTACCTTAAAAAGTACGATTGACGGTACCTTAAAAAGTACGATTGACGGTACCTTAAAAAGTACGATTGACGGTACCTTAAAAAGTACGATTGACGGTACCTTAAAAAGTACGATTGACGGTACCTTAAAAAGTACGATTGACGGTACCTTAAAAAGTACGATTGACGGTACCTTAAAAAGTACGATTGACGGTACCTTAAAAAGTACGATTGACGGTACCTTAAAAAGTACGATTGACGGTACCTTAAAAAGTACGATTGACGGTACCTTAAAAAGTACGATTGACGGTACCTTAAAAAGTACGATTGACGGTACCTTAAAAAGTACGTTTGACGGTACCTTAAAAAGTACGATTGACGGTACCTTAAAAAGTACGATTGACGGTACCTTAAAAAGTACGATTGACGGTACCTTAAAAAGTACGATTGACGGTACCTTAAAAAGTACGATTGACGGTACCTTAAAAAGTACGATTGACGGTACCTTAAAAAGTACGATTGACGGTACCTTAAAAAGTACGATTGACGGTACCTTAAAAAGTACGATTGACGGTACCTTAAAAAGTACGATTGACGGTACCTTAAAAAGTACGATTGACGGTACCTTAAAAAGTACGATTGACGGTACCTTAAAAAGTACGATTGACGGTACCTTAAAAAGTACGATTGACGGTACCTTAAAAAGTACGATTGACGGTACCTTAAAAAGTACGATTGACGGTACCTTAAAAAGTACGATTGACGGTACCTTAAAAAGTACGATTGACGGTACCTTAAAAAGTACGATAGACGGTACCTTAAAAAGTACGATTGACGGTACCTTAAAAAGTACGATTGACGGTACCTTAAAAAGTACGATTGACGGTACCTTAAAAAGTACGATTGACGGTACCTTAAAAAGTACGATTGACGGTACCTTAAAAAGTACGATTGACGGTACCTTAAAAAGTACGATTGACGGTACCTTAAAAAGTACGATTGACGGTACCTTAAAAAGTACGATTGACGGTACCTTAAAAAGTACGCTACAAAACAAATGTTTGAATATCCTAAACATTGTTAGTATTTTAACGTCTATTCCGATTTAAAGATTCCCTACATTATTGTATTACTCAATAAGATTTCGAAATATTTTATGGTGGCTATTTATAGCAGCCTACATTCGACCGATTGTTACCTAAAGAATCTTATATTGTTTAATTTCACAACTATGTCTATGGACGCTAAATCAGTGGCGTAGCTAGAGGGGGGGCGGTGGGGATGGTCCGCCCCTGGGCGGATCTCATTTAGGGGCGGCATTTGTGGGCATTTGAAAGTACAACCATTTCCGACAACCGCCCCTTTTCTTTTTGAAGGGGGAAAACCAAGGTGAAACAAAAATATTCGTAATTTCGCGTCTTAATTAACGGATCGCAAAACTTTGTTTGATTATATAGTAGATATTATAACTAACGCAAAACCGTTCTATAAATTTTTAATCGCTCAAAAAACGCAACCATTTGTTAGGAAAACTAATCGGTATAAGTCACAGATGACGCTTTTATAAGAAAACTACATCCCCCCAAAAAAAAATCACTGCTGGGCCGAAAAATGTGTGCTATTAATATCGCCACGACAGTTTTTACGTGGAATTTCGACATTCGCAGAATGATGCGCGAACAAGCACCTAACTACAAGGCATGGTGGTTCAAATATTGAGTTTAACTTGCAAGTAGTAATTTATATTACCGTTTCAGTTTTCAGTAAATTATTGTAAGGTAAATTATTAAAAATTAAATTTATTTTGTTTTTATTGCATTAAAGTAGCACAAATAATTTGTGTTTTTCATTAAAATACGGTTATTCATTAAAATTGTTACGCCTATCAAATTAAAGTAATAGTAATAGTAATGTGTAAATAATTTTAATTCGTCTATTTTTTGGAAAATTATTAAGATTTATGACAAGAATATGTAAATATTCAAATTTCTCTGTTAATCAACACCACAATAAGCATAATAATTTCCAAAAAGACATACTTTAAACTTTCAAGAGTCTTGTAAAATTGTTATCTGAAGAAGCAACTAGGAAAACGAGATCAGATGCTGGAATTTTACTCAATTCAATGCAATCTTTTTCTCTTCTATGTTATCTCAAGTTTATGGGAACCCGTCATTTTTTAAATTAATGCAAAGCCATTGCATGTTACAAAGAGATGTGCTAATACAAAATGCTGTTATATCAGCCAAACAATTTGTGAAGAGATGGAGATATCAACTGAACGCCTAGCTAGAAGGAGAAAAATATGAGTAGGGAAAATTCAGAAGACGTGGTTCTATCTTTGGAACAAGAAGTACAACGATAAATGTTTTTATCCATGGCTGGAATTATAAAATAAAATAAAATAAAGCTTTGATGAGTTGCATGTCCTTACAAGAAAATATTCGTATATAATACCATGTAACCTACTAAATAAAACATTTGAAGATCAAATAAATTACTTTATCGACATTGACTGTTCAATGTGGAAAGAAAAAGGATCCAGATTTTTATGGCTGTACCTACACTACAAGAAGAGGCATTATGTTAGAAAAACGGGGGAAAAGGCACCCTTGATCTATCAAAATTTATTCAACAGTATAGATTGGAAAATTCTGTACCCAACTTTGTAATTTTGCTATGAATTTTTTCAACAATTGCTATCAGTGTCGCTAGTTGTGAAAGAAGCTTCTCCAAACTGAAGTTGAAAAAAAAACAAACAACTTCGTTCCACAATGAGCGATTAAAGACAACAAAATCTTGCAAAACTGTCCATAGAACATGATATTACAAAGAATTTTAATTTTGATAGCACAATCACGATTTTTCTATTATGAAAGTTAGGAAAATAAATGTATAAATATGTTTACATACTAATGCGCAGATGCGTAACTGGGTTTTGACGCCCTTGGCTAATTTATTTTTGGCGCCTTTTAATTAAATAAAATTTAAGAATTAGAGATTTAGCGTCTCTTTTTGAACTGGCGCAGGCCGGCGCCCTTGGCAACTGCCCCAATGCCAAGCCGTTGTTACGCCACTGCTAATGTATACAATTTCTTTGTTTGTAAAGGAAAAATTATTTGTTTATAAATACAAAATAAAAGAATAGTAATTGGTAATGTTTTTTTTTGTTTTGGTGTAAATTTTGGAATATATTTTGTCTCATGGGTGCGGGGAGGGGGGACCTGCGACCTCAGTAACTTTCTTGTGGCCTTTAAAAAAAGTATCTTGTATTTTTATAAATGTGTATTTATAGGTATATAATCTTATGCGGCATCTTTTATTACTGCTTACATAAATATTGCATGCAATGGTAAACATGTTCCCCACCTTTACATCGTTTCAATTACAATTATTTATTCATGTTTATTAATTTTTAAAAACCATAATATAATCGACTAAGTGGCCGTCCATAAATGAAGCACGATATTTTGGCTGATACCACAACCCTTCCACCTCGTCACAAAGCTTTGGCACCCCCCCCCCAATAAAAGCCGTATTTTCTGTTTGAAAATGAGCATGTTTCAAATTAAATTTTTGCCATTTAAGTATGTTTTTAGTGTAGCGCTGCATTCTAATATCGTAACACGCGTTTTACATAAACGTCATTTAATAAAGTGTCAGTAATCAAATATTTAAGTGGAAATTTATTTAAAGTTGCGCGTTTTGACGCGACGTCACATTTCTTAAACATACCCCCTCGTCACACATCGTCACAAACGTATGTGACTCCCTCCCACCCACACCCCTCATGTGCGTGACGTCATTTATGGACGGCCCCTAAAAAGGGCGGCAAATTGGAGACCGCTCCGGGCGGCAAAAGTTCTAGCTACGCCACAGCGCTAAATCTTACATTTGGAACCTTTCATATCGACGATGCTCTTTTAGCAAGTTATTATTTTCTACTGTCCCAGGCTTTAGGCGAGACCAAATGAACTCTTTCTGGGAAACACGGAACACGGAACACGGAACATGGAGCACCGACACACAAACCGTACAATTTATCAGACAAAGTGTTTAAAAAATAATGTTTTAACATTGGCATAGCTGATTATTGTTTTAATCAGATCTACATTGGTTGGTCAGATCTACATTGGTTGGTCAGATCTACATTGGTTGGTCAGATCTACATTGGTTGGTCAGATCTACATTGGTTGGTCAGATCTACATTGGTTGGTCAGATCTACATTGGTTGGTCAGATCTACATTGGTTGGTCAGTTCTACAGTTTGGTTATTTCATAAACCAAACTCCAGAGTGTGCACAATGTCAAATTATTCTATAAACTCTAGACGTTCAATGCTTGATAAATGTTGGTAATTTATTTTTTGATGTTTTTAGCTCTATTCATTTGAACTAGGTGGCTTGTTCAACAAACGTAAACCTCCTTTTGTTCTAGTCCATGAACATTCTGTGTATGAAAGCCGTGAACATGAAAGCAGTGTTGCAAAAATTGCTGAATTGAATAACGCTCTCAAACAGAAACAGCTTTCTCAGTCACTCAAACAGCGGAATGTAACACTTGCAAAACTAACACTATCTGCGATTAGTTTAAAAATAACATAAATATATCCATCGCTAGATAACAACTGATAGTTAGCGACTATCATTATTATATTTTCATACATGAATGCGGAATTATATATATATATTAGGGCTGCGGAAATTAACGATTAATTTCTCGATTAATCGTTAAAATTCTTTATCGATTACAATTATTTTAATCGATAAAAATACGATGAAAATTAAAAAAGATATTTATAATATTTTAAAATCTTTTTATCAATAAATAATTAATTATTAATCCTATATAGATCTAATAAAAGGCAAGTTTCTGTCCTTTCTGTCCGTTCTGTCCGGTCATCTATAGCGATTGGTCCCTCAAACACGTATGACTCCTACAGCCAATCATATTGAACACGTTTACGCCATTTACGCGGACGTTCAAAACGAGTTATTTTTGGTGCAGTATCTCTTCCAAGACTTTATTTTGAGTTATGCGCGTTGGGATTTATAGCAAAAAGTTCTGTTTTTACGAGTTATTTATTTTAACTATAATGAATAGTATTTTTGACGCGATGCACATGTAATGCCGGTCGAGACGGCTGTTGGAGGGGAGTTACAATATGCCACCGAACGGTGGTGGAACGTCCTTGGACGGGCTTTGTTGCTCGAAAATTAATAATACTTTAAATATTTTGTTACGTACAAACTTCTCCCGCGTAATATTATGATTGATTTTATTATTTTATGTGGACCGGCAGACGTCAACTAAAAAATGGCTGACAGCATCAGCGCAGTTAAATTTAAACATATAAATAGAAAGTTGAGCAAAAATTTTGTTTTTAAGCTAACTGCGGATGGCAAAGTTGAAGATGGTGAAAAAGTTTACTGTGTTCACTGCCATAAACAATTCTCCTTTAAAGGATTAAATACATCGCCGACGTACCACCTTCAGCACAAACATCCGATCAAGTATCAACACATTGTCATAAAATTTAGTTCAAAATATTCACAATTTTCAATGTCCGTGAGAAATTGTCAGTTTAATGAAGCCATACATTTCTATTTTTGGCTTTAATCGAAATTATCGATTAATTAATCGATAATTTTTCAAAAGTTAACGATTACATTTAAATTAATCGATAACAGCACTAATATATATATATATGTATACAGTGGTACCTCGGTATACGTCTGCTTTGGTTTAAGTCCAAATTAGCTTGGTATACGTCCTGTTTGGGCGTGAAACTTTTTGCTTGGTATACGACCTTTTTTTAGAATACAACTCGCGTGCTAGAACTTGTATGGGGTCATCCGTTAATGACGTCACGCGATTTTTGCCGATCCCCCCTCCCCCCGGGATATATATAGTCCAGTAATTATGAATTATTCTCTAGATAGTGTTTATGCGTATAGATGGGATGTTGCTATGTGTATTGTCCAACAAAATTATCTATATCCTCTAATATTAACGACCTGTTGCTATGTGTATTGTCCAACAAAAAGAATCTATATCCTCTAATATTAACGACCTGTTGCTATGTGTATTGTCCAACAAAAATAATCTATATCCTCTAATATTAACGACCTGTTGCTATGTGTATTGTCCAACAAAAAGAATCTATATCCTCTAATATTAACGACCTGTTGCTATGTGTATTGTCCAACAAAAAGAATCTATATCCTCTAATATTAACGACCTGTTGCTATGTGTATTGTCCAACAAAAAACATCTATATCCTCTAATATTAACGACCTGTTGCTATGTGTATTGTCCAACAAAAATAATCTATATCCTCTAATATTAACGACCTGTTGCTATGTGTATTGTCCAACAAAAAAAATCTATATCCTCTAATATTAACGACCTGTTGCTATGTGTATTGTCCAACAAAAAACATCGATATCCTCTAATATTAACGACCTGTTGCTATGTGTATTGTCCAACAAAAAACATCGATATCCTCTAATATTAACGACCTGTTGCTATGTGTATTGTCCAACAAAAAACATCTATATCCTCTAATATTAACGACCTGTTGCTATGTGTATTGTCCAACAAAAATAATCTATATCCTCTAATATTAACGACCTGTTGCTATGTGTATTGTCCAACAAAAAAAATCTATATCCTCTAATATTAACGACCTGTTGCTATGTGTATTGTCCAACAAAAAACATCGATATCCTCTAATATTAACGACCTATTGCTATGTGTATTGTCCAACAAAAAACATCGATATCCTCTAATATTAACGACCTGTTGCTATGTGTATTGTCCAACAAAAAACATCGATATCCTCTAATATTAACGACCTGTTGCTATGTGTATTGTCCAACAAAAAAAATCTATATCCTCTAATATTAACGACCTGTTGCTATTTGTATTGTCCAACAAAAAACATCGATATCCTCTAATATTAACGACCTGTTGCTATGTGTATTGTCCAACAAAAAACATCGATATCCTCTAATATTAACGACCTGTTGCTATGTGTATTGTCCAACAAAAAACATCGATATCCTCTAATATTAACGACCTGTTGCTATGTGTATTGTCCAACAAAAAACATCGATATCCTCTAATATTAACGACCTGTTGCTATGTGTATTGTCCAACAAAAAAATCTATATCCTCTAATATTAACCACCTGTTGCTATGTGTATTGTCCAACAAAAAACATCGATATCCTCTAATATTAACGACCTGTTGCTATGTGTATTGTCCAACAAAAAACATCGATATCCTCTAATATTAACGACCTGTTGCTATGTGTATTGTCCAACAAAAAGCATCGATATCCTCTAATATTAACCACCTGTTGCTATGTGTATTGTCCAACAACAAGTATCTATATCCTCTAATATTAACCACCTGTTGCTATGTGTATTGTCCAACAACAAGTATCTATATCCTCTAATATTAACCACCTGTTGCTATGTGTATTTTCCAACAAAAAACATCGATATCCTCTAATATTAACGACCTGTTGCTATGTGTATTGTCCAACAACAAAGTATCGCTATCCTCTAATATTAACCACCTGTTGCTATGTGTATTGTCCAACAACAAGTATCTATATCCTCTAATATTAACCACCTGTTGCTATGTGTATTGTCCAACAAAAAACATCGATATCCTCTAATATTAACCACCTGTTGCTATGTGTATTGTCCAACAACAAGTATATATATCCTCTAATATTAACCACCTGTTGCTATGTGTATTGTCCAACAACAAGTATCTATATCCTCTAATATTAACGACCTGTTGCTATGTGTATTGTCCAACAACAAGTATCTATATCCTCTAATATTATCCACCTGTTGCTATGTGTATTGTCCAACAACAAGTATCTATATCCTCTAATATTAACCACCTGTTGCTATGTGTATTGTCCAACAACAAGTATCGATATCCTCTAATATTAACCACCTGTTGCTATGTGTATTGTCCAACAACAAGTATCTATATCCTCTAATATTAACCACCTGTTGCTATGTGTATTGTCCAACAAAAAGAATCGATATCCTCTAATATTAACCACCTGTTGCTATGTGTATTGTCCAACAAAAAGTATCGATATCCTCTAATATTAACCACCTGTTGCTATGTGTATTGTCCAATAAAAAGTATCGATATCCTCTAATATTAACCACCTGTTGCTATGTGTATTGTCCAACAAAAAGTATCGATATCCTCTAATATTAACCACCTGTTGCTATGTGTATTGTCCAACAAAAAGAATCGATATCCTCTAATATTAACCACCTGTTGCTATGTGTATTGTCCAACAAAAAGTATCGATATCCTCTAATATTAACCACCTGTTGCTATGTGTATTGTCCAACAACAAGTATCTATATCCTCTAATATTAACCACCTGTTGCTATGTGTATTGTCCAACAAAAAGTATCGATATCCTCTAATATCAACCACCTGTTGCTATGTGTATTGTCCAAAAAAAGAATCGATATCCTCTAATATTAACCACCTGTTGCTATGTGTATTGTCCAACAAAAAGTATCGATATCCTCTAATATTAACGACCTCATGCTACGTGTGTTCATTGTAGCATTTCCAATATATTTTTGTGTGCATATTTCATGTATTACATTGGACTGGAATACAGAACTCACGGGCAACATGCCGGTTGAAAAATAGCAAAGACCAAAGACCAGAGACCAAAGACCAGAGACCAAAGACCAGAGACCAAAGACCAAAGACCAAAGACGAGAGACCAAAGACCAAAGATCAGAGACCAAAGACCAGAGACCAAAGACCAGAGACCAAAAACCAGAGACCAAAGACCAGATACCAAAGACCAAAGACCAGAGACCAAAGACCAAAGCTACACGAACCATTCAATGAACCCCACCAGACCTCCCCCCACCCCGCGATCACTACCATTAGGAATGTTTAGCTCGTCTTAATCCTCAACCACCAGGGTTTAATGTCAGTGTTAATCTCAGCCAAGCCGTTTGGGTGACGTCACACGCTCCTCAAGCGACACGACTTTCTTTGATCAACAGACCGGAACTGATTAAGGTTAAATATAGGTCTCATCATTGGGGTATGGGGGAAGTGTGTAGTTGGAAGTCACACAGTAAAAAGAAAAAAACGCTATGCATCAGAATTTAAAGAATGTTAGATATAAGTGGTCCGGTGACAAGTGATTTGAAATTGTATACCGTAGAGACTGCATTAGTTATAGTGGCTCTGACGCTGCACATTGTTGAGAACGTTGTCTTCTTTATGATACAAGATACACGAACAACTCTAGTCTGTGCTCTTGTACTAGCTCGTATGGATTACTGCAATTCTCTTCTGTCAGGTGCGCCAAAACAATGCATTGAAAAACTACAGAAAGTTCAAAATTCAGCTGCCAGACTGGTGCTCAAGGCAAAAAAACATGACCATGTTACTCCACTTCTTCACTCACTTCATTGGCTGCCTATACAAGCCCGTATTGATTACAAACTGGCCGTTCTCTGTCACAACTTCTTTTCGGACTCATGCCCATCGTATCTTACTGAACTTTTGTCGGTCTACTCACCCACTCGCCAGCTACGATCTTCTGCAGACACACGCGTTCTCTCTGTTCCTACGACACGCACCAAAAGATTTGGTGAAAGGTCGTTCTCTTTTTGTGCAGCCAAACAATGGAATTCTCTACCATTACACATACGTAGTATTCAAACAACCAAGTCCTTCAAGACTGCACTTAAGACACATCTTTTCAACATTTATTTTCAAAATTAATGAAACAACATTTCTTGTAAATGATTAACGTAGCTTATGTATAATGTACTGTAATTTTTGTGTTTGTTATGATATGAAAGTTAATTTAATATTTATAGGTATGTTATTTCTTTCATGTAAAGCGCTGTGAGCCCAGTTCCTTACTGGCATACAGCGCTATATAAATAATCAATTTATTATTATAATTATTAATCAAAACTTATCTTATCTTATCTTATCTTATCTTATCTATACAGATGATCTGTTGGCAAGTGATGCAGCGTTCACAGGTCACGGCTATGAGGGTCCCACGCATTACCCAGCCGCCTAACTAGTCTTAGGTACCCATTCGGACCTGGGTGACTCAGGGACGCCCTAGGCCCCGGGAACAAATGCTTGCCTTCACATGGATTCGAACCCGTGACCATCGTTACGCCAGTCAAGCGTGCTGCCACTCGACCACCGCGTCCCAAAAGCTTTATCTATGTACGAGCAACAAACCCAGTCCAAGGACGTTCTGCCACCGTTCGGTGGCATGTTGCAACTCCCCCCCCCCAACAGCCGTCTAGACCAGCAAACATGTGCATCACGTCAAAAATACTATTCACTATAGTTAAAATAAATAACTCGTTAAAATATAGCAGAAATTTTAATACAACATTTTTAAAATCGGCACGAGCCTGCCTACAAAGTCGAACAATTGATCAAGGGTTGGAAAAATTAAACTTTGTTGGCGAAAATTTATCAGAAATATGGAAGCAAGTAAGAATAGACAATTTTCCAACAGGGCAGAATATATTGTGCCTGAGCTTGAAGTTGAAAATGTAAAAATCAAAGATCAAGTTTGGTGCCAAAACCATGTAAGAACAATTCAGTACTTTCTACAAATTGTCAAATGTTGTGATTTAACTTGTTAACTTGTTGCCAATCGATTAGAAGCTCGTACTTTGATATTATTGCTGATCGATTTATCCCCCCCGCCAATTCCAATCTGCCAAACTAATGAGGGCCTTAAAGCACCAGAAGTATCTGATATAAACTCACATAGATTTCCATCTCTTTTCTTCAATCAGTCTGTGAAAGCTGAAAACATACTACCTAGATCAGCAAAAGCATTCAAAATTCTTCCATATGATATATATTGTCCATCTATTCAGTAGCTAATGTTTGAACGTATCTGTAAAATCTGTCACCTTTATGTTGCTTCGCAAGCCTATGTTAAAGAAGCACGCTCAACAGCACCAACACTGTATGCCTGGGCCCAGTCAAATATTACATGCACCCCAACAGCAACGAATTCGTCGAATGCGAGTGGCAGCCAAAAGACAGAGAGAGCTCATGGCTCATGGCAATTATTGCTTATGGGAGAGATGCTAAGTGCAGAATGGCTAGATGACGAAAATGTTGACTTGTCTGGTATTTCGGTTCCACAAGAAATTATTCAGCCAGAACCTACTGTCAACACTGACAGTTATGGAATATTGACATCTCCATGGGCTAGATATAGAGGCTAGGATATAGGCTTTGGATTTGTTTGTAAACAATATGTATAATACATAACTTACAAAGTGTATTTATAGTTGACTTTTAATCTCGTTTCTGCTTGAAGTTAGAACAAATTCTTTGTAAATATTTAAGTAGTCTTTAAAATGTTATGATAGTTATTAATAGTTATTTATTTGAAATATGTTCATAATTTAAAGATGTAATGTGTAAACATTTTTGTAAACCATATAATCTCTTTTCTGTTTAGAGTAAGCCTTTGTAGTTATGAATTGGAAATATGTTCACAAGTTAAATATGTTCATAAGTTAAATATGTTCATAAGTTAAATATGTTCATAAGTTAAATATGTTCATAAGTTAAATATGTTCATAAGTTAAATATGTTCATAAGTTAAATATGTTCATAAGTTAAATATGTTCATAAGTTAAATATGTTCATAAGTTAAATATGTTCATAAGTTAAATATGTTCATAAGTTAAATATGTTCATAAGTTAAATATGTTCATAAGTTGAATATGTTCATAAGTTAAATATGTTCATAAGTTAAATATGTTCATAAGTTAAATATGTTCATAAGTTAAATATGTTCATAAGTTAAATATGTTCATAAGTTAAATATGTTCATAAGTTAAATATGTTCATAAGTTAAATATGTTCATAAGTTAAATATGTTCATAAGTTAAATATGTTCATAAGTTAAATATGTTCATAAGTTAAATATGTTCATAAGTTGAATATGTTCATAAGTTAAATATGTTCATAAGTTAAATATGTTCATAAGTTAAATATGTTCATAAGTTAAATATGTTCATAAGTTAAATATGTTCATAAGTTAAATATGTTCATAAGTTAAATATGTTCATAAGTTAAATATGTTCATAAGTTAAATATGTTCATAAGTTCAAAGTTAAATAAACTTTATTTATCGAAGCATTTTACTTTTATTCAATTTTGTGTTGTGGTTGTAAACTAGTCTTTTAAAAACATTTGTCCCTCCATTTTATTATTACTATTATTTTGGGGGGCGGGGACGTAATCAAATGTTGACGTAATTTCATAGTGGTGGTCTCTGGAAGTTTGACAAGTTGTTGACAAGGGGGAGGTAAAAATCGCCAAAAATTGTTTATTAATACTTTATATTTTTTGTTACTTACATAATATTCCCTCATATTATTATTATTTATTTAGACGTGCATACGTTAACAAAAAGGTTTTTCTCCCTTATTTCTTGTATAGCATAACGAATTTGCTATATTACGTAACAAAATTTGGGAGCCATGGAATTGCCGCCACTTAACCGATTTCGCAAAGTTATGAATCGTGACTTAACGGGATCTATATATTATATATATGCTTTATATAAAATGTGATTAATCGAAATTAATCGATTAAAATTTTTCCCGATTAACGGAACAATTTTGTTTTAATCAGTACCAACCCTAAGAATATTTAAAACTACCAATGCACTCTTGAAATGCGCCCTTACGGTCCAGTAGCACTTATGACCGTCCCCCTCTATGATGCTCAGTCCACTTCATCTACGTAAATGACATCATAATCATGCATATAGAATCCCGCCCACCCCCTTTTTTCCCCCCAGAGTCATCATCATTTAAATGAATGTATCAGACAATGCGGCGTCTTGTATGCAGAGAAGAATAACATGAAAGAAATAAGAATGAAAGACTCTCGCCGGAAGAGTTCCATTTGTTTGCGAGTCATCAGTGTGTCTTCGTGAATGTGTTTGTGTGCTGGAATGTGTGTGTAGGGCGCGGGAGTGTGGGGGGTGGGGAGCGGAACATATTTGAATTTTCTCCTACAACCGCTAAGCCCGACTCACAATCATTTAGAACAAGATTCTTTCCGACTCCCATTACCTACGTCATCACATGGTGAGAGAGTTAAAAGGTATCGATACTAGATTATTGTTAAAATAAACGGGTGCAACACGATCCAGTACCCGTAACAAAAAACTCGGTGAAATCGAATCCGACTCACAGCGCGTGGGTTGCCTGATGGCAACAACAATCAGAGCGTCATAAATAGACTGCTAATTTTGTATAAATTTGTCGAGGAGGAAATAAAAACCGCAACAGAAGGTTTTAATGTACTAAATTTGTCGAGAAATTGAATACTACAACCATGAACTAAGGTATCGGTCAGAGTACAAAGTCGGTGATTTTAGAAGGCAAGCATGTAACATGATTCGAATACGTTTCTCCAATAGTTTTGTGGCACACTATTTTATCTCATTTGTTATTATCATTTGAAAATAAGAAACGCTTAATCCTATAGAATTTTAGTGTTTGGTTTCAAAAGGACTAAAATGTTATTTACCAGAGGGGGTGGTGGCTGGGACAAGGGTAAACCGATTTTGTCGTGGGTTGTTAGTACATGTTTGGTGTGGTTGGTACATGTTTGGTGTGGTTGGTACATGTTTGGTGTGGTTGGTACATGTTTGGTGTGGTTGGTACATGTTTGGTGTGGTTGGTACATGTTTGGTGTGGTTGGTACATGTTTGGTGTGGTTGGTACATGTTTGGTGTGGTTGGTACATGTTTGGTGTGGTTGGTACATGTTTGGTGTGGTTGGTACATGTTTGGTGTGGTTGGTACATGTTTGGTGTGGTTGGTACATGTTTGGTGTGGTTGGTTGACACTTATTTAATGTGTGGTGTTTGTATTGTCTTAGCATAAGCACAAACCCAGATTATTAGCATATTAGCCAAACCCAGATTATATTAGCACAAACCCAGATTATATTAGCCAAACCCAGATTATATTAGCCAAATCTAGAAACCTAATACCTGAACAATAATCCACAATAAAAAACAACAACTTAGAAACCCATAGTTTAAGCCAAAGCCCAGGCGATTTAATAAAAACCACAAAACTCACGAAATAAAATCTGTAAAAATCCCAAAACTAGTCAAACTAAAACCCACGTAGCTTTAGACGAATAAAAAGCCATAGAAAGCCGAAAGTAAAAATTTTTTAGGCCGAAGGGGTAACATTCATCATATATATATATATTATATATATATACGCTCAATTATCACTGACTGACTCACTCACTGTGGCCTAACACTAAATCATAATCCTTTTGGTTTCCAGATTAACATTAACCAAACAACGCACTAACCGATGACGTCAGCATTTGTGTTGTAAACAGTGCTGACTGACTCAAAGAGTTATTTTTTGGTGCTGTGATTTGGTGCGCTTCTTTATAAAATTACTTTAAAAATCGTGTGGTGATTAGCACTGTAAAAAAAAATTATATGCACTAGCGTATCACCCGTCAAAAACGACGGAAGTTTTCAAAATAAATACACATCAGATAAAAAAAATAACGTAATACAGAACTTTAATTTATTTAATTTATTTTAATTTGATTCATTTATTATCATATTGAACAATTTTATGCGGAACGTTCGAAAAGAGTTATAATTGGTGTAGTAATTTTTGGTGCGCACTATTGAACAAATCAGCATTACATCTAAGAAGCATTACATCCATTACGGGAATTATGTATGTTGATACTTTGTGTACATTTCAGGAATATTTCGTATTTATCATACAATGATAATTTACTTGGGCTTTTGACCAAAAATAAAAACCCTATTATAAAATACTTTATGTACATTTAAGAAAGTTTAATATTACGTATTTATCATAAAAGGACAAGTTAGTTGGGCTTTTGAAAAAGGTGGACGCCGTAGGCGCCCCTAAAAAAGGGGGCGCCGCAGGCGCCACGGCCCCGCAGCACAAACTAGTAAATGATATATCCTGAGAAAATGTTTTGTAAAGACCCATATTTTTTTCCTAAATTCCACGATGCTTGTGTTTTACAACCGCTTTCAATGGTATTTCTACCAGCAACCATTGCCAAATATACTCTGTGTCGTTGAAAGGCAAGGTATTGCCAGATATACTCTGTGTCGTGGAAAGGCCAGGTATTGCCAGATATACTCTGTGTCGTTGAAAGGCAAGGTATTGCCAGATATACTCTGTGTCGTGGAAAGGCCAGGTATTGCTTTAGACTTTAGAGGTCCCTTGCCAAAAAAATATCCCATTGGTGGCAACAAAGTTGTTTCTAGCAACTGATTTTGGATCCTCAACACTTACGTCATGAATTTTCACGATGAGAAACTTGAGCTTTTTATGATGAAACTTGAGTTTTTTATGATGAAACTTGACGATTTTGAATACATTTTAAAAAAAAATTATAAAAAAAAACTAAACTCAACAATTTAATTGATAAAAACATTTTAAAAAAAATAATAATAATAATAATTTAAAAAAAAATAGTTAGAGAGTAGGTCTAAAGTGAGTTTACAATAATTTAAATGGTATAAATAATTCATGACGGAAAAATTATTAAAATTAAAAATTAAAAAGTTGTGAGGATATTTCATTAACAAGACGTGACGAAACCAAAAAATTTCAATACAACAATTAAATACAAGTTTAACCCAAATTTAACAGGCACAAATCAATAGGCTTCAGGAAATCAATTTATAACAGCCTTTCCGGAAAGGTTATCCAACACCATTGACAGAACTTCGTGTTACCTGTCTTCTTCGTCATTAAATCACTTTGAATTATCGTTCAAACCGACTGGATCCTATTGTTAAATGAGGTTAACTTGTATTTTCAAAACAATAAGATTTCAAGGATGTGCAAAAAAAAAGTAAAAATAAAAATTGAAGTTTGTATGACGTGCCGACGATAATTCGGTCAACTCGACCACTTCAATTTACAGGACGGAACAATGCCGTCTGCCTGGAATAAATTAATCATAATCAGGCGACAAGGCGCATTAATCTCAAAGCGGTGACAAGGCCGCCCACGCCCCCTTAGTTCCGGAAATAGAG